>OX465299.1:95946336-96546336 GCA_949987735.1 Leucophora obtusa | reverse complement strand
AGTATTTGAACTCAAGTCCCCAAGAAATGACCTTTGACCCTTCTATGAAAAAAATTGATGTGCATACCAAAACGGATTTTATACCTTGAATAGTTTTTAAGTTATTGTCAATTTTGTAATTACACTTTATTCAAATTTCACCGTTTTTTCCAATTTTCGTGACGTCATATTTCGGAAACCAAGGGAGTCTTGGCTCTGAAATTTATGCTTTAATGACCTGTTACCCAGCAAAAAATACTGCTTGGAAGCAGGTTCGTCAGGGAAAGAAAATAGTGTAGCGCTTGCATTATTGATGATATAAGGCATGATTTTTTTTCGAGATAGCTCGCGTGAAAGCACGTGTTTCGATATCCGATATGCGCTTCTATCATGGCATCAAATCACAGCTTTTAGCTAGTAAATTCGGTTATCATTGTCATTCTTTCGTGCTTTATTAGAGCGATAAAGTGTGGTAAACAAAACTCTATTGCATTTTTAAACTCACTACTGCAAGCTATAAATTCTCAGAAGCAGTAAATGAAGCAGAAAAGAAGCACTGATCATTTTTACCGCTTCCGAATTTCTGCTGGGTACACTCACAGAACCATTCCGTTGAGACAACCGAATTTTTTTCCAACCGAATTAGGTCGGTTGTGGCAACCGAATCAATTCGGTTGGGGCAACCGACATATGCGGTTGAGGCAACCGAATTAAATTTAAAATTCGGTTGCTGCAACCGAATTTTTGTCTGATATTCGGTTGTCACAACCGAATTTATAACGGAACGAGGTTGCTTTGAAAATAATTATAGGGTAATAAAAATGCATTTTGAAATTGATTATTGTTTTTTATTAACGGTTTTTTGAAATTTAATTATTTAAATAATGTTGTTAAAACTACAAATACAAATTTCAGATATGTGAAGTATATGTAATATTTAAATTTGTTGCATGTAATATGTTATATACATATGTTTGTCGAAATACAAAGTTATTTTTTAACTCTTTCACTACCCTTGTACACTACAGTGTACACATCTTTAAAAGAATATATTAAATTTAATAGTGAAAAAAAAATGTATACTTTTTACAAATATGTTTATTACACTCACAGAACAATTCGGTTGGCACGAGGTTGTCGCAACCGAATATTCGGTTGTTGCAACCGAATTTTAGTTTCCACAACCGAATTCAGTTGAGACAACCAAATTTGGTGTCTCCAACCGAATCGTTCGGTTGGAACAACCGAATTGTGTTTATAATTCGGTTGCCACCATAAAATTTGCTTGTAACAGGGCTAATTCCGTAGAAACAACTGAATATTTTATGAATTCGGCTGCAGCAACCGAATTTTAGATCAATTCGGTTGATGCAACCGAATTTCTCTTGAATTCAGTTGCAGCAACCGAATTGGTTTTTAAATCGGTTCTGACTTCCGAATTGTTTGATTTGTTTTCAGTAATAAACAACAAAAAGTCAGAATATAAAAAATAAATAGTAGACAAAAAAATTAAAACAAAGAACATCAGCCTGAAATTTATAAAATATTGCAAATTATTTACAAAAAATTGTAAGTATTAACAAAATTTAAAAATATATTTAGCTAATTTTAAATTAGCGATCTATTTTGTAGGACATTTCCATAAAATCCGCCATACAAGCTTATGTTTTATTAAAGGGAATCTGTTGGGAAAATTGTGGGGTGCCAAATAAAATTCTGACGATTTGGTTTATCATCAACAATGCCAATTCCTATTTGTTGGATATTGCATGTTTTGCCTTTTTAGGTGATTGCACGATATGTGAGTTTTTTGGCAAAACAATGAACATTGGTATCTTTAGATATCATTTTGTATACTTATATGGTTTTTGGTATTTTTATATTTATTGTAGGTCTGCTCAACATTAGGTATTCTGATATATTCCAAATCAAAGCGAACATTTACTGGGAAGCATCAATTATCATTTAAGTGGATCATAGAACACGATTTTCAAGCTTACAAGAAAATAAGTTCCCCTTAATATATTACTGTATGATGTGCCGTTCGAAAGAGTACTAACAAAAGAGTACTTATTCATCGAAAGAGTTTATAAGTGAAAACGCATTCTTCGAAACAGTACTAAAAGAAGTAACCATTCTTTGAAAGGGTATTGAAAGAAAAGAAAGAGTATATTTTAGCTCTTTTTCGAACAAAGGTACTTCTTTTAATATGGTTTAATCGATATTGTATTAAAAGAGAACTTGAATATTACTTGAAGGTACTAGCAGAAGTACCTAGGGATGATATTATATTGAGCACTTTTCTAGAATCCAACATTGAAGTGGAATTTTTGTACTTGCGATTGAGAAAGTCATCCTAAAACAAGCAAACATAAAAAATTGTTTAAAGTGGTCTGAATAAAACACTTAGATTTCAAACAAAATTATGAAATGCTCACTATAAAACTGGTCCCTATTCTATCAGTTACACTCTTAACGCACATCTACACGAAAGATAAAACTGCTAGAGATAGAGCAAAAAACACCTCTAATCAGCTGTACTGTGAATTATTTAAGCTATTTAGACACTGATAATAATCCATGCATAAAATTACGAAAAAATGTCAAAATAACAAAAAATTTCGTAAAAAATACGAAAAATGGTTAATTTTACGAAAGTTTTTGTTGTTTTGACATGAATTTCGTATTTTTATGCATGGATTATTATGTGTGGAGGTGTTTTTTGCTCTATCTCTAGCAGAATGTCAACACCGAACCTGTTTTCTGGGTGCATGTACATAAAAACGTTTTTTAGCGAAAACTAACACATTACTTTAACGTAAAGACGTTAACCTCCAACGTGGGTAATTATCAACGTAGAAAACTCAACTTTTATACATTTTCGCATCTACCGCAACTTCTTGGCGTTATTTCCAAAAAATTTTTATTGACGTGCTTCGGATTGTACCGGAAATATTATTTTTATACTATAATCGTTTTATCTTAGAACTGCGTTAAATATTTAACGTTGATAGGCATAGGCGGAAATACAGCTAATAGTAATTTTTACTATAGCTAGCTGCTATAGTCCTCGAAAAAGAATTAAATAATAAAAAATTACTTTTAGAAAAAAGTTCATACAAGATGTCTGCCTGTCCGTCTGTCTATCTTTCTGACTGCCTGTCTGTTCAATTTATGCTACAGTTCGCAAAATATTGTATAAAGATACACTCTTGTACCTTAGAAGAAATGGAATTTGTTTGCATAATTTGAAAACTTTATAACACGTTTATAAAATGAATTTTATATGAAAGTTTTATTTTTATACTGAATTTAGACTGAGCAAAAACTACCTAGTTTTTGTACAAAACTAGTTTTTATTTGTTTTTTATGTATGCGTTTTGACAAGTAAAAACTAGCAACGACCAAAAACTAGGTGGTTTTCGCTAGGTCTAAATGCAGTATTAGACTAAGGAAAAACTACCTAGTTTTTGGCTCTTGATAGCTTTTAGTTGTCAAAATGCATATATAAAAAAACATTCAAAAACTAGTTCTCCACAAAAACTAGGTAGTTTTTTTCTCAGTATAAATTTCCTAAAAAAAAGAGGAATGCGTTCCATTATAGAATTTAAAAAAAATGCTCTTTCTTGTAAAAATAGAAGCCATAGGAAAAAAGTGCTTTTACTTTTAAGAAGGTTTATATGTATATAGTAACATGTTTATAATTATTTTTTATATTGTTATTTATATGTTCATAAATATTTACATCACCATAAATTTTTAAAAAGTAAAAATATGCGTTTTTATTCCAAAAAAATTTCAGAAATTTAAGCTAAAATAATATAAATATTCGGTAGGGATAACCTCGTACTGTAAATAATTCGGTTGTGGCAACCGAATTTCTATATAAAGGTCGGTTGCAGCAACCGAATCGAAATGAAAATTCGGTTGTGGCAACCGAATATCCCCACAATTCGGTTGTGGCAACCTCGCAAATTCGGTTGCGGCAACCTCACAAATTCGGTTGGAAAAAAATTCGGTTGCCACAACCGAATTGTTATGTGAGTGTAGGATCTTGGACTTCAAATAAAAATCATTATATGTATAAGCAGTTCAACATGGCAATATGGTCGCGATATTTGTTAATGAAGTCTAATTTTTTGAATATATCATAATCTACGAGAAAAGGGGGTTTTGTTGTTTCTCCTAAACTAATGAAGACAAATAATTGAAATTTGGCATACAGCTTCGTTTTATGACGAGAAGAAAACTAACCAAAAAATTTATGGCTACTCGAATGTTTAAGGTGTAAAACGGGGCTCAGAAATTTGAAAAAATCGAATTTCGAATGTCATTTTTGGTGGGTAGGAGGGGGAGGGTGCATATTATTTTCTAATTTGAGGACTCTTAACAAGAATCTGGAGTAAAAATAACGATAAATCCGCAAACAAAAAGTCGGTAGTGAAAAGGTTAAACACAAATAAAAGCGATTATCATATTTTACAACATGGTAAACAGGTGTAAACTCAGGTTCTCCGTTGTTATAAGTATTAATAAACACAAAATGGCCCTTTTTTATTTAGATTCTCAAAATCTACTCAATTGAGCTCTTCAGCGGTACTATTAAAACTATAGTTTTAAACGCAAACATTCGGATTTAATACTGAAAAATATTTGGACTTCAACAAATTTTTTAATAGGAAATTGTCTTTAAAACATTAACATGCTTATTCACAAAAAATTTGTATCTTATTAGAGGCTAATTAAAGGATTTTTGTTGTTGTTTTGCATGTTAATTTGTTTTGTAAATCTCATAGAATTAATTTCTGAAACTGGACCAATTTCTGACGTAGTTGTTGAATAGTGAACTAAATGGTGGAATATTGGTTTCAGATGAGTGCTTTCTTCATCTAGAGGAATTTCTTGATGAAAGATATTATAAGTAATTGGAGTATTTACTTGGAAGTGTTGATTTGCATGTTTCAAATAATTTTATATCGATGGGAAAAACTGGTTTGCATCAATATATTTACATTGGAAACTTGTGGTACCTAGATGAACACTTCTGAAATGTTTTGAATACCATAAAAATATAGTATGTTGAATGTAGTGTTACATATTACACAATTTATGTTTAATTTTGTAAAAAAAAACTAGGAGTATAGCAATGTTGTAAGTGAAACACATTTTACTTATACAAAATGTACACTCTAAAAAATGCTTGTAAAGTCACTATTATAATGTATGCAAATTATTATGTAATATAACGCATAATGCCTAAATTTAGACACCAAATGTGTAAAATTCTTGTTTACACATTTATGTCTGCAAAAGCATGCATTTAATGCTATAATAGGCATTTTTGTATTTATAATTACACACTTTTGTGCGTATAACACTGTGAGACAAATGGTAGGGGTCAGTGATCGGGAAGGGTTCAAACTACCGGCGAAAGTTATATCGGTAAAAAAGAAGTTATACGTGTCCCGGCGTTTCGCTGGGTCAACCCTAGGAATCGAGATATATCGATTTGACCTTTGGTGGTCTTTTTTTGACATAACTCGAGAACCACTAGTCCGATTTTGCTAAAACAATTTTAAAAAAAATTAAAAATTACAATTCCTTTAATCTGTTCATATAACGTTTTTCTATATACTCAACAGTTTTGCCGGTAAAAATAAATGTTTGTTACCGCTACCATAAAAATCAATAACCTTTTGTTTTTTACTTTTTTTTTAATATTTTAGGCAAAAAATATTTTTTTTTTCATACATTTAAAAGGAATTGTAATTTTTAATTTTTTTAAAATTGTTTGAGCAAAATCGGACTAGTGGTTCTCGAGTTATGTCAAAAAAAAAAGATATATCTCGATTCCTAATGGTGCACTCTCAGAACAATTCCGTTGTGACAACCGAATTTTTTCCAACCGAATTGGCTCGGTTGCTGCAACCTCGTAATTCGGTTGCCTCAACCGAATTCAGTTGTGGCAACCGATAATTCGGTTGTTGCAACCGAATTGAAATCGAATTCGGTTATCGCAACCGAATTGATATCTAATTCGGTTGCCACAACTGAATTCGGTTGCTGCAACTGAATTACGAGGTTGCAGCAACCGAATCAATTCGGTTGGCAAAAAATTCCGTTGCCACAACGGAATTGTTCTGAGAGTGTGACCCAGCGAAACGCCGGGACACGTATAACTTGGTTTTGACCGATATAACATTTCCCGTTGGTTTCATCCCATCCCGATTTTGACTGTCGCATAGTGTAATTAACAATTTGTGCTTAAAAATAAATGTTAGGCATAATGTGCGTAAATGTACAAACATTTATAAGTAAAATTTTATTTGTCATTTAAAATATTTGTGATTAAATAAGAATTTAAATAACATTTAAAAACATCAGAAAAAAATATTAAAACGCGAAAAAATTTATTTAAATTATTGTGAATCATTAAGCAGTATTTGAGAGGTAGTATCAGCATACTAGAAGGTTGGTATATATAGAATTTTTCATAAAAAAAAGAAATGCAAGCTAGTTTTGTAGTTTTTCTAATTACAATAAATATAACATCTGTAAAATTAATTTATTTAGAAAGACGTTGATGTTTCCCATTTTCTAGCATGCGCTTTAGCTTATAGCCCCATGTTGGTGCAATCGTGTGGCTTTTGCAGAACAAAGAATGAACTACATATACCTTACAACTCCAAGCAAGTTCATTTGAAAATGCTTTAATGACAAGATAAGTATCTTCCGATTTTAGTAATAACACTGCACGGCATCAAAATTGTCTTCGTAGAAATGGTAACTTGTTCTTACAAATCGTCGGCTTGGCTGCAAGTAGTGCTATGTGTTTTGAGGAGAGTGAAAAAACTGTTGAAAAAATACCCAGGAGGAAATTGGAGACGGTACAAAAAACAAAGCGCTGTGAAAGCGTTTGTTGTCAATGGTACAAAAAAAAAGGATTTTCACAGCGTTGAAAAACATTATTTTGGATTGCTTTTAGAACCTTCACAAACAGTATTTTAGGAGTGCTTTTCATACAAAATTTACAACCGTTTTTGAAATAAAAACATTGTTAAAACATTGCTTTAAAGCGTTTTTCTAACGTTTGCAAAAAGTACTTTAGCAGTACTTCTTTTAAAGAATATATAACAAGGTTGGTTACCGAAACGAATAACGGTAAGGGTAACGGTATCAGATTTCGTTTGTTTAGGTAACGGTAAAGGTAACGGTATTTAAGATTGTTTCGGTAACGGTATACCGTTATCGAAACAGCAATACCGGTACGTACCGGTATTAAAAATTATGTTAAAAACATATAAAAACAAGTAAAAACATGGCATATTTTTAATTTTAAGTACTGAAAATACAGATTTTAAGCTATAAATTCAATACTGGTAGTTTTAATAAGTAAAATTATTATCTAAAAATTTTTTGTAAAAAAAAACACTCAAGATTATAAAATAAAAAATAAAAAAATTGTAATTTTTATATAAAATAATAAATACCGGTAACTACCCATAAAAATAACGGTATTGGTAACGATAACGGTATTTAGAAATTTTTTTAGAGGTATCGATAACGGTATTCAATTTGAAACGGTATTTTAGCGATAACGGTATGGTTTCACGACACAATGCCAATAAAAATGGATACAATTCCAAAGATTATATTTTTTATAAAATTTATTTAAAAAAATATGGAACACCAAAATTATTACAATTTAAACTAAGTTGAAAAAATATTATTGATTCATATACATAAAAATTTTGACAAAACTTCAAAAACTGATTTATAAAAACTACTAAGTTAAAAAATTTTTATTTTAAAAATAAAAATAAAACAGGTGTATCACCACACTACCGCCTTTCTAGCGGAAAGCGATTTTCTTTGGAATGTTATTCTGTTTATCCAAAGGCAATGTAGAAAAATTTTCAATGTTTTTTATATTTTCATTTTCAATATAAGCAGGTTTAAGACGGTCAATGGATACGGTATCTTCCTTATTGTTGAATACAATTTTAAAGAATTTTTCTTTTCGGTCGATTACTTTGAATGGTCCCTTATACTTATAAGATAATGGTGGATGAGTTGTATCATTCCTTAACCAAACATAATCAGATGTTAGCAAATCTTTATTAACGAATGGTTTTTGAAGACTATGGTTAGACGATTGTTGAGGTTGATAACTGCGAACAATTTCCCTTAAACGTTGTAAAAACTCATTACCATCTTGTGTTGTATACGATGATTGAAAGAATTCACCAGGAAGATGTAAGGATTCGCCATATAGCATTTCTGCAGACGAGGCCTTGATATCTTCTTTGTATGAAGAACGGATACCAAGCAAAACAGATGGTAGGACTTTTGTCCATTGAATATGATTTTGACATGCAATGGCGGTTTTTAGAGTACGATGTAGACGTTCAATCATCCCATTCGCTTGAGGGTGGAATGACGTTGTATGTTGACATTTTGCTCCGATAAATTTACAAAATTCATGGAATTGGTTTGATGTGAATTGTCGTCCTCGATCACAAATAATCTTGTTAGGACATCCATACCTTGAAATCCAACAATCATAAAAACTCTACATATCGTTTCGGAAGTAGTATCTTGCAACGGAATAGCTTCAGGCCATTTCGAAAAGCGGTCAATCATTGTGAAAATATAGCGATATCCTTCAGAAGGAGGTAAAGGTCCAACTATATCGACGTGCACTTCCGAAAAGCGGTTTGATGTAAGTTTATATTGACCATGTGGAGAACTAGTGTGACGTGTTACTTTTGATTTTTGACACATTTGACATAATTTTGCCCATTTGTTGCAGTCTTTTTTCATGGAAGGCCAAACAAAACGATCAGAAATAAGTTTTCTTGACGATCGAGCTCCAGGGTGGGAAAGATTATGCAGTAGATTAAACGTTGATTTTCGAAAAGCTTTTGGTAGATAAGGTCTTGCTTTACCTTGGGAAACGTCACAATATATCTTCGTATTGGAACCAGGAAGTAACATTTGTTGTAATTGAAGTCCAGAAACAGTGGATAGAAGACGTTTAAGTTCTTCATCCGAATTTTGGGCTTCAGCCAGTTTTACGTAATCGATAGAATCAATTTCTTCTATTCTAGATAGAGCGTCAGCGACTGTATTATCAACTCCAGATATATGAACGATCCTGGTTGTAAATTGCCCAATAAAATCTAAATGACGATATTGACGTGGGGATGCTTTATTTGGATTTTGATTAAACGCGTAAGTCAGTGGTTTATGATCGGTGTAAAGAGTAAAATCGCGACCTTCAAGCATATATCGAAAATGTTTTACTGCTGAGTATGCGGCTAGAAGTTCGCGGTCGTAGGTACTATACTTCTGTTCCGCAGGACTCAACTTTTTTGAATAAAAAGCAAGTGGTTGCCACTTGGTTGCCATTTTTTGTTCAATAACTGCACCAATTGCAAAGTCGGAAGCATCAACTTTAAGTGAGACTTCAGCGTCTTCAATTGGATGAACTAAAAGGGTAGCATTAGCGAAAAGTTCTTTACATTTATCAAAGGCTTCTTCTGCTTCCTTTGTCCAAATAACGTGGCGTTTATCTTTCTTCTTAGCACCTTTCATATATGCATTCAAATGTGCTTTGTAATGTGCAGCATTCGGTATGAATCGGCGATAAAAGTTTAGCATACAAAGAAATCTTCGTAAATCCATTATAGTTTGTGGTTTTTCATAGTCTAAAATTGCTTGAACTTTAGCTGATGTGGGTGTACTGCCAGATTCGGTAACATGGAATCCCAAAAAATCGATTTCAGATAAACCAAATTCACATTTAGCAGGATTGATTATAATGCCATATTCTCGAAAACGAGAGAATATAATTTTTAGGTGTTCAATGTGTTGCTCTTGAGTGTGTGATGCGATCAATACATCGTCGATGTATACAAACACGAAGTCTAACCCCCTTAGTATTTCATCCATTAAGCGTTGAAAACTTTGCGCCGAATTGCGAAGTCCGAAAGGCATTCGGAGGAATTCGAAAAGGCCAAATGGGGTTATAATTGCTGTTTTGCAAACATCTTCAGGATGCATTGAAATTTGATGATATGCTCTTATCAAATCTAGTTTTGTGTAAAATTTGCAACCATGAAGTGCAGCTGCATAATTTGTGATAAAAGGGATGGGATATCTATCAGGGACTGTAATTTTATTCAAAAATCTATAATCCCCACAAGGTCTCCAGTCGCCATTCTTTTTTGAAACCATATGTAACGGGTTCGACCATTTACTTTTGGAAGGACGAATAATGTTGTTATCAAGCATGAACTGAAATTCTTTCTTGGCAATATTAAGGCGTTGTTTATCTAATGGCCTAGCTTTTGCAAAAACAGGAGAACCAACGGTCTCAATGTGGTGATAAATTCCATGTTTCTTTTCTCTAAGCGACATAGAAACATTATGGATTTCCGGAAACTCTTCTAAAATTTTATGATATTGAGATTGATCTTTACAAATTGTAGAAATACCCAGAGAAGGTTCAGTTGTCAAACGTGCATTAGAAAATAAAAGGGTTGTACCATCAACTAATCTTTTATTTTTTAAATCGGGTAGTAAATTGAAATGTTCAAGAAAGTCTGAACCGACTATGCACTTGGTGACATCAGCAATAACAAATAACCAAGGAAAAGTTCTTCTGAGACCAAGAGATAATTGTAATACAACTGTGCCAAATGTTTTGATAGGTGTGCCATTTGCGGCAAATAGTGTATTGGAAAAAGCAAAATTGTTACATGTTATCCTATGGTCTTTTGGAATCACAGAGACGTCGGCACCAGTATCTATAAGGAATGATTTCTTAGATAATGGATCTGTTATGAATAAGCGGCATGACTTAGCAATATTGCAGACATCGGTAGCCGCGCATTCCGATGCCGGATTTAGTTTTTTGGATAAGAACATGGCTCGACACACTTAGTTGCTTTTTTACCAAACCTGTTGTGATACCAGCAATAATCTGGATTATTTTCTCTTGAACGGTTTCTTGCTTGTCTTCTATGTGGCGTCTTGCTCCGACTACGGCTATGATTAAAATCTTTAAAACTTCTTTCTAATGCTTCAATTCTTGATGCTATTCTTGAAAAATTATCAGTATCCAAACTTGAGATTGTTGGCTGTGTCATGTCCATTATTTTGTCTGCTTGAGCTGCCAATTTGTTTACGTCTTGCTGCTCGCTTATAGCAAGAATAGCACGAACATTTTCTGGTAATTGGTCAAGAAATAAGGATCTGATTACCTTTTCTCCAACTTGGCCTTGACCCAAATTTTGAATTGTGCGCAAAAATTGTGTTGGTTTTTGGTCGCCTAGGACTTGACCACTCAAAAGCAAGGTTGGTTACCGAAACGAATAACGGTAAGGGTAACGGTAACGGTATCAGATTTTGTTTGTTTAGGTAACGGTAAAGGTAACGGTATTTAAGACTGTTTCGGTAACGGTATACCGTTATCGAAACAGCAATACCGGTACGTACCGGTATTAAAAATTATGTTAAAAACATATAAAAACAAGTAAAAACATGACATATTTTTAATTTTAAGTACTGAAAATACAGTTTTTAAGCTATAAATCCAATACTGGTAGTTTTAATAAGTAAAATTATTATCTATAAATTTTTTGTAAAAAAAAAACACTCAAGATTATAAAATAAAAAATAAAAAAATTGTAATTTTTATATAAAATAATAAATACCGGTAAAATACCGGTAACTACCCATAAAAATAACGGTATCGGTAACGATAACGGTATTTATAAATTTTTTTAGAGGTATCGATAACGGTAACGGTATTCAATTTGAAACGGTATTTTAGCGATAACGGTATTATAACGATAACGGTAACCAACCTTGCTCAAAAGACGTTTTAGTTTCCGTTCATCAGATTCCGAAAATAGGGAAATAATTCTTGATTTTAGCGTTTCATACCTATTTCCTGTTGTACCATTTTCTAGCAAATCACTTACTAGATCAAGCGTACCTGGATCAATATTCGCTACCAAGTAACGAAATTTTGTTTCGTCTGATGTGATCCGTTGCAAACTGAATATGGTTTCCACTTGGAAAAACCATACTTTTGGATTGTTCTGCCAAAAAGGAGGAAATTTTATTGATGAAGAAGCTGCATCAATTTGGAGAGGTGTTGTTTCATCCATCAAATTTTGTATAGATCTTCTTCTAGGAGTTGGTTGAGGCATGTCTGGAATAATTTCCTCTTGATTTGGAGCGTCACCGCCACCGTGCGTGGGCGAATGAAAAAGCGACATCTTAATAAAATTTGTCCAAATTCGGGGTCACCAATTTATGGTTTCACGACACAATGCCAATAAAAATGGATACAATTCCAAAGATTACATTTTTTATAAAATTTATTTAAAAAAATATGGAACACCAAAATTATTACAATTTAAACTAAGTTGAAAAAATATTATTGATTCATATATATAAAAATTTTGACAAAACTCCAAAAACTGATTTATAAAAACTACTAAGTTAAAAAATTTTTATTTTTAAAATAAAAATAAAACAGGTGTATCACCACAACGGTATTATAACGATAACGGTAACCAACCTTGATATATAACCGATTATTTAAAAAACACTGTCAAAACATTGATTAAAAGCGCTTTCAAAATGTTCGAAAAAGTGTACTCTAAGCACTTTTTTAAACAAAATTGTTTACAGTTAAATAAAAAATGCGGGATAGTATATAATTTGGAATTTATTTAAAAGGCAGTTAAATCCATATGTCAGAGTACACTTTAAAGTGTTTGATCAAAATGTTAAAAAAAGTTTTTTTATGTACATACACAGAAAAAAGTATCACAAAATTTTAAGTAATTAAAAAAAATTGTTGGCTTTTTACTTAGATATCTAACAATTTTTTTATTAAATGTTTGTAAATTGTATCAAAAATATCAAAAAAATAGCCTTAGAATTTTTTGAAACAAAAAAAAAAAACAAATCATTTATTTATTGTTTTCAATTGCTCAAATGTTTGTAAATTGTAACAAAAATTTCAAAAAAGTATTTTTTTTTGTCAATACGACAACATAAAGCGAATAATTGTTTTAATATAACAAACTCGTTGTTGAATTTTATTTTTTTATTTTTAACAAATACAAACAAGTTACAAAAAAAAATTATTGTATTTACAAAACACATTGTTAAAAAAAAAATGATTTTATTTTTAACAAATTACAAAAAAGTTACAAAAAGGGATTTGTATATACAAATTCCATTGTTGGTGCCTTTTTAAAAAATTTTTTGTTTGTTTATGCAAAAAAGGTGTTTAACATTACAAACAGAATTTTGTAAATTTTTTCTGTGTATATATAATTTAAATTATATATTATTATTTATAGCTGTGTTTACGACTTAACTATATCCGTTAACTCGGAAGAGATCTTAAAGTATGCGAAAGCGTATTTGAGATGAAAATTATTACATTACTTTTCGTGTGCACGTTAACTTGCAACGTTGAAAACTAAACGTTTATAGATTTTTGCATGTAACATTACTTCTTCGCGTTACTTCCCAAAAAGTTTTGCTGGCATACGTTCGATTATACCGCAAATATTATAAACATTAACTGTTTATAATTTTTTTATACTTTAATCGGTTAAACGTAGATTTACTTTAAATACTTAACATTGATAAGTATGAGCGAAAATACAACTTATGTAAAAAGAGTTATAGGAGTAGAGTTCCTTTTTTGTTGGGATGTTTACATATTATTTCTGCAAACATTTTTAACTTTTTTTGTTTTAAATTAACTAAATATTTAGTTTTTTAACTTAAAATTTGAATTAATTCTCGATTTAAAATATTCTTTATTTTAAGTTAACTTGCATACGAAAAGTATAGTGTTAGTTTTCGTCTTAAACGCGTTTTTATGCTCTTTGAGTTTTTTTAATGAGTTAACGGATATAGTTTAGTCGAAAACACAGCTAATATCATTTTGAAATGTTTCATTTTCTACGTAGTTTCCGCAATTTCAATTGGTATAAATAATGTGTTACATTTCTATATATTTCAGAACAAATTTTTTGTATTTAAAAATTGAGATTTCAAAAGTTAAACGCTTCTAAATACAACCGATTTGTTTATATATGATAAAATTTTAGTTGAGAATAACCCAACAGTACAAGCATTTTTTTCTGTGTAATAATATAAATAAAAATAAAATACTTTTTATGTTTAAGTTTATCAATTTAAGGCTCGATTACTGAATGTCCAGTTAGCTACTAACTGGGACTTTAACTAACACATTTGTTATTGTTTCCCATATAAAATCTGATTTTATCTGTCGGCAAAATTTTAATTGTACATTCAGTAATCGGGCTTAAATGGAGTTTTCATAGCTTTGCAATAAATTTTAATTCAAATTCAATAAAATAAAATTTATTAAAAAATGTTAATATATAGAAATGTTTTAAAAAATTATTCCCATTTTTGTATTTAAAACGATGGCAAAGTACTTTATTTGTTTATTTTCTAACGATTTGACAGCGTTAAAATTGGTATGTTGTAATAACGTTTATAGACCGTCGAGAAAGTACTTTAAAATTCGTTTTTGGAACGGTTTGGCAACGATATAAAATACCACCCTGAGACCGTAAATCATGGTTATCATTTGGGTCGTTTTCACAACGCTCTGAAATTGTTAACCAGAATGTTCTACATATGCTAGTTTGACGGTTGAAAAAGGATTTTAAAGTTATTTTTCCGCAACGCTTTGAAAACGTTATAAAATACCACCCTCACACCGTAAATCATGGTTATCATTTGGGACGTTGGCAAAACGCTTTAAACTTGTAAATCGGTATATTCTGAAAACGTTTGTACCACCTTTTAAAATGCTTTTAAAACGTTTTCACGATCGTATTTTTCCACCTGGGTAGCCTTTTAAGATATTTTATTGACGTCATCTGCCTTAATGATTTACGACCTCATTTACTAAAATCATCACTAAGGCATATGATATCAATAAAATATCTTAAAAGGGTATTTTTTAACAGTTTTTTCGATCTCCTGAAAATCTATTGAAAAACACATAGCACTACTTGCTTTTTCAGGGATTGCTTTTTCAGTATACTAATTCCAAAGCATTGCCATTTATAAAAAAAACTAAATTCTAATCTATTTGTTACAATCATATCATTTTTACGAAATCCGCAATTAATAATACAAAACATTCGGCAGCTATAATATATGAATTTGAATTGAAAATTATAATAATTTGAATTATATATGGTAATTCGTATAAAGCTGGACGACAAATTTTAAACAATTGTGAAGTGTAATTCGGTAGGTAATAGATGAAACGACCATCTTCGAACACCTTTTTGTCCGAAGCGAATATTTTGTGAAACTTTAGATCAGCTTACAACTACCCTAGCAGAAATGCATGGAATTTATGGTTTTGTTAAAGTATTCTAAAATTAGCGAATTCCTCTTAAATTGGAATCGCATTTGTATATCTCTTACCGAAATTACATAAAAGTTCTTTTGAAACTGATATAATTTGCTTAAAAGAAGCCTCGCATTAAGCCTTATTTGAACTCATTTGTGAATCGCATTAGCCGCAAATTATTATTGCCTCTAAATGTTTTGGCATAAATTCCATGCATTTCTGCTAGGGTAGTTGTAAGCTGATCTAAAGTTTGACAAAATATTCGCTTCGGACAGAAAGCTGTTCGAAGATGGTCGTTTCATCTATAACCTACCGCATTACACTCCACAACTGTTTAAAATTTGTCGTCCAGCTTTATACGATTTCTGACAATATCGTTTTTCAATACAATATCCCTCTTTTCTACACAGCCTAGTTAAAGTGACATCAGTGGTAGCAATGTCAAGAGTACGCTGGGTAGTACCAACCAAAGCAGTAGCAGTGGTCCTAATGGTCCATAATCGGTATCATTCCTCACTTGAAACCATCAGCGAGTGATGTTAATTCTGCTGAAGTAGAAGCGAAAGTAATCCTAGCCTTTAAATCGTAGCAGATCTAGCGGTCAAATGTAACACAAAAAATTGTAGTAAAAACCGTTGATTACCGAATAAAAATGTTTTTGTGAATTCATAAATTTTAAGACTTTTAATTTGAAATCAAAATTTTAAGCTTATTTAATTGAAAATACATACCATTTAAACATACGCATTTTCTTTGTATTTTCAACCATTTAAATACGCATTTCTAAGCATAATGTGGCTAAATTTACTTGTTAAAAAGGTTTTTTTACGCACAACAAACGTACACTTACACACCTACAGTAAAATTTCGAAATATTTCATACGCACTTTTTATATAATGTTACACACTTTGTGTGTATGAATATTACACACTTTGTGTGTACCATTTTCTATTTACGCACATAGAGTAATTTTACCGACATTATAGTAGGTAAAAAGTTACCTACTATAAATAGGGTAAGTTTAAACAAACATTATTAGAGTATACCAGAAATAAAAAATTTGTACAAGATAATAATATAATAGGGGTTTTCATATAAACTCGTATTCTACTCGTAAACGGTGTAAACCTGGCATGTTTATGAGTTTAATGTCAAACTCCATACATTAAAATATGGATTGTATTTATACAAGGTTTATAAGGAATTTACGAGTTTATATGAAAACCCCTAATGTTAATTAATATTATTATTAATATTTCAATTAAACAGTGTTTTTTAGAGCAAGAGTTTATAAAAAGAGGTTTACTTAACTATTTAAACAAAAGTGGATAAAGAAATAACTTCGAGTTAATTATTTAAAGGAATTAAAGGGGCTGATATTATTGAAAAACAATTTAATTTTTGTCTTAATTTTTGAAATACCGATTTTAAAGATGCACAGTTCAGGTCATGTTTTGTGGAAATTCAATATTCATCTGGATAGCGAACGTTAAAGCACATAAATATAGAAAAGTAGTTCTCAAGCGCCAACACTGTATTTGGAAAATAGTATTTCCTTTCACATAGTATCATATACGGCTTTAAATTTTCAAATTTTCCAACAAAAACTATTAGTCGTTGAATGATTTTTTTCTAGAGGAACTCTCTCTCATACTTTTCGGATTCTTGAATATTCTAAATACGTGTCAAATAAACGAAGAGGTTTTATTTTTTGAAACTGACCCAAAAGGAATCGTTTCTATTGCTCCAAAGTGCCGTAAAATTCTTGAAGTATTCAAATATCTAAAAATATTTCAAAAATATAGCTTAGTACCTTAATTAACTTCTTACTTTAAATAATTCAAAATACTGAGAGTCATAAATTTAGAAGTGGTTCATAAAACAAATTTTCGTAAAAACTTCATTTTATAAAAGTGTTATAAGGTTTTCAAATGACTATGCATAAACACTTTATATTTCAATTCTGATATATTAATATTCTTTTACTAACAATTATATTACTTCAAAAATAGTTTTTTCGGACTTTCTATATTTCCATATATTTTAATTGTTCTACCTCAAGGGAATTGTTCTACCAAATTCTAATATGATATTGTCATATTAGATTTTATTTGTTGTTACAAAAACTTGACGTTAAAATAATCACAATTTAGCTATTTAGCATAAAATATCAGCTTTTTTAAAAAAAAAAACTTTTTTATGGTATTTTTTTGGAAATGTACACGCCTTTAGAAATCATATATAAAAAAATGGTTAAAATCGAAGAGATCATACATTTAGGTTAAGATAAAAATTCAAAAAAAAATTCCGTGAATCAATTTTGGTCCATCATTACATTTTTTCACTTAACATAAAATACAATTGTGGACCAAAATTTATGCAGTTTTATTTTACAAAAAGATTGAGGCGAATTTTGCAAAAAAGAAGAAAAATATTTATCGAGAAATGTCAAACTTCACAAAGCTTGTAGAGATCTTTAAGTATACTCCAGTATTTAGTAGGCAAAGTAGACAAAAAAAATCGATAATTTGTTGGTCATTTTTTTGTTTGGCAGCATGATAGAAAACTTCGACTGTCGATATAAAAAGTGGATAAAAATAATTTATTAGTCAAATGAAGTTTGATATGCATAAATCCTAAAAAGCTACAAAAAAACAGCTTGGAAAATTTCGATAAAAGCCATCGTTGCACTAATGCCGAAAAAACAGCGTATCGACTCAAACTTAATAAGAATTAATAAATTGGATATGTCCATATAAACTATCCTGTCTCCTGTTTTCTTCTGCTCTACAACATCTCCAAAGTTCATTAAGATCTCTGAGTCTGAGACCTCCGTTGTCATCGAAGCTGTCTTCGGAAATACAACAAACGAGAAAACCAGACGAAGGCAACCAACTATACAGGCAAACTTTATTCAACGAAGCCGGCTTCGAATATACCACAGAGTATAAATCTCTTATGATGAAAGGCCGTTACCCTTACAGTAATACGTCCATTTTCAATTGAAAAGTATAACTAAAACCATATGGCCAATACATTTTCAGCACATAATCTCCAAATAAGAAATGAAAATCATGTCCGTGGGGGTTATATATCACTTCAAAATAGGAGTTCTTACCTGTTGTATACAAACTAGCATTATATATTTATACAAATACGCTTCTATTCCCAATTTTTTAAAATTGACGATGTTTCGTAGTGGCGTACGCTTCTGAAAAGTCCCATAATCTAAAAAAATACACGGTGCAAAAATATAACTTAATAACATACATTTAAATTTAAAAATTTAATGGTTCGTTGTAATTCAAAAATCTGTGTTTATCATACACAGAGTTGAATAGAATCAGCTGAGATATCTTAAGAATTAAGGTTCAAAGCAAAAAAGAGTAATAATAACAAAAGGATAAAAATAGCATTGTTAAATTTCGTTGATGTTAGTCTAAGTTGAGTTGTTGATAACAAACCCGATTTGCTTTCAACAGCCACATAAGTAGACGATTATCAAAATATTAACCCACTCAAAGGCGAAAGGCACTGATGATGGCTTTGTAGCGAAAGCCGAAAATGCGCATTCTGCCTTGCTGGTCTTATCGAATTTTTTCAATAATTTTTATTCTTTGTAATTTACTTGTAAAAATTGTATCATCTTTCTTTGATTTGAAGAATAATTTAAACAGAAAGTGATATTAATTTATGATCTTGAGTCAAACTAAAATAATATTCATTTACTTAAAATAACAGATCAATTAAAAACATTTCCCCCATTCATAAAAAAATAATCGCTAATTTATTACATTCCTTTTTTTATAAATATACGTTATAATTTAACCGTTAAATTATGATAAAAACCCCGATTCAAAACATTTTTTTACAAATTATTTTCTTGTTATTTTGTTGTGTTCTGAAGTTTGTGTTATTATTTGTTTTGAAGTTGAATAAAATTTAATTAACATATAAACAACAATTTTTGATTAATTCGGTTGTGGTAACCGAATTAGAAAGCAATTCGGTTGCAGCAGCCGAATTTATGAGGAATTCGGTTGTCACCACGGAATTGATGTACAATTCGGCTGCTGTAGCCGAGTTAATGGAAAATTCGGTTGCTGCAACCGTAGAATTCTATTGTGACAGCAAAATTCGGTTAATATAACATAAATATGTTGCCACAACCGAATTGAAATTTAATTCGGTTGCTGCAACCTCAGAATTTGTTGCGGTGGCGGATTTGGTTGCCCCAACGAAATTCGGTTGCAGCAACCTCGTTCCAACCGAATCGTTATGTGAGTGTATCATGTACGGTAGTTGTGGTAAATTTCATTGAAATCGGTGATGGTGAATCCGAAAATGCGATTTTTTTGTGTTGAATTGGGGTGTTTTCACCCATTTGGGCAATTTTATGTTACTATCCGATTAAAAAAAAATTAGTGAAAATAAAATACAATCATATATTTTTTTGATGTTGCCCAAAACAAAATTTGATCCGAACGGTGCTGTATTAATTCAGCTTCACCGAAGATATAATATAATGAAATACGATCTGAAAAATGAGGTTATCTAATCATATAACTGGATGTGACATAACCCAGCAAAATATTGGTAATGACACCTCATTGCTGTCTGCATTACCAATAATGATATATCATTACCTTTTGCATTATTTTGTAATATAAAATAATGACTTCCTAATTGTAATCATTGCTTTTAATTATAAAATAATGACTCACTCACAATAGTTTAAATAAGTACTTTATACAAAGTTAAATTTTATACATTTATATTTATTACTTGTAAATATGTTTGTGTTAAAATTTTTATGTCGAGTTCTAAAATTACACACTAGCAAAAACTTTAATTTCTCTGAATGTATTTCCTGAAGCTAATAGTATTTGTGTAACTCCTTATTTTTAAGAATCAAGTAAGCAGTCGGATAACCACTTATAATTCAACTTTTTGTAAGCATTTTTGTAAGCACTTATTATTCAGAATCTCATAACTACTTACTTCTCATTTTTTCGTAAGCGAGCGGGTAAGCGTGACTACTTATAAAAACGAACACGCCAAACAAAAATAATGAGTTTAGACGTCAAAAAATAAGTTGTGCGGAGCTATGAATTTCTATTATATAACGGCTTATTAGGTAATGAAAGATTTTGCTGGGAATGACAATCAAAAACTAATTTCAATAGTAAGGACCTTTTAATGCAATGTGAGCAAACTTAGATTGAAGTACTTCTGCCAAATTGTATCAAACAAAATGTAAATTTACTGCAAATATTAAATCTAATTTTATATAATTACCCGATTAAAAAATATAATATAGTGACATATCTAATTTGATAGAATACAATAACTAATCAGATACAATTTAATCCGAAAAATGTTGAATACAATTGTATCTACATGGACCAGATTTGATTTAATTACTTTAAATTATATGCAATTTTATCCGAATTTTGACGAGACATTATTGTATTAAATAATATCTTAATATTCAAAATTTGATGCAGTTAGGTCCAATTTGATAAAAATGTTCGAATTTCTGTTTTTATTAAGTGTTGTACTGAAAAACAATAGGGGATTCACATAAGGTTTCGTGTATCATGTAGAGTAATCAAATCTAGTAAAGTATCTACACATAAACTAGTAAATAAAATGAAGTTTCAAATAATTTTCCATAAAACATTGAAAGTGACAAAAGTTCCAACGAAACTTTAATTTTTGGGCTATTCATTTTAAAACGATACATTAAAATTGTGATAAAAAATTCGATATGAAACAAGTTTTAATAAAATTCAATGTCATGAAATAATCGTTTAAAAATGTTTTAAATTTGTAAATAACACTATGGAACATTTTTGGGATTATTGTCTGGGGGGTGAGAAATTCCAAGTCAGGGTGATGGTACTAGGTCAGTATAGTAAAACCCTCAAAGGGTTTGGCGTTCGTATGTGTCATTTTTTTTTATGACCTTTTAAATTTTTTCCTTATCTTGATGTTTTTTCGCTTAGTTGTAACATTTTGGCAAAAACGTAGTTTAACATAACTCGAGAACCACTTATCCGATTTTGATGAAACAAATTTAGAAAATTTTAGAATTACAATTTCTTTAATCCGTTCATATAACGTTTTCCTATATGTGCAACACTTTCGAAGTTAAAAATGAATGTATGAAGGGAAAAAAGTATTTTTTGCCTAAAAATTTAAATATTTTTTTTTAAAAATTCATAAAAAATCCAAAATGGAAAAAAGTGCCAAAATTAATTACTTTCGCATAAAGTCACATAACTCATGAGCAAAAAAGGCATAGATCATGAAAATCGATGCACGCGTTTCTCATTTATTCACAATTAGGTAAATGTATGAATTTCAAAAATTTGCTCCAGATATGCACAACATTATTTGGAGAAAACATTGACACTCACAAGCCGAACTCTCTCATATTTTTCTACTGTACTAAAAGAGAAATATTGATGTGGTTCTGTAATGTTCACATAAAACATGCATTGTCATTATACTTCTTCTCTTTCTCACACTGGTTCTGTGATTTTTGTCATTCAACAAGTGCCGACGAACGCGAACAGTAAATGTGATTTTTCTCCAGTTTTTTAAAAGTGAACAAAAGAGAACAGAATATGGAACTGTGCAAGCCAGAATAAATAGCTTTTGCTACTGCTGTGGTCAATATGTCTCAACACATAAAAAAAGGGGAAATTTCAGTACTGATTTTGTTCAAACATACGAGATGTACTTCAACCAAAATGTTATAGTGAACGAAAATTGGGTACCAAATATAGTGTGTAAAAGCTGCTACAACCGTCTAATGGATTGGAAAAATAGAAGACGTGAAAGTATGCCATTCGGTATCCCAATGACTTGGACTAATCCTGGCGAAGGTCACAATCCATTGAATTGCTATGCATGTGCGAATAAAGGAGCCGCAAAAAGGATAAGAAAATCGTATAATTACGTTGGTGTTGCAAGTGCCGCAACACCATTGCCTCATTCGGACCACATTCCTGTGCCAAAAGCTTCTAGCCCAGATATTTTCTCTTCTACGACTGCTCCGACATATCATGCACGTGATGATTCCCCATATGAGCCATCAGTATCCAATGAGCCAATTTTAATAAATCAAAATAAGCTTGATTCAATTGTTGCCAAGTTGGAATTAACACAGCATAAATCGGAAGAGCTGGCTTCCATTTTGAAATCAAACAATTTGTTGGCACCCGGTGTGAAAGTCACAGCTTATCGAAGTCGTCAGGCAACACTCCAAAGTTTATTCCTTGTGAATGATGAAAAAACTTCTGCATATTGCCCGGATGTAGGAAAATTGATGGACGCAAAGGAAATAAAATATGAAGCAGATGACTGGAGATTATTTATTGACAGTTCAAAACTCAGCTTGAAGGCGGTTTTACTGCATAAGACCAATAAAAAACCTTCAGTTCCAATCGCCTACAGTACAGAAACGAAAGAAACATATGATGCACTGGAAAATATTTTAAAAATGGTTAACTACGCCAAACATATGTGGCGCATATGCTGCGATTTAAAAGTTGTAGCAATGCTTTGCGGTCTTCAAAGCGGCTATATAAAATATATGTGCTTTTTGTGCGATTGGGACACACGATTTTCCGGTGACCAATATGCATGCCACGGATGGAAACTCAGAGAGCACAGCAGGTTACAAACGGCCAATATTATTCGTGAGCCTCTAGTGCCGAAGGAGAAGATATTGCTGCCTCCACTGCATATTAAACTTGGAATTGTTAAGAATTTTATCAAAACTGTCGCCAAAAGAGATGAAGTTTTCTTGTGTTTGAATCTAATTTACCCGAGACTCAGCGAAAGTAAAATTGAAGAAGGTAAGTTATAATATCACATTCATTTCCCATGATTTTCCATCTTAACAAATTAATTTTTTCCAATCAGGCGTACTAAATGGTCCAGATATACGAAAGCTGATTAAAAGTGACGCATTCAACAATATTTTGATTGACGCTGAATTGAATGCATGGCAGGCAATCAAAGAAGTAATAGAAGGCTTGTTGGGAAAGCATCGTTCTAACAACTACGATGATTCTGTCGCAAGGATGTTAAGAGCATTCTCGGAAATTGGTGTCCACATGTCCTTGAAAATCCATTATTTACATCATCATCTGGACTACTTCAGCAAACAATTGGCTACCGAATCTGATGAACAAGGTGAACGCTATCATCAAGTTGCTATGCCATTTGAAATGAGGTAATACTGATTTTTTATTTTTTCAAACTCATTTTAATAAAACAAAAACTTACAGATATAGAGGCAAAAAGTCGCCGAGTGCAATAATTGCTGAAATTTGCTGGTGGAGTAAGTTAGTGTGGCAAGACAAGGATGATCTTGATGATAAAGAATTTTCAGGAGATGCAGAAGGGCCAACAGTGGAGTCACACATTGACATTATGTGTGGTTCAGAAACTGATGATAGCGATGAATGCGATGCCACTAGTCCCGAACAACCACCATCGAAAAAGTCTAGGCAATATTTATTAAAATAAATAAAATAAAAATAAAAAATTATAAAAATGTTTACTTAATTTTTTTAGTAGTTTATGGCCAGAAGTCTGGAGTTATTGGGGAAAATTAATGAAAAAGGCGATAAATGACACTTTTTGAATAAAAACAAATATCAATATTCTTGTCAAAATGGGATACCTTCACTTAATTGTAAATAAAAGCAGAACGCGTTAAATTTTGTTTATAGGTTATGTGACTTTACATGAAATTAATAACACTTGATCCTTTTTTCCGTTTTGGATTTTTTATGAATTTAAAAAAAAAAAAATTTAATTTTTAGGCAAAAAAATATTTTTTTTTCTCCACAAATTTATTTTTACCGGCAAAACTGTTGATTATAAAGAAAAACATTATATGAACGGATTAAAGAAATTGTAATTCTAAATTTTTCTAAATTTGTTTCATCAAAATCGGACAAGTGGTTCTCGAGTTATGTTAAACTACGTTTTTGCCAAAATGTTACAACTAAGCGAAAAAACATCAAGATAAGGAAAAAATTTAAAAGGTCATAAAACACATACGAACGCCAAACCCTTTGAGGGTTTTACTATACTGACCTAGTACCATCACCCTGACTTGGAATTTCTCACCCCCCAGATTGGCTGTTGTACTGTGTAATGTATCGTATGAATAAACAACTAGATTTGACTAATAGGTGGAATAATTTATTAGGTTTTTAAGTTATTATTATTTTTTTATTTATTTATTTATTTATTTCAGTTTACTGATACATAATTATCTTACAGACTAGTACATGTAAAAATGTTTATAAATAACACCTTTCTATTCTTCAAATTAATTAAATATTGAAAATAATTTTAACTTAAATTTAGTTTTATCAACATTATAATCTAATGGTGAAAAACTGTTACATAGCCTCAAACACCTAGCAATTGGTTCATTACTGCCATAGTTAGTTCTATGAAAATCTTCACAAAACTGGCGTACATAACGAAGCTCACGCGGAGGGTTATACAATTTTACCAAATTAGATAATTCCTCACATTTAATCTCACCAGATAATATTTTAAATATAAACATAATTGAAAATGCAGATCTACGATCTCTTAAAGATTCAAGGCCAAGAAATTTACGCCTAGCATCATATACTGGTAAACCATCAGGCCAGGATAATACTTTTAGAGCAATTTTCGTAAAAAGCTCCTGAATTCTGTCTGCTTGCGGGAGGACAATGTTTTTGTTTTAATTTGTGTTTTTATTTTATGGTATCATTCAAGCCTAAGAATAAATTTGGTGCTACGTTATTCCCCAGCAAAAAAAGTCATTACAAAAAAGTTATTTTAAAAGCACTCCGAATAGCATCAACTGATTGTGGAGTAGTTACAATTTAGCTCTAACACTGATTTATTTTACACGTGATGTCCCATATTGTCAGTAGTTCAATTTAAGCATTTTGTTAGTAATTTAAGAGTGATTACATGATGTTAATAAAGTATGGTTTTTAGGTAGGTATACATTTTTATCACTTCAATACGAGTACATTTTGTTTGCATTTTTAGAGTGATTTAGAAGTACTCTTTATAATATACAATATAATACATTTTTAAAAGTAATTTAAATGTGCTTTTTATAATGTCTGAAAAAGCATATTTTAGAGACAAGTTTAATGTTTAGCCTTTACAGAACCCATTTCTGAAACTATTATGTAACAAAAGCTTCAATTTATTATTATTTGAAGGACAATATTAAGGAAACACTTCTGTTGCAACTAAATCAATTCGATTAAGTCAAAATTAGACAAAACCAAAATTTTTTTAAATTTTGTTCAACAGTTTTTTTTTAAATAAGTTTGTAACATGTTTACTTCAGTCTTTAAATTCAAAAAAAGATACGATATTGAATTAAATAAGATTAATACACTAAGGCCGAGTTTTTGGGATGTCAGTTAAACTTGATTTAGTTAAACCGAAAACGAATTATATCAGCCAATTCAAGTTTATTAACAAAAATTTGCCCGAACAACTTTTTATCGTTTAAAATTTATGTCTTCATTGAAAGAAAATAAAATAGATTTTAGAACCAATATTTGAGTTATAAACTAAGTTTAAAGATTATCGACATCCTAAAAGCTGGGCCTAAAAGTTATATGATTAATTTTCTTAAAAACATTACTCAAGGAATTTTCAGAATATTAAAGCGTACCTACTAGAAAACTATTTTTTATATATATTTTTTTTCATTTTAACAAATAAAGGAAAGAAAAGCATCGACATTTTACAACTCTACAATAACAAGGCCATCATTATAAATTTGCTGAAGCCGCAGATCTATGACTGAAATTTTAGCTTTGAATTCATTAAAGAATCCGAGAACCGTTGGAGGAGAGTTTTTCCCCAGACATATTTCGAAGACGAATACCATGTCGTCATTTGAATTTTGCAAGTCAACCATCGTTAGCTTAAAATCAACGTGTTCATTAAACGATGCATTCCAATACTATAATTTGCAATCGTGATTAGTTGAATTCTTATGTTGAAGAAGTTCATTTAGCAAAATTTTAACTTTAATTAAAATTTGGAACTTTAATGGACATTTTAAAGTTGACGGCAGTTATTTTTTTTAAATCTATTTTTGAGTTGAAGAAATAATATATTTTTTGTCACTATAGAATTATTTATTTAGTTTTTACGACTTTTAAGGCGTAATATCAATTACAACATATCGACATTTAAAGCAGGTGACATTTATAGAACTTTTTGTGTATAAACAAAGGTAAGGGACCAACCTCTGTTAACGAACCTCTTGATTGGTCTATTTTAAACGATAAAATATGTTAACATTGCAACAAATTTTATTAACATATTTCTTTGGTGCACGGTGCAAAAGCAAGCAAGCGACTTCATAGAGCCTTAACAATACATTTTAATTTTTAGCTTTTATATATTTGCATTTTGTGAAAAGAAGAATTTATATTTGGATCATAGTCCAGGAGATTCAATGGGATCCAATTATATATTTCCTTCCCTTTTTCAATGGGAACTGTAATTGCAATATTTTTTAAAATATGTACGAATAATTTAAAAATATGTAAATAATCGTAAATTAATAAAGTAAAAATTAAAATAGTTAATAAAATTAACTATTTTGTTTTTTTAGAAATAAAAAATGGAATCTCTAATAAATTCGTAATTTACAAACAAATGCATTTACAAAGAAAAAAAACAACATTATATACATTTTTGAAAGTCCTTTTAAAGCACATACATTCGAAACAGAAAAAGAGCATTTATCGCTCCATTGTAACCAATTTAAAAGTTGTTCGTTTCGAATGACTTACACATATTTTTGCTGGGTCCTAAGGCAAAAGAATTAATTAATAATGATTAATATGACCCAATATTCAATTTAAAAATATTAATAATAATAAATGATAATTAATTTCAATTTGAATTTACTAAGATATTTGAAACAAGAATATATCAAAGATTATATAGGGAAAATAAATGTTTCTTTTTTAAATCAATGAGCTTGTTTTGTTGCTACACGAGTACATACCCAGAAAAAATAAGGAATGACTTCTAAATGAATCACTTCCTTCATTACATCGCAAAGAATTACTCCCTTAGGAATGGGGTTTAAACATCATCTAATGCTGCAATAAATATATGCTAGTCAGAAGTTCTTTTGCATGGGTGATAAGAAGTTAATATTTTGTATGGGGGTTGCATACGAACGTGCTGGCACAGAAATCAGAGGGTTGCGGGTTCGAATCCCACCAGGTCGAAAAAAATTTATTGTAACTTTTTTTACACAATTAATAATTTTTTGTAGTTTTCACTGTAAAATTATTATTTTCTTCTATTTTTGTACACTCAAAAATTAATTTTTGAAACGATTTAAATTTTTTTTTTTAATTTTCTATTAATTTTTAATGAAATTTTATGGAAATATAAAAGTTATAATTAAATATGTAATTTTTCAAATATTTTTTGTTAAAATACGAAAAAGGTAAATATTACAATTTTGTTTGTATTTAAAAAATTGTAATTTAACAAATCCATTTTGATCAAATTTTTACTAAATATATTTGGAAACTAAATATAGCAGAAAAAGAAAAATCCTGTAAACATTTTAGTTAGAACTAGTAAAAATAAGTTAAAAATTACCTTGCAGAAAAAACTATTTTTTATCTACTAATATGCTGCAAAATTTTTTCCGGATTTTATCAAGGTAATTCGTATTAAAAGTTAACTTAAATGTAACCAAAATTTTGTATATTTAACAGTTTTATTTTTCCTTCTTATCTTACTAGTATTTAGCAAAAAACAATCTGCTAAACAACAGTAAACTTCGTTTTATATCTAAATTCTTTTGTTTGTTTTATATTAAATATTTCAAATGTTAATGATATGAATTGAACCAGAGTTTACGACAACGAAATTATCGAAATCGATTGCCAAATTTATTTGGATTGTTAGTAAAAATTTTTAAATTGATTTGACAGTCACGGGGTTACCGGGTTGTAAAAATATGAAGAAATCTCGATGTCAGTTGCTATCAATAGGGTCGACATATACGACTTAAATGTTAACCACACAAATAGTTACAAAAACTAAAAATATAAAATACAAAAATAAAATTTAAAAACAAACACTTTTTCTAATACCCTTTGCTGGCCTTTTTATAGTTTTTTATTTTTAATTTTATGTGGAAGTAAAAATGATAGATTTTATATTTTATAAAATTTTTAAAGTTATTCTGTTTTCTCAAAAAGTTTTATACGTGTCAGAAAATAAGAAAATAGAGAGTTATAAATTTTATTAAAATAAACGTTTAACTTTAAAAATCAAAAAAAAGTAAATATAACGCAAGTTTTTCTCGATTAAATTGAATTTTATAAACTGCAGTTAAACACTAAATTCTAGGTACTTTGATTTATGCAAATTTGTATTACTGACTATCTAATCTTATTCTCATCTTAATTCAGAGTCTATTGTCACTTTTAAAATAATTATCTTCAAACAGGACGGTTTTAAAGTCTTTTAGATTATTTTAGTATAAACATATTTTTATGCAATTTTGTTCCAAAGTTTAATATCGATGGTTTAATGAAGAAAGAACCTAACTTCATTCTTAATTTCTATCGAGGAGAAGGCAATACAAATCTAAAACCTTCGATATAGAGTTTCTCTGTATAAATTTTTTATTAATAAAAAAACAATAAAATAATAATAATCAGTTTTTAAGATTTCATTTTCCTCTAATGAAATATTAAGTCGAGTTAGGGCCTTTCTGTATTAAGCATTAAATTTATTTACAAAAAATTGGAAAAGAACAGCATATTCGTTCTTACACCTAGCGCATTTGTTTTAACTTTTATATTCATGTTTGTTGGTAATATGAAGTTTACAAAGGTATATTCAAATAAAATAAAAACAATTTGAATTATAAAAAAATGCTTATGACACTGTATGTATAATTACGGTTTGGCTCAAGGGGTCAGGCGATGAACTTCTAAACCAAAGGACGTTGGTTCGAATCTTGGCTGGTGTTGGAACAAAACAAAATTGCTTTGAATTTAAATTAAAGAAAATTAAATTAAAGAGAAATAAAAAAATAAACATAGAAAAAGGTAAAAAAAGAAAAGAAAAATGTTTTTTTTTTTGTTTTATTAATCATATTTTTCCTCGAAAAATATTCGTTGTTTCGATGAAATATCGAATCTATAAATCGGATCTATATCACCTTGCACGCCACATAGGAAAATACCCTCATTCTTGGTATTATATCGAACTCGATATCGAAAGAAAAAAATGATTCAGTTTCGATACAAGCTCGGCTCATTTGGCATACTGGGTATACTTTTATTTTAATATATATATTTTATATATATTGAAATCTCTTCATCTCTTACCACCTTTTATCTGTCCTCTATCTTCTTTTGAAAGAAAGTAGCAAATTAATTAATATGATGAATTCCTTGAGTTTTGCTTCTTTTTAAAAAATAAAAAAATGCAAAAGTAAACATATCCAAAGAAAACCCTAAAATTTGTTCTGAACCTTCAGCACTACACTAAAAGTATTATATGCATGATATTAATGAATTTGAACTCTTCCATTGCATTAAAGAATTTTTCAAAAATGTTGTGAAAAATTTAATTTTATTTATTGAAAGTTTCATCCACTCAATGAAAAAGTTTTACTAAATCGGGATTCATAAAATATATAAAACTTTTTCATCAAATTTAAGAAATTTTTTCATTTAATTTGCGAAGAAAACTTCATTGGTTCACTGAAAAATTCCATAAAAACTCGTCCAGCAAAATTTCCTCTGTGTATTTATCTCAACATATGTATTTTGAAAATATTTGCCGAATTGTATCTTACAACATCTGTAATTTTAAGATTATAGGGACTTACTTTTATGAAAAATATTTCGGATTCTGAGGACTGTTTCATAATAAAATCTCTAACAATTTCTTTAAAAAATTTTAAAATTCTAACAGCAATTTATTGCGATAACTTTTAGATTCGTCCCTAACATTGAAAAGACTCTTTTATAGAAATACCCAGCAAAAACAGACATTACCGAGTAATTAAGCGAGTAAGTAGCACACAAAGGGTTTCACTACTTACCAGGCTATTTACTCGCAACATTATTTCTGTTCGCGATGTCCAAAACTTCATGGATGGTCATTACCCTCTCGCTTACAAAAAAAGTGCGAATAACGAGTTACCCATAATGAAAGAATAAGTAGTTACTCACAAAGATAGAATAAGTGGTTACTCAGAAGTTAGGAAATACTCAGAAGTTAGGAAATAAGTGGTTACCCTACATTGTAACATTGTAAAATAGTTGGTCATATTGGGATAAAAAATTTTTACCTTGGAAAATTTCCTATTTAGTTCAAAACAAATTTATAAATAAAATATTAATATTAAAAAGACTTAATCAGTACTTATTTAATCAATTACCAGTAAGTGATTACTTTGCACGAAGATATAAGTAATTCTATAACTTATTATCGGTAAGTCATTATTTTGTATTTTAAAGTAATGCAAAAGGTAATGACCTATCATTACTTGGTAATCCGTATGGTAATGCCCTGTCATTACTATGTTTTTGCTGGGTATTATTCAAATTGTGAGAACTCTTCCGTAGAAAACCATTTCCTGGATATTTATTTTAAAGAACTCGTTTAATAATGGCAACATTACCGTATAATAAATCCCCCTGATTCTAAAAATACATTTTTCTATATAAAATTCGTCTATGAATTGCTAAATTGAATCAATGAAATTGCGGTAGAATTTATCCATTGAAACTTTTCATTGATTTTATGCAGTTTTTCATAAAGTTTTAACAGAAGTTTCAAAATATTTATTAAAAATTTCATACAGCCAATGAAAAAGTTTCATTAAAAAGGGGTTCGTAAAATTATGATGCTTTTCATGCACTTAAAATAATACGTGAGTAAAAAAATCTGTCAAACGGGTTTCAAATCGATTTGGCTAATTTTTAACAAATTTTTAGTTAAAACACTGATTTAGACAAAGATTTTAGGTATCATTTAACACAATACTAAAAATCCTCAGTATTTTAACTAATTTTGAGTGTTAATTTTTAAAATTATTTTTAACTAATTTGTAAGAAATCACTCGTTAAATTTTACATAATTTATTGTTAAAATATAATATTTTCATGTTTCTGATATACCCCGGTAAATGGCCCCATCAATATATCCGAAGTTTTAAAAATGGCGCTATTTCTTTCCTTCCCGATTTTTTAAAATGGACTATATCTCTAAAACTAAGAGAGATAGAGAACAATTGGTGAAAATTTCGACTACCCTTAACCATATAATATCCCGGTGAAAATGTTATCTCTATTTAAAAATAGAACTTGGTGGGGCCTTGGGCCCTCGGAATTTTTTTATTAAAATTGTCCACTTCTTAAAATTGCACATATCTCGAAATCTAAGCGAGATAGAGCAAAACGGACAAAATATTTTCTCTTTGGATGTTATGGACTAGGCCCGGTACAACTCAGTACAATTGCAAATAAAACTGTAGTTTTACAAATTTTTTACTTAAATTTGGATTTGTTAAATTTAAAAAAAATGTTATAAAATCAACAAATTTTATTTTAAGTCAAGAAACTGGAATAAATTCTGATAAAGCAACAAATTTTACTGTTCAGCCAACGGACATATTATTTTGAGTATATATTTTAAGAAATTTTTCCTACACAAGCAAAAATCTTCTTTTGTTTGTAAAAATTTTCATTAAAACTTAAATTTTTTTTTGTGTAGGAGAGAACAATCTAAGGATTTTTTGTTATATGCACCACGAAACCTGTCTGAATTAAAATTAATTGATTACTGAGAGCTTTCATATGTCATTTTTTGAGACAAAACACTAACTTCGATAACCATGAAATTCAGTAAAGATCTGAAGTACATAACGTTCGGATTAACGGTATTCAGATTGCCAAGTGGTTTCTGTATGTAATTTATTTTTTTTAAGTGGTTCGTGTTTCATGTGAAACAACTGTTATGCTCCATAAAAACATAATTATTTTTTAGAATAATCAATTTCTTGTAAAAATTTGGGTACCCAGCTAAAAATCGACATATATGGATCCATACAGGTTAAATGTATGTGCGTGCATGCTTATAAACATGCATTCATGACCATACATGGATACATAAATCTCCATACATGAATCATATAAATATGACCATACGTGCGCATTTACGAAATTTGAGGTAATATCTACATATATGATAATGCATGATCATGCGCGTTCATGCGTGTTCATGTATGTTCATGCATGTACACACATGTCGACATTACCTCAAATTACGTTAATGCACACGTATGGTTATATATGATTCATGTATGGAGATTTATGTATCCATGTATGGTCATGAATGCATGTTTATGAGCATGCACGCACATACATTTAACCTGTATGGATCCATATATATCGATTTTTAGCTGGGTAGAGTTTTTTTTCTCGTAAATTGTAATCATAAAAAATTATCATTATATTTTGAAGTTTCGTATACATACGATAGTTTTAAAAGAGAAACAATTGTAGAGTCTGCAAAATAAGAGTCCGTACTAGGGTATTCAATTAATCGGCTTTTTATTTTAATCGATTAATCGTGCAAATAATTATTCGGGTTTTTTTCTTAACCGGTTAATCGAACAAAATTTTAAATTTAATCGATTAATCGAAAAAATTTTCTGCAAAATAATATACATACACTTGTTGTGTTTTTAATTATTTTATTTAAAAAAGGAACAAAAATAAATCCAGCAACTCTTCTGAAATTCATAAAAATAAAAAAAATTAAGAATTGAGATCACATATTCACATATTAAAATTTTATCCAAATCGAGGAGAACCACACCGCAATGAGTTAAAGATAAGACCCCATACATTAATTTGTATCTCTTTCGTATGCATTGAATACATAAAAACGTAAATGTAGAGAGGAATTCTGATGAGAATTACCTCTACGGTTATTTTATTTTATTAATTTAGAGTGCTCACTAAACAAGCTTTATTACATAGAGCATTAATTATAATTAATAATTATAATAATCATTTATTACAAGAATTATTAATGCTTTCGTTTAATAGCAATGTTTAAAAAGTCGTAAAAAATAATTAAAAATTTATTATACGTAAATAGATACCACTACTTTACTAGATAAGTCACAACAACAGAGTAGTAATTTGGAAGATGACAAAGCAAACTGTGATAATTTTATACTTTTTTTCTTTGGGATTTAAGATGTTTATTAACGCTCCTACTTGAAAACATGAAATTATCTCATTGAGTTGAAGCTAACAAATATTTATAGAAATTCTAAAAGGTCGTCCCTTAATTATTTTCTTAGGCCAGAATGAAATCCGGATATGTAAAAGCCTACAGCAAATTATTTATCACAATTTTTGAAAACAATTTTGAGATTTCAGCACATTTACTTTAATAAAAACTTTATATTTTTTAAACATTTTTGTAATTTTCTACCAATTTCGATTAATCGTATGAAATTATTCGAATTATTCGTTATTAGAAATTTGGACATTTTAAATTATTCGAACAATTTTTGAGAAAACTTGTTCGATTAATCGAATAACGATTAATCGATTGAATACCCTAGTCCCTACCTAAAAAAAATTGATTTGGGAAAACGTTTCCTTAACAAATTTCTTACTTAAAGCTCAGTAATTTGTTTTGATTTTACATATATAAAAAATGTTTTTACGATAAAGTGTTTCATATAAAAATTGTGTATCATTTGTTTTCTGGTGAAAAATTAACGTTTAGTGTTTGTTGTAAGACCCAGAGAAGACAAAAAAAAGCAAAATCCGATGTGTTTAAAGCAAAAAAATATTGTAAAAAAAGCAATAAAAAGCAAAAGTGAAAAACTTGGAATAACAACAGTTTTTAAAATAAAAATTCAAAGTTAAGAGAAAACATATTTTTTTATGAGCGAAAAAAGGGGATTTTTGGGCAAAAAGTCTTAAAAAAAGCAATTCAAAACTCAAAAATCTTAAGAAAAAGTTATTTTAAAGCTAAAAAACGGAAAATCCAAAAAGAGTACTCATATTTGCTCTTTTTGGATTTTCCGTTTTTTAGCTTTAAAATAACTTTTTCATAAGATTTTTGAGCTTTGAATTGCTTTTTTTAACACTTTTTGCCCAAGCAATAAAAAGCATAAAAAGCAAAAATAGCAATTTTGTCTTCTCTGGTAATAACACATTTATAAAATAAAAAATATTTTCATTCACAATTTAAATAACCATTTGAGGCCTTTAAAGTTGAAGTTCGAGTGAAGTTTTTTCAAGGGAAAAGAGGAAAAAATTTCTAAGGTTCCTGTAAAAATGTAGTTTTTAAAGCGTTCGTCCTAAATATAGAATCTTTGATTTTTACAACTATATAATTGTCTATAAAAAATGTCCTTACGAAAAACAACATCACAATTGATTTTTAATTAAAGTTAATTCTTAAAAAGATTCTTTTTATAGTTTCATAAAATTCTCAAACGAAAAATATACCAAATTTTCTTTAGGAACATATGCATAATCGTATTTATTTGTATTTTTTTTTTCTTAAATAAAAATTGCCAGAAAAAATGTAACTTGAGAACTTCATTATTTGTGTATTACTTTTCTCGTATTTGATTAAATATTCTGTATTTTTTTAGGATCTGATATATTTGAGTATAGGGGAGACTTTTTGTTGAATTGTTTTAGAACAGTTTTGGACTTCGGAAAAATTTTGTTTCTATCTGGCTTCCTGTTTAATTTTTTCGGTTTTTTCCTTTTCCCCTTTTTTCTTTTTCCTTTTTTTTTTATTCCCCTTTTTTTCGTTTTCGGTTTGGGGGGGGGGGGGGGTGGGGGAATTCTCATTTCAACCCCCCCCCCCCTTGAAACCGTGCATGCCTGTAAAACAGAAGTAAAGAGAAAGGAAAAACCTGCAACTTAGAAAAATGACATTTTATTCTAAGTAGTTTAATAATACATATGCAACGTATTGAGGAAAAATTATATACTGATATCATGCTTAAGACATGTACATTAATGTATGAATAGAAGTGTGCAAAGGAGGAGCGATGATAACGAAGAAAAACATTTAAAGATGGCAATTTAATATGCATTGTAGTATTGTATAAATTTCACAGTGTAGCAATAAGGGATATGAAAGTATTGTAGTGAAAACCTCATGGATTTTGCTCTACATCATAATAATTCTTTTTTTATAGCTAATTTCTTTTCCATAACCACAAAATCATTCAAGTTATTTCGTCAAAACGATTTCTTTCTTAAAACACTTGCCTTTAAGTAGGGCATACACGTTCAATATTATTGATAAATTTGTTCTAATTGGTTGATTTTAAAAACATTGATCAATAATATTGAATGTGTATGTTTGCCTTTAAATAAAATATACATTTGAAAAATTTCGATAGTAAGGGCGAAAGTTTTTATTTTTGCTTTATTTCCCTCTTAATTATTAACGTTGGAATTCATATAAAAATTAAAAAACAAAAAAACCAGTTCGCCGTGAGTTGCCGAAGAAGAAGGTTATCTCGAGACCTGTATTATTTTTTTAATAAGGAATAACGGTTAATCGTTTTTGTTTTGCGATACTCTAAAGCGTGTCTCAGCATGCCGTTAGACTGTGGAGTCTGACCACAAGCAAACCGATCGAATTCCCTTGGAGACATCGTGCACGTTTCTATGGCAATGGTTGTTTGCGCACGAGTTACAAACATACTTTCTAATATACCTTATATTGTACTATTCTTTACTTACTAATTGTTATTTACTAATTTCATTTTAATATTCTGTTCTTAGTTTGGATTCATTTAAAATTTACAATAAAAATATATCTAGTTTAAATTACATAGTCACGTGTTAATTCCATCGGCATTTGTTCTTTTTGTGGCGCGTTGGGGCCTCATCTTGCTGAACATCCATTGTGAAGGCAATGGTTTTGTTACGTGTTGCTGTTGTTCCGGCACGTCTGTTATCTATAAGATCCCTATGGGAAATTTTAACAAACTCTCTCCGAACTGGCCCCTATGGTCACTTTTACATGGCGTTGTCATAGGAGGGGGAAATTGACCCCTTGTTACCCCGCGCTTTTTTTATATATTTTGTAAATTTATTTATAAAGTATATTTCAATAAATAAATAAATAAATAAAAATAATCATAGATCTCAACACTGTTTCCAATTTAGTTATTTTCTCGTCAAATCTAGCGATATTTTAAAGCATTTAGCGGGATAAAACATAATTTAGCTATTAGCGGGAAAACTGGCGAGTTTTTAAAGTCAACCTTGAAACTTTTTTGGCATTTTTTTTGCTTTTTTTTGTCAGAATTTTTAAGTCAATATTATTAAATTAAATTTTTTAGTTTTTTGTAATTTAGCTATTTTATAACGACTTTTAAATTCGATTTAACGATTTTTTAGTGAAAAAAGTTGGCAACAGTGCCCATCAGCTGCTTAACTATCATCTTCGAAACGATGTTCGAAACGATACGATGGTGATGAGAGTATCAGAAAATGATATCGACCAATCGACTCATTTGGACGATCATCATTTTCAAAATTAAAGAATTCAAGCCCTGTTAACTTTTATAAAAATAACTAAAATTTAGTACTTTCCGATAGTATTGAATGTTAAATTTATATGAAAATGTATTGTTAATAATGTTTTACTCTGGTTTAAGATAAGTTACCAGCCATCAGAAAACAATGTAACATTTTTTCACTTTTCAAAAAAGATTAGAAAGACGCGAGATCAAGCATGGCTATATTTGGAAGATACTTAATAAGTAACTATAAGTTCTCGAATTTCATGTACACTGATATTAATGATATAATTTCATTAAACCTTTTTCGTAGTAGAACCAATGAAGAAATTAATTATGTATATAATATTAAATTAATATTATGAAATTTTTCATAACTTTTCTTTCATAAAATTTCATAACTTCATTAAAAAAATTCATTGAATTTCATAAATTAGATCTGCATAAATTTAATGAAAATGTTCTTTATATATATGAAATTGTTCAATAGTACGTAACTATTTACTTTTTTTTAAATTTTTTATAAATATAGTCATTTCCTGAGAGAATAATCTTTTATTATTTTTATTTTTTTTTTTAATTAATTTTTTATTATTAATTTTGGACTATGAAATTTTTTTATAAATCATATTAATTTTTTCTAAACTTTTTTTATGAAACTTTTTAATTTAATGAATTCTTTCTTTAGATATATTTTGTACATCCGTAAAAATATGCTACGATTTTATTACGCCTTTTGCATTTTCTAAGTACTTTTTATTTATCCACTCCAACTTAGCAACGACTACAGCCAACCACTGTTGGTAAAAGTGGCACAAAAGTGCCATTTGTGGCACTATTGAATGTTCAATGGCACCATGGCACTCTTCATAGAATTTTGGCACTTTCTAAGAAAATTTTTATATAATTTGATAAAAGGTCGATATCGCTGGTTTTTCATTAAAAGCCACGCCTACTTAGAACGGGTAGCAAAATTAAAAAACAAAAGCTACACTAAAAATTTCTACAATTTTCTGGACCAGCTTCCAGTTCTTCGGGGACAATTTAATCATTATTTTGATCTTTAAAAATGAAAGCAATGGGGATAAAATAAGAACAACTTTATTGATTCTATTGTATTGTCCGTCATTGGAATTTTTCAAAAATTTGTTATGGTATTCTAGTTTTTTTGACAAGCAAAAGTTTTAAAAATTTCACCTTACAATGGTGAAAGCTTTTTCTGCCAAAAATAAAATAAAATTATCAAAAAATTGTAATTTGTGAAAAATTACGATTTTTTCGATAATATTATGAAATCTTAAGTGATATGAAAACTTAAAAAATGTCCAGGAACCGCAGAACAAGAGAGAACTACACCATTTCTAATTTAAATTGAGAGCTTTACATGTAGTATTGAGAAAAGAGCAATTGAAATTGGGATTTTCCATTTGCTAATGAGAAAGGAACAATTGAAATTGAGATTTTCTATTTCATATTGGGAAAAAACCAAATGAAATTGAGATTTTCCAATTAAAATTGAGAAACGAATAAATGATATTGAGATTTTACAATTGAAATTGAGAAAAGCATACATGGAATTGAGATTTTTAATTTGATATTGAGAAAAGAAAATATGAAATTGAGATTTTACATTTGAAATTAAGAAAAAAACAAATGAAATTGAGATTTTACAATTGAAAATGAGAAAAAAACAAATGGAAATTAGATTTGTTTATTTGAAATTGAGAAAAGAAAAAACAAATAAATTAAGAAAAATACAAATGAAATTGAGAAATTTTCAACTACAATTAAGAAATTTAATAAAATTCTTGTGAATAAAATTAAGCTTGCACGGAGACAAAAATGGCAAGAAATTGGAAATATCTTACACCGATATATATTTTCCTTAAAAGCTGCTAAGAAGGCCAAATATTCAGAATACGTTACTTGTCTGAACGAGTACGTAAGAGCCGGTATCGAAATAGTGGGGCTGGACGAAACAAATTTCAGTTTGTTTTATCGCCGTAAACGTGGCTATTCAAGATTTTGAACTCGCGCTAGCCACCACCAACCCACCATCACGTGACCCAATTGTTAAAGGCGTTATTAAATTGGATGAAAAATTGGATTCCCTGTTGCCAGGGAATGGATGGGAAATTTTTTCGTGAGATAGGAGGAGATGTGGAACAACCTTTCGGAGTTCCTAGTAGTCGTTGATAATGCTTCTTATTGCAACAGGTTAGAAACTGTATATGAAAACTCTTCTGCAACTCTACTCAGATTGAGCTCGTATTGATGAAGCTAAAACATTGGTAACTGCTGGCGACTGCAGCAGAGCCATACAGCATTCCTGCACATTCCATTAATCCGCCGTACAAATAAAAAATATGCCCGTACGTTGATTGTTGTTTTTATTGTTTATTTTTTGTGTTTAATAAAATTTGTTCTTTAATACAAATTTTTCCCAAAATCATTTGATATTTTCTAAATTATATTTATACTTTTCTTAATTTAATTTATAATTTTCCCAATTTCATTTGTGTTTTTCTTAATTTCAAATATAAAATCTCAATATCATTTGTTCTTTTCCCAATTTCAATTGGAGAATCTAAATTTCATTTGTTATTTTCCCAATATCAAATATAAAATCTCAATTACATATCTTCTTTTCTCAATCTGAATTGGAAAATCTCAATTTTATTTGTTCCTTTCTCAATTTTAAATGGAAAATCTTAATTCGATTTGCATTTTTCTCAATTTCATATGGAAAATCTCAAAATCAATTGTTATTTTCTCAATATTAAATAGAAAATCTCAAAATCAAATGAACTTTTCTCAATTTCAAATGGAAAATCTCAATTTCAATTGTTCTTTTCTCAATTACAGTTGGAAATGGTGTAGTTCTAAGCACTTGGAGTTTCCTTTAAATTTTAGCATCAAGTACCCTGAGCTTATTCCTAACAACTTTAGCCCCAAAAATCCCATGTTAATACGTAATCTTTTGGAGGAATTCGCAGGAATGTCAGAATCGGTAAAAGGTTCGATGCATCTTAAATTAATATCTCAAAATATGAATGAGGTATTTCATATTTTATTTCTGTGAAGAAAAATTTTGAAATTCTTCAAAAGAAAATAAAATTTTTATATTTTAAATTGTTGACAATTAAAAATATTTGTTTGTTATGTGCTTTTTATTATATGACAATTTTGTCAAGGTTTTGCTGTGACAATTTTTCTGAGAATACCAAAATTATAATAATTTCCATTCAACCAGTTTTGTGACAATTTTGTTATTGTTATAAAGTTTAGAATAAGGGTGTAAATGTATAAATATTTGAAATAAAAGCTGAACATATTTTTTGAAACATTTGCACGTTGCTTAATTTTTTTTTTTGGCACTTTTAAAGCTTTTTTGGCACTTTTTTGGCATAATTTAGGCACCAAACGAAAATTCTCAAATACCATCACTGCAGCCAACTATAATAAATAATAGTAAATAAAACTGCTTCATAGATTTTATGAAGCTCTTCATTGGCTGATTGATTTATTCATTGGACGAGTGGCCTATTAATTTTATGAAGAGTTTCATTTATTTTATGAACTTTTCATAAACACTGACTTTAATGAAACCTGTTTCATAGATTCTATGAAAAGTTTCAATGGACGATTTCCAGTGACAATTTTCATTGAAACTATGAAGAAATTCATTACTGAAGTGATGACAATTCTCTCAGTGTAGTAACAGCACTTAAACACCCGAGTAAAAAAAATTGATCTCGCGCAATATCTAATCATATCCAATTTGAAATTGTTTAAGATCTGCTGTAATATCTAGCTGATCCAATTAGATCTCAAAATTGGGTGTATCCAATCATATCGTATTAGATCCAATTGTATATATGGGGATAAACTAAGATCAAGTTATATCTCAAAATTGGGAGGTCCAATGATATCTTTGGGGATAAACCTAGATCTATTTTGATCCGAAAATTGGCGGATCCAGCTATATATTTGGGGATATTTTTAGATCTAATTTGATCCGAAAAATGGCGGATCCAATTAGATCCAGCTATATATTTGTGAATAAACTTATATCTAATTTGATCTCAATTTTGGCAGATCGAATTAGATCTAGCAATATATTTGGGGATAAACTTAGATATAAATTGATCTGAAAAATGGCAGATCAAATTAGATCCAGCAATATATTTGTGGATTAACTTAGATGTCCCATGTCGTGATGTCCCATGTTGTCAGCAGTTCAATTTAAGCATTTTGTTAGTAATTTAAAAGTGATTACATGATGTTAATAAAATTTTAAAATAATTTTAATTAATAAAATAAATTTTTAGGTATACTTTTTCATCACATCAATACGAGTACATTTTGTTTGCATTTTTAGAGTGATTTAGAAGTACTATTTATAATATATAACATAATACATTTTTAAAAGTGATTTAAATGTGCTTTTATAATGTCTGAAATAGCATATTTAATGTTTAGCCTTTACAGAGTCCATTTCTGAACCTATTGTGTAACAAAAGCTTCAATTTATTATTATTTGTAGGGCAATATTAAGAAAACATTTCTTTTGCATCTGAATCAATTCGATTAAGTCAAAATCAGATAAAAACAATTTTTTTTTTTATTTTTGTTCAACAGTTTTTTTTAAAATAAGTTTGTGTAACATGTTTACTTCAGTCTTTAAATTCGAAAAAGATACGATATTGAATTAAATAACCCAGTGTAGAAACGGTAATGACATGTCATTATTTTTTGGACTACAAGTAATGACACCCAATTACCTTCTGCATTATTTGAAAACATATAATAATGAGTTACTGATAATGACTAATTTTTATAATTATTTCAAATAGAAAATAATTTTCTAGATTTTTTTTTAAATTTTTTGAAATCTATTTTTAGACTCAATATTTTTTAAACACTGGTAAGGATATATGTAACCACATATTTTTTGATTTTTTGTATATTGGCGAGTAAGCTTACTTGTGTGCAGCAGGTCAATTATGTTTTTATCTATTAAATATTACATGTCGATATAGCTCAGATGGTAGAGCAATGACTGGCAATCTGTAGACCCAGTTTCGATTCCCGCACCAGCAAATTAAAAAAAAAAAAAAAAATACAATAAAAAATATTTTTTTTTATATAATTTATTTTTGTTAAAATCTATTTTTAGACTCATTATTTTTGTCAGTACTGGTAAGCATATAGGTTATGACATATTTTTAGATTTTTCGTATGCTGGTGTGTAAGCATAACTCATTATTTCTCGCGACATCGCCATATAAAGGTAATAAGAAATGTAATAACAAAAGTATTTAGTTACCATTACCAAGTATGTAGTTACATAACCACATATCTGGTAATGATTTTCTACACTGGGAAGATTAATACATTAAAACCGTGTTTTTGGGATGTCAGTTAAACTTGGTTTAGTTAAACCGAAAACGAACTTCTAAAATAGATTTTAGAAGCAGTATTCCAGTTATAAACTGCGTTAAACTAAGTTTAAAGATAATCTACATCCTAAAAGCTGGCCATAAAAGTTATATTTAACCCTCTGATTAATTTTTTAAAAACATTACTCATGGCATTTTCAGAATATTAAAGCGTACTAGGAAACTATTTTTTCATTTTACAACTCTACAGTAATAAGGCCACCATTAAAAATTTGCTGAAGCCGCAGATCTATGATTGAAATTTTAGCTTTAAATTCATTAAAAAATCCGAGAACCGCTGGAGGACAGCTTTTCCCCAGACATATTTCGAAGGCGAATACCATGTCGTCATTTGAATTTTGCAAGTCAACCATCGTTAGCTTAAAATCAACGTTTTCATTAAATGATGCATTAAGTTCCAATGCTATAATTTGCAATCGTGATTAGTTAAATTCTTATGTTGAAGAAGTTCATTTAGCAAAATTCAACTTTAATTAAAATTTGGAATTTTAATGGACATTTTAAAGTTGACGGCAGTTATTTTTTAAATCTATTTTTGAGTTAAAGAAATAATATTTTTTTTGTCACTATAGAATTATTTATTTAGCTTGATTTTACGACTTTTAAGGTCGTAATGCGTTTTTAGCAATTAAAGCATATCGACATTTAAAGCAGGTGACATTTATAGAACTTTTAATGTATAAGCAAAGGTAAGCGAACAACCTATGTTAACGAACCTCTTGATTGGTCTGTTTTAAACGATAAAATATGTTAACATTGCAACAAATTTTATTAACATATTTCTTTGGTGCACGGTGCAAAAGCACGCGAGCGACTTCATAGAGCCTTAACAATACATTTTAAATGTTAACTTTCATATATTTGCATATAGTGAAAAGAAGAATTCATATTTGGGTCATAGTCCAGGAGGTTCAATGGGATCCAATTCTTTATTTCCTTCCCTTTTTCAATGGGAACTGTAATTGAAGTATTTTTAAAAATATGTCCTAATAATTAAAAAATATGTAAATAATTGTAAATTAATAAAGTACGTTAATAAAATGAACTATTTTTTTAAGGGATAAAAAATGGAATCTCTAATAAATTCGTAATTTACAAACGAATGCATTTACAAAGAAAAAAAACAACAATATATATACATTTTTGAAAGTTGTTTTAAAGCACATACATACGAAACAGAAAAGGAGCACTTATCGCTCCATTGTAACCAATTTCAAAGTTGTTTGTTTTGAAGGACTTACACCCAGAAAACAGATTCGTGCATACAACCGAATTTATTGCCAATCGAATGCTTCGGTTTTGATAACAGAATTTTTCAGTTGTGACTACCGAATTATTGTTGAGGCAATAGAAATTCTGTTGCCATTATCAAATGAATATTCACTTCATTGATATTCAGTTGTCTCAACTGAAAAATTCGATTACGGCAACTGAACCATTCGATTGGCAACAAATTCGGTTGTAAGCACGAATCTGTTTTCTCTGTGAACACATATTTTTGCTGGGTAAATTACAAACTCAATGATAATTTCTTGTTTTCGCCTAGGAGCGTTATTAAACATTTAAAATATCAAAGAAAAAACAAAAACAACAACAAAAATATTTCCACAATTTGCCTTGTCCTCTTCGAATTTACCTACTACTCTGTTGTTTTGGCAGATCTAGCAATGTACTGACATCCATTCATGTATAAACAACAATAGAAAATAATGTTTTCTAAAGTGTCAGTAACATTTAAATTTTCACAAGCACTTGCATATTAGTTTTTCAAATTTTATTTTATCGGGACATATGTACATTAATTGCATTTATCCGAAGTCAATAAGGCAGTTCACAAGGGGTGTGCTATTTGTTGTATCGTTGTATCGTCCTAACAAAAAACAGAGTTGTTAGAATTTTAATTGCGTAAGTTTAGTGTCCTATGTTTGAGTGCGCTAACAGATAGAAAACCCAAAAGAAAATCGTTGTTAAAGTGAAATAAATATTTTAACAACACTGTGTTTTGTTAGGACGATACAACGATACAACAGATAGCACACCCCTTGTGAACTACCTAAATATCTCTGAAAACAAAAAAATATAAACATTTGAAAGGTGGGAAAATCCAAAAAAAATTATAACTTCACAAATAAAAATTTTAATTTATTTTAGAAAAAGTGGCGATTTTTGCCGAGGGAGGAAGAAGTATAAGTCGACTAAACTCAAATAAGGGCACTTTAATTCTCTAAACCCATGGGAAATATATAAAAATCGCTCATATTCCAGAAAATTACCTTAGATTTTTGATAAGGCAACTTATTTTTAAACAGCTACGTTTTTCAAACCGCTTTTTATATTTTAAAAATTCCTTTTGACTTAAGTTTTGAACAAGCTCAGAATTTTAAATTATATTTTCTTTTAAAGCTGGTGCCAAAAATGGAAAGATTTGCTATTACTCTAAAAAAATTAGTTTCGAGTCTTATATGTCGTTAGAACTATTTTATTTTTATTAACAAATGTGTAGATGAAATAAAAAATGTTACTTAATCTTTTTCAGCCCAACATTAATTTTTATATTTTTTTAAAACTAGCAAAGTATATCAAAAAACGTCGCAGTAATCATTTTTAATTCAGTTTGTATCTTTATCTTTAAAATATAGCGAAAAAAGGAAAACTTAAATTAATAGATCTATACCAGGAGCATGTATCTATGTCCAAAATCTCTTCGGTACGAAAAAAGTTATCCTCAAACTACTAAGCGAAAATTCCCAAAATTTGAGTAGTTTCTTCATTTTGTGGCTTTTGTATCACTTACTATAAAATAGTTTTTGTATATCTAATGCCACCAGCTAAGACCCTGGTTAGTAGATTACATTGATATATAAATCATTAATGTCGTCAACTGATAGTTAAAGTGTAAAGACGTGTTAATATGAATCCTCTGCCTAATAGTTTGTGCGCGAAGTGTTTTCGTTCAACACACTGAAGCCTTTAATTACTTGCCATATATGTAGAGCAAAGTATCACTTTTTGAGTGCTACAATTGATGAAAAATTTATTGAAATCTTTAATAATAATAAAAACATTCAGCGTTACTATCAATATTTTTCAAATGTATATTTTAGTTAAAGTCGACTTTAGTTAAAATATTGGGTGGCAGTATGCCTTGACTTTGTTTATTTTTGGAGCATTCTGATTGGTTAATTTATTTTCAACCAATCAAAATGTTTGAAAATACAAATACTTTTGTAGGGTTTTCATACACAAAATGAACAAAACCGTATGATTAAAAATAAAGTCGACTTTAAATTAAAAAGAATATTTTATAGTAAGGGACATTGTGTTTAATTGCGATGACTGCCTAAATATGTCATCTAATTTGTTATTACGTATGTCCACCTTGGCAGCTGATGTAAGAGAAATTAAATAACCTGTTAAGACAATAGCAACAATAAGTAAAGATGTGAAAGAGTCAGGGATGATAAATGGGATTTTCAAAATAGTACCAACCTGTTTAAAAAATAGTACTTTTCCGACCTCCATACTACCAAAAAATATTTTTGGTATTCTACACCACTCTTGGGTGTATTGGGTTGGTGCTTATGATGTCGGTTCGTCTGTCCGTACAAAATGAACGATCGATCCCTATAATCAAACTACATGTCGCATTTTAAAAGATAATTTGACGAAATTTGGTACATTAGTTTCTACTGCATCGATAACTAACGCTATTGAGAATGGTTAGAATCGGTCCATGTTTTGACGTAGTAATCATGAAGAGGTCCTATCTGATATTGAATGTATTGGTATTTAATGCTATAACCCAATCAAAGCAATTTTATTTGTTTTCTTTCACCGGACCTATTTAATTTTATTCGTTACTGATACTGTGATCATTCCGGGCAAAGACCATGGCTCAAATTTGGCTTAGTTTTTTTTTCCTCCCGGCTCTTTTTTACAGCGTTTTGTGCTCGGAAAAGTCCGAAAAATTACAAATTTTTTAGTTTTTTTCATGGTTTAAAAAAAAAAAACAAAAACCCGAAAAAATAAAGATAATTGTTTTGGCTTTATCTCGCTAACTGTCGAGCCGATATTTACAACTCGGAAATTAGAATATTAGACGTAATAGATAGTATAAGCCCGGAAATACGATCCCTTCCACTATCGGAAAAATCGATATTTAAACTTGTTAAATGCGTTTCTATAGAAATATTTGGTATGGAATATAATAACTTTGTGCTCCCTGAAAGTCGTATTTAATTTCGTTGGAAGGTTTAAATTATTTTAGAGAGATTTAATCAATTCAGCTTATTTGATTTATTCAACAATTCAATTAATTACCACCTCAATTAACGTAACCCTCGATGAATGCAACTTCTTGGTTATCACAACAATTTAAGGTTAAGATTATTAAGGATCTTTTTAAATCAAAAATACTAAATTTTCGAAAAATTTTGATTCACCTTATTTTTAATTTTTGTGTACATATTTTAAAAATTTGTTTAATTAATTGCGTATTTTAAACTCCGATACTTAATTTTTTCATTTTAAATACAATATTTGGTATGAAAATAAAACATGAAAGTTTGTAAATAGTACTAAATGAGTCATAGGAGTACCATAGTACTTTTGAGGTTCTAATAGTACCATTAAAAGTTCTATAGTACTAACTTTATCATCCCTGGAAAGAGTTCAATGAACTTGTAAAGAACCCTGAAAAACAGTGTTGCCAGAACTCTCTAATGGAAATATGCTAGATCGCCAAAAAATTTCTGTTAAAATCTGCTAAGTCCTAAAACAAAAAATATATGCTTAAAATGTGCTAAGTTAAAAAATCGCAATTTTTCTATTATATTCATTATGCTAAAAATCTGCTAAATTTAATAAAAAAAATATGCTGAAAATCTGCTAATAAAATTTTTTTTGTTTGTATTATTTAATAAAGTTTTATTAATGAAAAACCACTTTATTTAAAGAATATTTACAAAAAATATCTTTTCATACTTTTTTAAAGTAGGTGTCTAGAACAAATATAAAAGTTTACCCCTCAATTCATAAACGCTTTATTTTATTTTATTTATTTTATTTATTTCCAATAATATGCCGCAAGCCCATAGGGCCAAAATTAGCAGGACTACAATATGAATTTAGATTAATAAGTAGTAACTTAAAAAATTAGTTATAAAGTTAAATTGTCATATTATTACTAATAAAGGATACTCTGATACCAGCACAAACCCAACATCAATTATATCAACCTAAGGAGTTGAGAAGCAATAGCCTGTAATAGAGTAAATAATAAATGAAGTTACAAATTTAATAACAAAATATCCTTAAAAGTCGACAACGAGTGTGAGAATGTACGATCCCGATAGGGAATTTTATAGTTCCACAAACTGGCAGTGTTAACACAAAATGACCGACTCATTAATAGAGAGGAATTTTCGGGAGGTATTAAAGTGCGAGCCCTGCTAGAAGTGCCGAAATGAAATTTCTGACACAGGTAAGAAGGATTTCCATATTTCACCGTTTTATAAAAGAAAAGCATCTGCCTTAAATTAATATATTGGCAAAAGTCACAACCCAAAATTTCCCTACAATATTCAGAAACATGGTCCCTAATGCGTAGTTTAAAAATATACCGAATCACCCTATTAAAACATACTCTGAGCCGTTCAATATTTCCGAACGAAGTACACGAGTAAACCTCTATGCAATAAAGAAAGATTGGGAGACATAAAGATAATGCAACTCGACGCCTAACAGCCAATGGCAAATAATATGCAACATTATAAAGCCTACGCAAGGTCCACGAAACTCTGGATATAACAAAATTTATATGCTGGTTAAACGTAAGATTATTGTCCAAAATTACTCCTAAAGTTTTGTATTGAGAAACGAACTCCAAAGGCTGATTATCCAGCAAAATATTTAAATTTATATTGGGAGATTTTGTAAAGAGCATTACCTTACACTTAAGAGGGTTCAATTCCAGAAAATTAGATTTGGACCATTCCACTATAGAATTTAGTTCACTGTTTATCTGACGTTGAAACCATTCAATATCAGAAGACTCCATCGTGGCCAATAGTTGAATGTCATCAGCGTACGTATAGCATCTCAAGAAAGATAGATTTTGAAAAATATCATTAACATATAACAAAAATAATAATGGTCCCAAAATGGACCCCTGAGGAATGCCCCTGTATGTTCGTATAGACTGCGAATACTGGTCACCTACTTGTACAAACTGGCTGCGGTCAGATAAAAATGACCATAACAATTTTCCACTACACGAGCTAAACCCAAATTTATTTAAAAGTTTTTCAACCAAAACTATATGACTCACTGAGTCAAAAGCTTTACAAAAGTCCAAAAAAATTAATGCACTACTATTGCCCATATCAAGATTTATCCTTATAGTTTCAGTTATATCCAGCAGTACCCCAGTAGTATTATGGCCACTCCTAAAGTCAGACTGAAAATCATTTATCCGACCAGACATATTCAAGTACGATAACATTTGCTGCCTCAATATAACCTCCAAAACCTTAGAGCACACTGGAAGAATACTTATTGGGCGAAAATCCGATGGGGATCTCGGAAATTTTATCTTCGGAACCGGAATAATCTTACCAACTTTCCATATCATTGGAACAACAGAAGTAGTTAGGATTGAGTTTATAAGAAACGTTAAATGTACAGATATTACAGGAAAAATCAACTTCAAAAATTTAAGATGAATACCATCTGCACCAACGGCATCAGATTTTATCTGAGACATTGCCAAATATACCTCACCTTCTGTAACATTACTAAAAGAGAAACCATCAATGCTGTTTAAAGCTGTAGGAATAAAATTAAGATCGGAAGGTAAATTATTAGGCATTCGGGAAAACTCATTAAATTCATCTAGATCCGCTGGAAACTGCATATCATTATCACTAAGGGCACCAACTGTTCTTAATTTCTTCCATAGCTGCTTTTGATCACAATTAGAAAAAAATTTTAAACAATTTTCCCTTCGAACCTTCCGTATAATAGATTTTAACTTATTACGATAAACGGAAAATGTTTTAAAGTTCTCATCCGTTCTATTTTCTATATACGCACGATATGTTAGGTTCCTAATGCGCTTTGCGTTACAAATTCTTGTGTCATTCATCCAATTATGGTTATTATGTCGTACAACCCTGCGCAAGGGAACGTTGCTATCAAAGATTCGCTCCACTATATTGTTAAAGAAAGTTACATTCTCATCCACTAAAGGATTATTATAAAAAAGAGAAAAATTCACTGATTGGAGTTGCGAATAACATCGCCCCATATCTAAATGCCTATAGTCCCTATAGAAAAACTCACACACATTTTCCGGAACAGGTAGATGGTATGCAATTTGTATCATAGAATGGTATGTATTCAGTGCAGCGATCTGAAACTGGTTCGTGTTCGTAATGAGTTCAATATTCGACACAAAAAAGTAGTCTATAAGCGACGTAGTCTGATGACGTCTACAGAAATGCGTTGGTCTAGAGTTGTGTACAACCGACAAGGCCGAACGAGAACAAAACTCCCTTACCAAATTTCCCCGTTCAAAAACATCAGTGTTGAAATCTCCCATGATCAAGACATTTTCATATCTAGACGAAAGAGCAGTTAGCAATTCCCCACAACCCGAAAAATCTCCATGAGGCAGGTATACTACTCCCAATAAAACAGAAATGCCATTTTTAACGAAAACCTCCACAAATAATGCCTCTACATTACGAGCAATATTATCATCTTCATTATTATGTCTATTATCATTACCACCATAAATAACCCGAGCCTTAAGATGCTTACGAATATACAAACAAACACCTCCCCCTCTATGGTGTACATGATCATTACGGTAAACTTTAAAACCAGAAATACCAACTGCATTATCAGAAACAAACTCATTGTACCAGGTTTCAGTAACACCAAATGCATCCACCAAACAATTTTCCATTATATTCTTGATTTCATCAAATTTGGTACTGTTCTCGCGAGGTACAAGACTCTGCGCATTAAAGTGTATTACATTTAAATCTCTCGCTCTCACCACTTCATTGATTATTCCACCATTAGAGGCTATATCACCTAAGTTGTCAATCAACTCCATCAAAAATAAAAAACGCTAAGCCTGTGCAAACATCAGAATACCCCCCATAGCAATATACTAAAACATAAAAATTAGAATTCATTTCACAAAAGAAATTTGTAATTGAGTATTGTGATCATATCGAAAAATCAAATAAAATATAATGAATTAATAGCAACTGTAATGTAGCTATATGTAATTTCTTTAGTATTTTTTTTAACACAACTTTCAGCCAGAGATGAGCCAAATCATTACATTACATTCTCACTAACATTACTCTATGCAATGGCAATGAAAGCCATAACCTCACTACCATTACTCCATGAAATGGTAATGAAAGTTTTATCTTCATTAACATTACCGTACACAATGGCAATAAAAGGTAACTCACATTTCCATTATTTTTTGCAATGTAATGAGAAACAACAAAAAAAAAAAATCATCAATTGTAATGAAATTAAAAAACAATCATTACTTTAATAAAATCGAAATACGTTTAATTTTTCTTGTAATCGCGCCTTATTGACAAAGTTATCAATTTTCATATAATCAGTTATTTGGGCTTTAAGTGACAAATCGCCATACCATGAATTCAAATTGAATGACAAAAAACAGAAAAATATTTACCTTTGCATAAACGTAATGGTAATGAGAATCTATGTCTAATTTAGTAAATTAATATTGATTTCACTACAATTACCTGAATGCACTGGAAATGGAAAAATATTTCATTAAATTGCACGAATATAATGGAAAGAAAAAAAAATATTTCATTACAATCAACCGAATGTAATGAAAATTAAAAAAAAAAAAAAATATTTCATTACAATTATGCATATGCAATGGTTATGAAAATAAGTAATAATAATTACAAAAAATAAAAAATTAAAAATAAAAAATTAATTACTCCCAACTCTGGCTTTAGCCAACCAAAATAGATTAACAAAATGAGAAGCAAAAAAAAACCTGTTTACATATTTTTTACCTTACATACAGCTACAACAATTGCAGAGAAAAAATACATAATTATAATTATTTACGAAAATCGGAGTATTTATCCCTTTTTTTGTTTGTGTTGAACACCAACCGCATTATCATCCAAACTATCAAGTAAATCCGCACATTGCTGAATATCCAAATCTACAGCTGATCCATCTGGTTTAAATAATTTTGCCTTTGGGTTGTCCATGTTTTTTAGATAAAACTTTTTTATTTTTTGTTGTTGTACTAATTTTTGACAAATATACTGCAATTTTCTGGAAGCAGGAGAAAGGTTGTCTTTTAAATAGACCCGAGGCTCAGTTAAACCAACAGCTTCACCATTATCAGCACCACTGTCAACACTATTAACCACAACATTTTGTGAACCAACATTACTGTTTGTATTATCGCTTCCCACAATAGCTTTAAGCAACAGAGGACTACATTTGTAATAATTTTTCATAATGGTATCTCTAAGGTAAACTGAGTTAAATTTTGCAAGTATGCATTTACGGCCTTTTATGTAACAACAGTGATTTATATCGGACAACGTTATATTAATTCCAACCAACTGCGCAATTTTTATTACATAATCACGAATCTTATCCATTTTATTTGGCAAGCCTATAATAAGTATGTCGGATCTGTTGAGACGTCGTTCCAGCACGTTATTCTTTGCTATCAATACATTCACTTTGGCACTAGTTGCTTTGTCAATCTCTTTTATAACAGAATAACAATAATCCATATCAGATTTTACCTTTATTAATTCGCCGCTAATCTCACTTCGAAAATTTTCAATAAGGCCATCCACTTTTGATTCCAGATTTGAAAAGCCACTACTCATTCGACTTTCAATGTCAGATCTAGTCCTATCTAGCTTATCTTCGGTTGCTTTATGTATTTCTTCCATACGTTTAAGAATGTCTTCCGTTTGAGGAGCAGATTTTAAAGATTTTTGCGGCATGGTCTTCCAATTATAAATTTATTTTACTTTGATCATGTATGAAGCAAATAAGTATGGAATAATAATGTTATACTTTGATGCAAGTGGTAAAACAATGCGCTTTTGTTATTGTTTACTGTTCTTTTTGTCTTGCCTCTCTTTAGATTTTTTATTTATTGAATAAACGCAAAATTAATTTTGATTTATGCTTTATACTTTTTAATTTCCACAGCTTGCAATTTTTGACGTTTAATTATATATTTTTTAAGTAATTTACACTCCAATTTTAATAAAAAAATATTAAATTTAATTATTCTTTATGAACACGTTAATTTTTCTATCTCTTCATGATAGGGTTGCCAATTATAAAGTTATAGTAGGTTTATTGAACAAATTTTATGTAAACATTTTATTTTGTAAACCTCCTAGAACTTTACAAAGTATCATTATAATTATCGCCACACTCCAAGCTGCTATCGAAAATAATTACGTAATCATGAACGACTGGGACCACGTTAAAGGGACCTTCCTGGACGCTGCTGAAAAACATCTGGGACACAGGCAACCTAAAAGGAAACCGTGTATGTCCCAACAAACATGGCAGCTGATTGAAGATAGGAAATCAGCTAAATGTTTGCTGGTTAGTGCAAAAACGCGTATCCAGAAGTCTGAATGTGCAAGGGCACACAGCGACCTGGACAAGTAGGTCAAACGAAATGCACGCCGAGACAAAAGAGCGTACACAGACGGCCTAGCGAGGGACGCGCAAGCTGCAACTGCTACAAACCGCACCAGAGATCTCTACCGCATAACGAAAAAGTTAACAACCAAATCTATCGTTTCCACGAGGCCACTTAAGAACAGCGCGGGCGAACTCGTGACCTCGAAAACTGAACAACTGGCGATATGAACAAAACATTACACAGTACAGCTTGAAGCACCAATCCAGCCCAACGCGAATATATGTCACTGTGCTGGGCATAGGGTAAGGCCTGATATATCTACTGATAATCCTTCAATGATAGAAGTTACCAACGCTATCAATGCCTTAAAATTCAACAAAGCCCCGGGAACCGACAACATCGCGCCAGAAATGTTGAAAGCAGATCCCAACGTCACTGCGAAATTAATCCTCCCGATAATAGAAGAATTTTGGGAAACGGAGCGCCTCCCCGATCAGCTTAAAGAGTGTATTATTGTTAAAATAAAAAAAAAGGAAATTTATCGGAGTGCACTAATTGGAGGGGGATTACACTTCTGAGTATGGTGAACAAAGTAATAGCGCATATCATCACAGGCCGACTCACAACAGCCTTGGAACCAGAACTCCGTCCGGAACAAGCTGGCTTTCGACCACGAAAATCCTGTGTGGACCAAGTAAACACCCTAAGGGTAATCGTTGAACAGTCTGTGGAGTGGAGATCTCACTTATATCTCGTATTTATAGACTTCGAAAAAGCATTTGATAAGCTCGCTCATGACACCATCTGGAAGGCACTTGAATGCAAGGGCACCCCACTAAAACTTATGTCGCTTATTAGAAGTCTATATAATGGCTCTACTTGTAGAGTACTCCACGAGAATAAGCTTGGCGGCAGAATAAATGTAAATACCGGGGTACGGCAGGGAAGCGTTATGTCACCTCTATTGTTTAACATTGTTCTTGATGTAGTGATGAAGACCACAACAGAATACTCCACCGGAATTCAATGGGGCCTATACAAGCGATTAGGTGACTTAGATTACGCCGATGACATTTGCCTATTGCCACACACGTTTAACGACATGTCTGAAAAATTAAGACTCCTAGAAGCAGCGACAGCGAAAGCTGGGTTAAAAATAAAATAAAAAAAAATTTAGCAAAGACTAAATCCATGCGTGTGAACACCGACAACAGGCAGTCCCTTCAGATGAACGGTACCGTGCTTGAAGATATTAGCAGCTTCTGCTACCTCGGCAGCATCATTAATAGCAGTGGAGGATCTAGTGCAGATATCGAAAAACGTATTAATTGTGCCAGAAGGTCCTTCGGCCTACTACGACCTGTATGGAAGGCTTCCCATATATCCATAAAAACCAAAATTTGCCTATTCGACTCCAACGTGAAGTCAACTCTTTTGTATGGATGCGAGACATGGAATGCCGCTGCCCGCGACATAAACGCACTTCAAGTTTTTGCCAATAGGTGCCTGAGGAGGATTTTAAAAATATCTTGGCCTAATGTGATTTCCAATAACGACCTGTGGACGGCTACCAATCAAGTTCCTCTGCGCACCGAAATATCGAGGCGTAAGTGAAGACCAGCCCACACTTGGAGAAGACAGTTGGACTCCGAAATAACAATCACAAGGAAGTCCTGGAATGAGATTAGACTAATAGCTTGTAACAGATCTCAATGGAATACATTTGTAATGGCCCTATGCTCCAGCTTGGAACGACGGGAATAAATATATATATATATTATAATTACACTGTGGAACAAATTCAGGTTAGCAAAAGTTAGGTCGATTCTGAGAGTGAGGGGTGGAAATAGAGGCTAAATTAGAAGACCCGTATCGCGGCGTTTGTTTATGTTAGTTCGATTTTTTTTAATCGACCTTCGAACTTTGCAGTCAAATGCCGATTTTCAGCATATTGTTTATATGTTTTTTTTTCATGCTTTTTGAAAATATTTTCCACAAAACTAAGTATTTTTTGCTTTCTGTTTGATCTATAATATGCTTCTCAGTTTCTTCTTTGTCTTCCCCTTCTTCCTATTTTTCCTCGTCTTCCTCTTCTTCAAAGGTGTTTTTATACCAACAAAACGACTTTTTTGTTTTCAACCACCGCACAGGCAGCGATTTTTTTTTTTATTTCGTACAAGCGAACTAATTTCAAAAATAAAGATTCAGTTAAGACTCGGAATTCAGCCGAAGCTGATGTCTTTTAATTTTCGCTCGGTCTTGATAAAATTCGCTATTAATTTTTTTGGAACGTATTTCATTTTGTGAGTGATTTAACCCTATAGCCGGCCTAAGCTTTTTTGCAATGAAATTTATACCATGTCTTCCTCACGAAAAATAAACAATAAGTTCTTCTACAAAAGTTTTTTTCGTTGCCTACTTTAGGCGATATGGGCCAAAATATTTTAAGGGTGAATCTTGAAAATTAGCGCATAAAAATTACTAGGTTTAGGCACAAATTATTTCTCTTACCAAGAAATAATTGCAATAAAAAAATTACATTACATGCATGCTGTAACTTAAGAGGATGTAGCGATTTTCGTTTTTCGAAAAATGCGAAATTGAGCGAAAACGTACCAAAACTTCAATGTATATTATTTAAACTTCTAAGCTTTGCTACCTATACCAAATATATTCTTTTTACCAAATTTCAAAAACATCCGTCCATTCGTTTTGAAGTTAAGGCGATGTCCTTTAAAGGTATCCTTATGGAATCCTGTGCGTCTTTGGACCAAAGTAAGGAACTTTTTGAATAGCTTAAGCTCCAATCTTACTTCATGGTAACTATCAATTGTTTTAGTCAATTCAAATATGTTTTTAAGATTTTTGAAACTTTTGGTTGTTTTAAAATATTTAATTTTTGAAATTTTACGAAATTTTATTTTTGACACTTTCTCGCTTCCAAACCGTGCATTGTATACAAAAAAATTCTTCACAAAAAATTTTATAAATTTTGTTTTCTGTTGAAAAAGCATAATTTCTTATTATAAAATACCCCTTTGGCGAATTTCTGGTCAATTTAATATACCCCGCCTGGAGGCGGGCTTGCCGGTTAGAGGGTTAAGTTAAGTGCATCGGTTTCATAAAAATAGCAAAAAAAACATTGTATATATATATATATATTATATTGTATTAAAAATGTCGGAACCAAAATGTAAAATGGACCATTTTTGTAATGTTTGTGGACGTTTCATTGCTATTCAATTCTTTCGCAATGGAAAAGTGGAAAGAAGAAGGCTATGCCTTTTGGTATACCAATGATGTGGTAAGACAACAGCCCGCATCAAGAAGAAAATTGCTATGGATGTATCAACTACCATAAATAGAAGGAAGGCAAAGAATAAAACTTATGTAGCAGTGCCAAGTGTCCAATTACCATTATCGCACTCAGAATTCGTTCCAGTACTAACATACCGAAGTATTGATCTTTAAACAGATATCAGTACTACAACCGCCGCTGCTACATCCATGGATTTCTTCTCAGAATTCGACCCTGGTGAAGATACATCCTCTGAAACATCAAAGGACCCAATCCTAGTCACACAAAACCAATTGGATGGAATTGTTGCAAATTTGTGTTTGACTCAGAAAAAATCAGAACTACTGGCTTCATTTTTGAAAGGAAATAATTTTCTGGCGAAAGGTACCAAAGTAACAGCATATCGAAAACGCCAAAAAGAGTTAGAAAAGTTCTTCAATGTGAATGATGCAAAAAATTTCGCTTATTGCAACGATATTGAAAAGTTAATGGAGACGATAGGGTTAACCTATTAAAAATATGATTGGCGTTTGTTCATCGATAGTTCACTAATCAGCTTAAAAGTTGTGCTTTTGCACAAGACAAATGGAATGCCTTCTGTTCCGATTGCGTATAGCACTAACACTAGTGAAAATTTCGATAATTTGAAACACATTCTGGAAGTAGTGAAATATAACGAACACCAGTGGCGCATTTGCTGCGACCTCAAAATAGTTTCATTGATTACAGGCTTAACAGCACCTGGGCGTCCAAAATATCCGTGTTTTTTGTGCGATTGGGATTCACGATACGGAGAAGGTATTAAAGCAAGAAACCAGTACAAACAGCATAACTGGAATAGTCGCATTGGACGGAAATGGCCTAAAGACAATAGGCTATACAAAAGTCTTGTTCCTGAAATGAAAATGTTGTTGCCGTTGCTCCACATTAAACTTGGCATTGCTAAAAATTTTTTGAAATGTATCGCAAAAAGACCAGCAGTATTCAACCGCTTAAAAGACATTTTCCCAAGACTAAGTAACGCAAAAATTCAGGAAGGGATTGCTAATGGTCCCGACATACGGAAACTAATGAGTCGTCAAGATTTTGACCAAGTTCTGACAGACCGAGAATTAAATGCATGGCTCGCATTGAAAGCATGACTTTTGGGTAGAGAACGCAAAGACAACTACAGGCAATCTGTTGTAAACATGTTGGCAGCTTTCGATGAAATTGGGGTTAATATGTCGTACAAAATTCATCTCTTGCATCAGCATGTTGATTAACTCACTCAACAGTTGCCAACTGAATCTGATGAGCAAGGCGAACGTTATCACCAAACTGCGCTTCCATTTGAAATAAGGTAACTATAGAGTGTGCATATTTTGAATTCCTAAATTTTTCTAATATCTTTGTCAGAGTGCACAATTTAAACATGTTAACGATTGAAAACTATTTTCGTTTCAGGTACAGAGGAAAGAAATCTCCACATGCAATACTCGTTTAAATTTGTTGGTGGTATAAAAACACCTTTGAAGAAGAGGAAGACGAGGAAAAAGAGGAAGAAAGGGAAGACAAAGATGAAATACCAGAATATCTGTTGGAAGAAATTATCGACCTTTCTGATGATGATGACGATGACCAAGATATTAGAGAGAGCAGTGATGTTGATCCACAGCCGCCTGCTAAAGGGCAACTGGCCAAATCATTAATTTAATTTATTTAATTTTTTTACTTAAAACTTTTCCTAACTAACATTTCAAAATTATATTTTTTTGAAACAGAAAGCAAAAAAGACTTAGTTTTGTGGAAATTATTTTCAAAAAGCATGAAAAAAAAATAATGTTTCCAACATTTTGCTTCATAAGCACCACAAAAATTTTCTAAATCAATTTTTTTAAAAATTTTAATTGTTGCACAGGTCTATAGCAATAATTTGGCTTTTGCAGATTTAAAAATATCAATTACTCGACGAGTTATAGCCAAAAACCCATATAAACAATATGCTGAAAATCGGCATTTGACTGCAAAGTTCGAAGGTCGATTAAAAAACAATTCGAACTAACATAAACAAACGCAGCGATACGGGTCTTCTAATTTAGCCTCTATTTTCACCCCTCACTCTCAGAATCGACCTAACTTTTGCTAACCTGAATTTGTTCCACAGTGTTATTCTAAGATACTTTAAAAATACGAAACCATAATTTTTTGTAAATATTGTTTAATCTTTCTTTAAGATGAAAAAATTTAACTTTCTTATTTAATTTTTTCTTAATAAATATAACTGATTTTAAATTTTTGCAAAATTTTTATTTTTGGTTTTTGTAGCAGTTGTAAAATATAGTAGTATATCAATATTACTAAAAAAGTTTACGCATGTAATAAAAAGTTATAAAAACATTGTTATTGTTACAAATATTAGCTGTATTTTCGACTTAACTATATCCGTTAACTCATAAAAACTCAAAGTGCATAAAAACGCGCTTAAGATGAAAAATAACATATTACTTTTCGTATGCGCGTTAACTTTCAACACGGATAATTACCAACGTTGAAAACTTAACGTTTATATATTTTTAGATCTAACGCTGAAAAAGCAAAAAATCAAAACAAAAAACATTTGCCTAAACCTCATACTGCTAATGCACTCATAAAAAAAAGTTAGTACAAAAGTCTGATAAACGCTTTCTAATTCAATTGAACTAATTTTTCCTGTTGTTTTTGTTTAAATCCGTTGTTTAGCTAAAGTTGTAAGTTATCAAATTTCACCACAAAAACATATTTCTGCTGTACTTGAACTAATTTTTCCTCCTGATATTTAGTTATTTTTTTATAAATGATTTTGACAATGTTATCAGCTAATATAGATAAATTTATTGGCAACTTTTAATATTTTTTAATATTTGCGTTTTCAAAACAAAACGATAGGGGCGCTAGTGTATAGTGATTGATGGTGCTTGATGGTGAAGTGTGTATTGGTGAGTTTGCCGACCAATACAAATTAGAAAATTTCTAGTAAGTGTATTTTAATGTGTGTGATGAGTCATCACTGATGACGCTTACCAATACAAATAAAAATAATATGCGCTTGTTTAGAAAGTTCTAGTAAATAAAATAATATGATAAGAGCATGTTTTCTTTTGTTTCTGTTAGTCAGCAAAGGGACGCAAAAGAAAACGGAGGTATACTGGACATTAACATTTCGCAGCTAAAATTGTATTTAAAAAATAAAATAATAGTATTCCATATATTTAAGGGAATACTATTAAATATGTTATTTTTTTATTTTATTTCAGCCCTTTAACATTTTCATCTAAATTCGACCCGCAGGTAGACGAAAAAAAGGAACCAAATAATTCAACTCCAGCGGAAGTTTAACATATTGGCAAGAAAATAAAAGTGCAAATAGTGTTTTTGGATTGTGTAATTTATTTGAAAATAAAATTAACAATATTTATATTAATTTGTTTTTATTCAATTAATAACAAAAAGTGATTGTAATTTTAGCAGCATGTTTTGCAAATTTCAACTGACCCACTTTCATTTCTATTAAACGAAAATTCTTCAAAATTTTTGAATGTTAACTAAATTTTTTACCTGTTTATAACCAACTAAAATTTAGCAGAAAACATGTGCTGATTTCAGCTGAGTAATTTTCATTTCCATTAAACAACATTTCTTATAAATTATTGTATTTGAACTAACTTTTTTACCTAAAATTTAGGTCACCTAAATTTAGCAGACCATGATTCTCAACATCATTGAAATTTCTGCTGGCGCAAATTCAGGTACTATTTCCTGTTATTTTAGCAGAATTTTTAACTATTTGTACGGGCTTTTTTTATGAGTGTACTAATCAACGTGCGGAATATAATGATATTGTTGTTGGTGTTAATGATCAATTTAATGAAGATGCCTGTTCTTCTATTACTGCTGCTTCTCATGTTACATCAAACATGTATGAAGCTGATGATCAAGAGAGTGGTTTTACTACTGTAAAAAGGCGCAAGCTAGGGTTCTACACAGAAAAAAATAGTTCATACATTGATTGAATTTTTTTATAATATGTATGAATCGAACACGATAATTTTTTCCTAAAACTTGTTCATAAATTGTATGAATTTGTTTATAAATATTATGAAAAATCTTCATACATATAAAAAATATTTCCATGCAAATTATGAAAATATATTAATTTTTAGTAGATTTTGTGGATGGTTTATTTAAAATTTATAAAAAGGAGAACTAGATGATTGTAAAATTTATATTTTTATTAACAAATTATATTTATTTGACAAAATATTGCAAATTTGTATTGTTTTGCAAAAATTTATTTTTGACTTATGGTTCTTTCCATTGAAACAAACTTGATTATGAAATATTTTTGTAAATTGAAATAGGTATGGAAATATTCCTTAAATGTAATAAAGAATTCATACATATTATGAACAGGAATCAATGAAAGCAATTCACACTATTTAGGAACAAAATTGGTTCTGTGTATAGTTGCAACAAAAAGTCGACTTTTCGACTTTTTTCAAATTTTGAAAAGTCGACTTTCCGACTTTTTATAAATTTCTAAATACAAAAAAAAATCATATTTTTTAGCTTATTTGGATAATGAGCATAAATTCGGCTTTTATTCATATAAAATAAAAATTTTCCATGTTTTTATCATCGCACATTGGTTTTAAACATAAAATGTAGCACAAAACTTATAGACATTAAGGATTATTTTGTTCTTATACATTAACCCTTAAATGCATGGTGTAGCCATATGGCAACATACCAGTTTTGTTAATAAAAAAAAAACCCACTTTATGCACAAAACTGCATTTTTGGACATTTGGGACCCTTCTATACACAGTGTTCTTATAGTTTCGCGCAGATTTTTTAAACCGTTATAGGAAAAAACTTGATTTTGCTTCGTATATTTGTGAAAAATCTAACACACGCGTTTTTTTTTACAAAAACTGTAATATTCAAACGTGTTTGTTTAAATATTTAAAGTGATATTCTAGCAAAAAATTAATTTTGTCGACAATAAATGTATAGTTCATAGTTTATATATTTTTTTATTTTTTTTCTCTTTTTCATGGTCGTTAAAATAATCCCATTTTAGCTATAATAACATATTTGGCAAAAATCATATTTTTCAGTAAAAGTCATATTCGCCCTTACTATCTAAATTTTTCAAATGTATATTTTAGGTAAAGTCGACTTTAGTTAAAATATTGGGTAGTTTACTTTCAACCAATCAAAATGTTTGAAGATATAAATATTTTTGTACGGTTTTCATACACAAAATGAACAAAACCGTATGATTAAAAATAAAGTCGACTTTAAATTTAAAATACTCTTTTATAGTAAGGGCCATTGTTTCTAAAATAATTTTTTTGGTATCTTTATTGAAATGTACACGCCTTTGGAAATCATATATAAAAAAATGGTTAATCATGATCATGCATTTAAGGGTTAAGGCTTTTACAAAACTAATTTAACTTTTAACTGTCAAGTTAATCTTTTAACTGACAAAAAATTAAAGTTTAACCGATGAAGGTTAAAAAGTTGAATTAATTGTAAACAAGTACAATAATTTCTCTATCTAAAGAAATTAGGGTGCTATATTTTACTCACCTATGAAAACTTAAAATTAAGTTCAAAAATTTTCTCGCTTTCGACAAATGCTGAGCGTATATTGCATAGACCGGCGTAGCTGGACCATTCTTCTAGAGGGGACTATAGCCCCTTATAAAAAGTTTGTTTTTTTAAATTTAGTAAAAAAAGTATCGTAAAGATTTATAGGCCTTTTAAATTTTTGCTTTCTCTGTTTTGTTTAAAATTTTGGAAAATAATTAAGCTCGAGGTCAGTTTGATTTAATAAATTTATATTTATTTTATCTTTTTCTCTTCAATCAATATTTCGCCACCCTTTGGCTGGCATCCTAAGGAATCTTATAATAATACATAAAAATAACAATTAAAAATACAATTTTAGTTTTCAAAAAATTAAACATTTTTTTTTTAAATTTTCAAAAAAGAAATCATAGTTTTACACCACTGTAACAAAATGACACACAAAACTTACGAGTAGCAATAGTCAAACAATAACAAGCAAGACTTAACTATTACACATCTAATATTGTACTCTGTTTTGTTTACGATCATCTGTGCTATCGGCAGATACCTATTCTGACAGGTTATGCTTTAGCTTTACCCAATAAGCGCTACAAAAATTTAAATGAAATCAAAGTCAAGGCTTTGTTGAAAAATTCAAATTTATATGAAAATATCTGTGGTTAACGTTTAACCATGGTTACATTGGAAAAAAGTAAATTCAAAAAGTCTAAAGTCATTGAAATCAGCCGACTTTTCGACTTTTTTCAAATTTTGAAAAGTCGACTTTCCGACTTTTTATAAATTTCTAAATACAAAAAAAAATCATATTTTTTAGCTTATTTGGATAATGAGCATAAATTCGGCTTTTATTCATATAAAATAAAAATTTTCCATGTTTTTATCATCGCACATTGGTTTTAAACATAAAATGTAGCACAAAATTTATAGACATTAAGGATTATTTTGTTCTTATACATTAACCCTTAAATGCATGGTGTAGCCATATGGCAACATACCAGTTTTGTTAATAAAAAAAAACCCACTTTATGCACAAAACTGCATTTTTGGACATTTGGGACCCTTCTATACACAGTGTTCTTATAGTTTCGCGCAGATTTTTTAAACCGTTATAGGAAAAAACTTGATTTTGCTTCGTATATTTGTGAAAAATCTAACACACGCGTTTTTTTTTACAAAAACTGTAATATTCAAAAGTGTTTGTTTAAATATTTAAAGTGATATTCTAGCAAAAAATTAATTTTGTCGACAATAAATGTATAGTTCATAGTTTATATATTTTTTTATTTTTTTTCTCTTTTTCATGGTCGTTAAAATAATCCCATTTTAGCTATAATAACATATTTGGCAAAAATCATATTTTTCAGTAAAAGTCATATTCGCCCTTACTATCTAAATTTTTCAAATGTATATTTTAGGTAAAGTCGACTTTAGTTAAAATATTGGGTAGTTTACTTTCAACCAATCAAAATGTTTGAAGATATAAATATTTTTGTACGGTTTTCATACACAAAATGAACAAAACCGTATGATTAAAAATAAAGTCGACTTTAAATTTAAAATACTCTTTTATAGTAAGGGCCATTGTTTCTAAAATAATTTTTTTGGTATCTTTATTGAAATGTACACGCCTTTGGAAATCATATATAAAAAAATGGTTAATCATGATCATGCATTTAAGGGTTAAGGCTTTTACAAAACTAATTTAACTTTTAACTGTCAAGTTAATCTTTTAACTGACAAAAAATTAATGTTTAACCGATGAAGGTTTAAAAGTTGAATTAATTGTAAACAAGTACAATAATTTCTCTATCTAAAGAAATTAGGGTGCTATATTTTACTCACCTATGAAAACTTAAAATTAAGTTCAAAAATTTTCTCGCTTTCGACAAATGCTGAGCGTATATTGCATAGACCGGCGTAGCTGGACCATTCTTCTAGAGGGGACTATAGCCCCTTATAAAAAGTTTGTTTTTTTAAATTTAGTAAAAAAAGTATCGTAAAGTTTTATAGGCCTTTTAAATTTTTGCTTCCTCTGTTTTGTTTAAAATTTTGGAAAATAATTAAGCTCGAGGTCAGTTTGATTTAATAAATTTATATTTATTTTATCTTTTTCTCTTCAATCAATATTTCGCCACCCTTTGGCTGGCATCCTAAGGAATCTTATAATAATACATAAAAATAACAATTAAAAATACAATTTTAGTTTTCAAAAAATTAAACATTTTTTTTTTAAATTTTCAAAAAAGAAATCATAGTTTTACACCACTGTAACAAAATGACACACAAAACTTACGAGTAGCAATAGTCAAACAATAACAAGCAAGACTTAACTATTACACATCTAATATTGTACTCTGTTTTGTTTACGATCATCTGTGCTATCGGCAGATACCTATTCTGACAGGTTATGCTTTAGCTTTACCCAATAAGCGCTACAAAAATTTAAATGAAATCAAAGTCAAGGCTTTGTTGAAAAATTCAAATTTATATGAAAATATCTGTGGTTAACGTTTAACCATGGTTACATTGGAAAAAAGTAAATTCAAAAAGTCTAAAGTCATTGAAATCGGCCGACAATTTAAGAAGCCAAAGGTTCCGAAAGCTTGTTTACACTCGAGGTGGTCTACTGACTAAAATTTTTTCCAAAAGCCTTATTCCTACTCTACAATATTCCATGAACTTTGTCCAAATCGGACCATTAGTTTAGAAATTGTTTATTACCATTTCTCTCAGTTTAAACCCCTGTGTGTCGTAGACATTTTAAAGTTTTTTATGTCATATCTCGCTCTTTTCTTTTTCGATAGAATTAGCAATACTTGCTTAATTTTTTTTTATTGTGTTAAGCGGAGAATACACGAAGGAACATTCGTGAAAAAATTCCCATTTCTTTACGAATGTTCATATGTGTATGTTAATGTGTCGTGTTGACATTCGTGCAATTCGTGTTATCAAAATTTTTTGATATTTTTTGTTCCCAACTCAATGTTCCTTCATGTATACTCCGCTTTATATCAGCAAAAACAAAATTTACTTTTACCCGGTGTCTTCAAATACAATAAATTGTATGATATGAAATGTCAAAACCATTGCAGAGAAATGTCAAAATGATATCAATTGCAAAGTGGTGCAGAACACTTGACCATTTCATGGCTAAGAAATATCATAAATTTTTCTTCGAAAAACACAAAATTTTATCAAACATTAATTTTTATCTACAAATAATAAAAAATTAAACACTTTCCCATTCTTTTAACCAAATTTTCTGATGTTTTTTATTACAAAATTAAAATTAAAACGAAAAGTGACATTTCATGGCAGCCATCATTGCAAGAGCCGCTTGCATGTCAGCGATATAATGATATTGCAATAAAATTGAAATTGAGTGTCTTCACTTGAGATAAAATCATCCTGACAATTGCTTGCTGTCATTCTATTGCATGTCAAGACACTATGTTAGGCCATATGGTAATAAGTAAAAAAGTCGAAAGTAAAAGTCGACTTTTCGGCTTTTGTATCACAAGAAAGTCGACTCCCAAAAAGTCGAAAATTTTCGCAAAAAGTCGATTAATCGATTAGTCGAAAGTCGATTTATAGAACCCTAGCGCAAACGAAGAAATCGTTTAATTGCTGTGGATGAAAACCAAACAAATGATTTAATGATTAAAGCTTCTCTATGGCCAGCGGATATCAGAATTCGCCCTTTAGTTTTTTTACCAAGGAAGCCGACAGATCTGCCAATTCCTTCGGACCAGACAGAACAATCTAAAAAATAAAAAAATTTCCAGTTTAAAAATCTATTATCGGAATGTATCCGATATGCGTTCAAAAAGTAAAATCTCACGCAAAGAAAAAACATGGTTGGGATAATCATATTCTAAGAGCATCATATATTTTTGGGTTTATGATTGCGACAATCATGTTATTACATAGTTGCCACTATCATACTCTTACCTCATTTTTATCATAATATGGTGAATAAATTATCACACTATGATTGTAAAAGTCTCCCAATATTATCATATTATTGTCCTGCATATTATCATATTATTGTCCTATAATTCCTATAGTATTCTACCAGTATTTTGCTGAAGTTATATTAAAATTTCACGATACATCCAAAAATCATCATAATATTTTCCTTAGGATCATAATATTTTCTTGATGAAAATAATATTTTCTTAGTGATCACATTATTGTCCTGTCGAAAATTTTGTGATCACTTAGAATCATATTATGATCACTAGGAAAATATTATGATTATTTTGTGCACTCTTTACATTTTATTCAATTTTGTACATTTCTTCAATTTGATTTCCGTACAAAAGTAAAAGCTGTAACACTCCTTATTATGGACGCTCTTCAACAATAAGTTTTCTACGTGAGTACAAAAATTAAAAAAAAAACACTTTTTTAATCACTTTTTACTTATTTTGTAACACTGAGCACTTTAAAGTAAATTCTAATTTGGAGGTTCTTCGTTGGACCGAATTCTTTCTTCTACAAACAATGTCACTATTAAAATTAATATCTTTAAATTGTTTTTTTTTTTTTTTTTTGTTTATTATGTATTATTTTCTTTGATTGCGTCTTATAACTTCTTTTCACAAAATCTGAAACAAGAATGACGCTAACTGATCAATGACGCTCATAAAAAGGTATACTGACCAAATTATAGTTGTCGAACCCCTACCAATGATTGTAAACTTGATATCTCTCAGTACAAGTAATAATATGATTGTAATTCGAAGAGAGGAATATGGTTGTCCAGATAATATATGATTGTAGCCGAGAAAAAAATATGATAAGCGAAAAAAGGAGAGATTTAAACTATAAAATGATTACAGACGACTATATAAGTTGTAAAGTATGATTAATAAATTAATAATATGATTGCAACAACCATGTATGGCAGTAGGGATCATAGTTTTGTAGCCGTGATCATATTGCAACCATATCTTTTCTCTGCGTGCTTATACGACTTTTCATCGCAAAGTGACTATGATATTTTTGTCATTGTCGAAACATGGCTTAATGTGGATTTTTGTAATGCTGAATTTTTTAATTTAAATCTTTATGATGTGTACCGCTAGGACAGAAGTACTGAAAAAACTGGATTGCTTAAAGGAGGAGGAGTTTTAATTGCAGTAAAAAAGGAGCATAAATATTATATTTGTTCAAAAGTTCTCATGATGTTGGATCAATTGTTTGTAATTATTCCTGCATATGACGGTATGCTTTGTGTTTGTGTGTCGTATATTCGACCTAATAGTTCTTTTAATTTATACTCTGCTCATGTAGATAATATAGTCAATTTGTATGAGAACATGGTTATTGGTACTAAATATATCATATTCGGCAATTTCAATTTGACTGATTTAATTTGGTCAAACTCTCAAAATTATGAATTAATTCCTGCTAATGTTAATAAAGATTTTGAAATTTATTTAATTGATGCTTTTCTAGATGTGGAATTACATCAAGTAAATAATATTTTTAATGGTTTAAATAAAATTTTGGATCTCATATTTGTTCCAATAGATTCGAAATGTTTAATATATAAATGTCCACAACCGTTTTCTCCTACAAATCTTCATCATTCTGCTATAATTTTAGAACTTGAATTTTCCCGAGTAAAAATAGTTATATATTGTTATATATAATGTGATTGGGTTATATCTGACGGTGAATGGAGTCACATTAACACACATATCATTATTTACAACTACATCTGATATTATTTTTTCAATGAATTTTTGTACGGTAATTGATGTTATCACATATCCCCAAATCTGACTACATATATAACTACATAAGCCAAATAAAACTAATCAAATTATATGTAGTGACTGATATGATTATATATGGTTCGATACTAAGTTATATAACACTGTATGTATCGTCATACTAAAAATATATTCTTGCAATTTTATATAACTTTCTATATGATCTCATATAAATTAAGAGTTAATTTCTCCACAGCCATATAATTTTCACGTGATTTTTTTGCATATAAAATTATATTTTAAAAATGATGCGTACGATTTAGAAGACAAAAGCATTAAAATTTTTATTTTATGTAAATGAATTTTCTTTTTAGTCTGACTCTAAATCATAAATTAATATCACTCTCTGTTTAAATTATTTTCAAATCAAAGAAAGATGATACAATTTTTACAAGTAAATTACAAAGAATAAAAATACATTTGAAAGAATTCGATAAGACCAGCAATACAGAATACGTATTTTCGGCTTTCGCTACAAAGTCATCAGTGTATTTCGCCTTGTGTGGGCTAATATTTTAATGTTGTCTACTTATGTGACCGCTGAAAGAAAATCGAGTTTCGTATCAACAACTCAACTTAGACTAACATCAACGAAATTTAACAATGCCATTTTTATCCCTTCTTATTATTACTCTATTTTGCTTTGAACCTTAATTCTTAAGATATCTCAGCTGATTCCATTCAACTCTGTGTATGATAACCACAGATTTTTGAATTACAACGAACCGTTAAATTTAAATGTATATTATTTAAATTATATTTTTGCACCGTGCCCACACAAGGCGAAATACACTGTAATATTCTGTATTGCTGGTCTTATCGAATTCTTTCAAATGTATTTTTATTCTTTGTAATTTACTTGTAAAAATTGTATCATCTTTCTTTGATTTGAAAATAATTTAAACAGAGAGTGATATTAATTTATGATCTAGAGTCACACTAAAAAGAACATTCATTTACTTAAAAATAAGAGATCAACTAAATATTCCCCCATTCATTTTTATTTTATGTTATAAAATTTGGGCCTTTAAAATTGTTCAAGCTACACTCACATAACAATTCGGCTGCCACAACCGAATTTTTTTCCAACCGAATTTATGAGGTTGCCACAACCGAATTGTTATGACAATTCGGTTGCAACAACAGAATTTTTAAAGTGATTCGGTTGTCACAACGGAATTGTTTATAGTGATTCAGTTGCCACAACCGAATTATTTATGGAACGGGGATGTCCCAACCTTATATTAATATGTTTTGCCAGTAGTTCTAACAATATTTTCCGTAATAAAACCGCAAATTTTTTTAAACATTTATTTTTAAATTAACAAGTAAAATATAAACAAATATTAACTGAAATAATAAAATAGCATTTATAAAAATTAATTAATTTAGCAATGAGAATTTCCTAAAGAAATAGTAAATCTTTTGCTATATTTTCAAAGAAATGCTGTTTCTTAGAAAGATAACTGAAAGAAATACATTTTCTTAGAGAAATTTCTAGGGAAAGTATAAATTCAAAGCAAGATTACTTAAGAGTAAATCTTTTTATATGATACAAAGCTTGCATAAGTATGCAAAAAAACTGAACTGAACTGACTTTTTCTAAGAAAATTAACTAATTTATTGCTCTTTGAATAAACAATTCAAAACTAGTATTATTTATTTCTCAGTATTAAAGAGATCTTCTTTTAGTATACTTTTATCACATTTGAGTAAACAATTAAAACTTAATATTATTACTTTCTGAACTTTCGAAAGATAACTCTTTTAATGCTAGTTTTAAGAATTAGTGATATTTGAATATCTTTCTGTAAATCGGTACAAATTTAGTGCTCGTTGTTATTCATCCTTTTCTAAGTACTTTCTTTTCGAAAGAGTATTAAAACAATTACATATTCTTGGAAAGAGTGATAAAATAAACGCCGTTTTTATTCAAAATTACTTAAAGAAATTTCCTTTTTGGAAAGAGCACTTAGAGGAGCAGTAAATTCTCAGAAGACTATTTTAGGATGCATTATTTCTTTCATTGAATGCTAAAAGAAATATATTTTTATTAAGAGATTACCCAAAAAGTACAAAATCTTTAATAGAGCACTAAGAAGTGAGCTTTATGTAAAAAAATTAGTAAAAATAATATGTATTCTTCTCATACTTTTTCGAAGAGAGGACACTTCTTTTGAATATTTAATTTTGTACAGTTTTGAAGAAAATATGAATCTTTTAGTATTGTCTCTTAAAAAAAGTATTAAATTTAGTCGACCCTTTAAAAAACAGTACTAATTCGGTATTATTTAACTTAAAAAGGTACTATTTAAGAAAGAGTATCAAAAGAATACTTTTTTTCGAAAGTGTAATAAGATAGGGACTTATTCAAGTATGCTCTGAAATAAATGGTACTTCTTCTAAATATTTTCAAAAGAAGTGTTTTTAGTGCCTTTCCAAAGAAGGGATATTACTTTTAGTATGCTTTCAAGGAGTGTTCTTGCAGTGCACTCCTGAAGAAAATGGTATTTATTTCAATTCTCCTTTCGTTGAAAATTAATTATCTTTTTTCCTTAAAATATTCTAGTTACTTCTATTTGTGCAAAACTAATAATTAAAATTTTTTCAGTGAATAATAACGTTGTGACTTACACTGCTGGGTTAACTTTAACTTAACTATAAAACAAAATAAAATGTCAAAAAGTTATACGCAAATCAATAACAAATTTTCGGGATAACTAATATTTAACTCATAAACTGTCAGTAAATCCAGCGTTCAAGTAATACTCTTTTCGTAAAATATTACTTAAATGAGTCAAGTTTTTTTAAATACCAAAATTAGTCCCTTTTCTTTAAAAGAGTACATTTTCCTAAAAAATTGTACTTATTATAAAAAAATTTTTTTTAACAAAGGCATATTGCTTTTAGTAGCATATAATGCAGTTTTGCACTTAAAAAGTTTTATTTTAGGATAACTTTATCTGGAAAAAGTAAAAGAACTACCAGGTAGGTGAAAACTACAAAAATACAATAGTTGTCATTCGTTATTAAATTCGTAAATGAATAATAACATTCTTTAAGAAGAAAGAAGTATTCCTTTTGATAAAGGTATATTTCTTAAACAATAAAAGAAGTACGTGTTGTCTAAATTACAACAAATGCAATATACTTTCTTTAGGAGAGCTAAAAGGACTATCGATTCTTTAGAAGATTTACTTAAGCCACCCTTTGTTCGCAATAATATTTAATAAGTATCTTGTGTTAAATAGAGTACTAAAAAATGCAACTTTCTTCCAAAGAACACTAAAAGGGGCTCCTTTATATTGTAAATATTGCCGTAACTTAATCTTAAATTCTAAAAAGGTACTGCTACTTAAAGGCACTACAACTTAAATTAACCTTTTTTTGTCTTATATTGTTCATCAAAATTTTGACTGGGAAGACCTTCTGCTCTCCGACGTGCTGCCTGAGTCGTGACGATGCTCATAGCTCTGGAGGAAATAACTGCAAATTAATCGTATTTACAAAAGTTCAGTTGCGTCCTAAAACAACAATAAATCTGCATCAAATTACAGCTTTCAAATTAACATTCATGCCAACAATACTTACAGCTTTACCTTTCCAATTATTGAAAGTAATGTATTGTCAAACGAAATCCTCTGTATCTCCTGGAGCATTGTTTTTGGCATTTCAAAGTTCAAAATCTCTAGTTTAAATTCCAGAAAATTTAAGGTGATAATAGCACACATATCCTTTCAAACTTAGCTGCGTGTTGATATTTTTCTTGATAATTTAGCAATGCTTCCTTTTTCTGTATTTATTTTTTTAATATGTTTATTTATTGATTGTTTGAAGTTTATTTTTGAATGTTTTTAAAGTTCAATTCGGTTGATGCAACCGAATTCATATAAAATTCGGTTGATACAACCGAATTCATTGAAATTCGGTTGCTGCAGGCGAATTAATGAGCAATTCGGTTGCTGCAGCCGAATTACTGAGTAATTCGGTTGCTACAGCCGTGTAATTCGGTTGTTCCAATAGAATTCGATGGATTTAATTCAGTTCTGTTCCCACAACCGAATCAAAACTAAATTCGGTTGCTACAACCTCCAGATTCGGTTGTGGTAACCAAATTCGGTTCTCGCAACCAAGTTCGGTTGCAGCAACCGAATTTTCGGTTGAGGCAACCTCGTTCTAGCCGAATCGTTCTGTGAGTGTATAGAAATTTCAATAAAAATTTAATAGCCGGTATGCATAAAAAGTATACCTACTATTAGACAAAATTATATAAAATCAATGTTTTTATATCGAATTAGATGTAATTTGATGTCCTGGATATGGACAAATCTCGGATCAAACTGTATCAAATTATATATAATTTGATATAATTAGACACAAGAATGACCCATTTTTCGGATCTAGTTGTATGTCGTTGTATATGGGGACTAGGGTTTGGGGTTCGGGAATTCCCGGGAAATCCCGGGAAAAGTTTGCCGGGAATTCCCGGGAAAATAATATATTTTTCCCGGGAAAACGGGAAATTTTAAAAATATAAAATTTTTTAAATTGTTTTTGTTTGGAATAGGATTTTTTAATTTTAGTCATAAAAAACATTTTAAATACCAAAACAAAAATGTCATTGTTAAAATCTTTTAAAAGGGAATACATTTATTTGACACAAAAATAAAATCTTTGCCGAGTAATTAGGAGCATTTCAACTAATAAAGATTTTTCGCATAACTTATTCAAAATTAAAGTAGTAAAACCTAAGAACTTGGTAAATTGTATTGGGTGGCAGTATACCTTGACTTGGTTTATTTTTGGAGCATTCTGATTGGTTAATTTATTTTCAACCAATCAAAATATTTGAAAACATAAATATTTTTGTAAGGTTTTCATATACAAAATGAACAAAACCGTTTGATTAAAAATAACGTCGACTTTAAATTTAAAATACTCCTTCCTAAATTTGGTTCACAAAAAAAAAAAAAAAAAAAAAAAAAATTTGATGGTCATGCAACTTCTCTTGAAGAAAACAACAACAAAAATAACGTTTCAGCTAAAATTAGCAAAGTACCCGAAGAAAAGTGTAAGCTGAATAGGCATTAAAGGTTTTATGGTAGGGCAAACATTTCCTGAAATGGTATCCAAATTAGCCGCAGTCAATCCGCACCATAACTAGATCCTCGTTTATTCGAGAAAGTTTTTATAATAAAAACCTTGCATTGCAAAAAAAATGAAACCGATGTAAAGAACATTATATTAAATTACTACAATCATGTAAAAGATATCATGATAAAAGAAATATCGAGCCATATTTCTAAAAATAGGAGATTTACTATAATCTTAGATGAATGGACAAGAATATCACATAAGAGATATTTGAACATATGTATAAACGGAAATAATTCATTTTATAACCTGGGGTTGGTTTATATATCAGAAAGATGTAATGCTGATGAAATAAGAAGAATTGTAGAAATAAGACTAGAAGAGTTTTATTTGTCTTTGGAAAATAACATTGTGGCCACCATATCTAATGTGCCAAATGTGATGAAACGGTTTGTTTCCGACAGTGCAGTAGTGGGTGCTTTCTGCTGGAATCATGCAATTCATTTGACAGTGCTGCGAGTAATTTATGTGAAATCAAATGTTCAACATTCTGATATTTTTTACTTTGAATTCTCACTACATAGACTGCATTTTTACTGAAATAGTGTTTTTTTTTTTAACAAAAATTACTTATATAGGTGGTTTTCATTAACAATTTTGTTAAAAAATAATCCCGGGATTCCCGGGAATCCCGGGAATAAAATTTTTTCATTCCCGTTTCCCGGGAAATAAAAAAGTCCGGGAAATCCCAAACCCTAATGGGGACTTACCAAATAAGATATAATTATATATGACACCATATTAAAATTTTTACCCGGGTTGTAATTTTATAAAATGTTGTGATAATTTAGATACTCAACAGTTTGATGTATAAAATACTAGTTTTGATGTACTAAATTCCAATTTAACTGATATTGACTGGGTGACCTTGTTTTCTGGTAGAGACACGAATGAATCATATGAGTGCTTTTTATATACTTTTTTGAATGTGTGCTCTCGAAATATTCGTTTAAAGAGGGCTAATAAGACATCCAATCACCCCTGGTACACTAGGGGTTTGAAAACTTTTAAAAATAAGAGAAATAAATTGCATAAACGTTTTATTAATACTGGATCGGCTGAAATAGAGCAGCAATATATTATATGTCAGAGAGAATTAAATTTTTTAATGAGTTCTTATATAAACAATATTTAATAAAAATTGAGAATGATATAAAAACAAATCCAAAATCATTTTGTACATTTACTAGATCAAAGAGGGGAACTTCTGAAATTCCCTCATCGATGATATATGGGAATCGGAATTCATATGACCCAATTGATATTTAACTTTTTTGCAGATTATTTGAAATCTAATTTTGAAAGTACAACTTCAGATGGTAATAGGATCCATGATGGGAATTATTTATCGAATGTGAATTTTGGCATGCTGGTATTATCAGAGGATGATATTTTGCAGGGCATTTTAGATGTAAAGAACTCGTTTCGAAGGGATGCCGATGGTTTATGTGCCTACCTGTTGAAGAAATGAGCATCTTCAATTTTACACACAGAAAACAGATTCGAAGTTCCAAGCGAATTTTTCGGCAACCGAATTTTTATTTATTTCATTCATTTTTATTTATTTTTAATACCATTGTAACTACCGAAATTTTTTTACAATTTTTGAATTTTTGTTGTGTTAATAGATTACTTTAATGTTTGTGGATTATAAATTCTATAAATAGAAAAACACGTTCCACAAAATTTATTTAAAAATTAAAATTTTTTATGTCGCTAACTGGGATCGAACCGGCGACCCTCCGCTTGTCAGCCCATTGCTTTCCCTCTAAGCTAGGCTCTATTTAAATTTTTTTAATCAAATTTCAAATTTGAATTTCTTCAGGTTTGAATATTTTGTCTATAAATAAAATTATATCAGCAACAGAAAATCAGTTGTGTCTTTTAATTTGAATAAAAAAAAAATTAAAAAAAAAATTTATATCGCGAACCGGGATTGAACCGGCGACCTTTCGTTTGTCAGCCCATTGCTTTTCCTCTAGGCTAAACTCGACATAATTTTTTTTGTCAAATTTCAAATTTGAATTTCTTCAGGTTCAAAATTTGAATATTTTGTTTTTGAATAAAATTATATTCCCAACAGAAAATCAATTGTATGTTTTAATTTGAATCAATAAAAAAATTATTAAAAAAAAAAGTAATGCCTTGGTTGAGGTTTGAACTCAAATCTCTAAGGCTATCAAGCTGTGTCTCTACCTTCTGCGCCACAGATACTTACGTTTAGTTGTTGTCTTACTTAGAATTTAAGGTTCAATTAGACGTGCCATATCGCCATAGCCGTAACCATAACGCCATAGCAGAAAACCAAAATTCCATTGGTTTCTACGGTTACGGTTATGGCGTTATGGCATGTCACCAATAATTGTATACATTGTAGCACATAAGATTGGTTTGAACAGCTGTTTTATATGGTTATGGTTATGGTACGTCTAATTGAACCTTTAAACACGCATATGTATGAAACGAAAAAATATGATAGATTCCAAAATTTTATTATGATAAATAAAGTTTCTGTTCCTTGTCTCAACATATTATTACAATTACCAAAATAATGGAAATTAATGGTTAAAGCTACTAAAGTTGGAAAAAAAATTTTAAATTGATTGGAAAAACAAATACTTTGGATATAGTAATCGATTTTATTGAAACACAATTGATACTAAATTGTTGCTGCCGATATTTTATTCAAATAACTAAATCTTCGATAAATAGGTGGTTGTTGGTATTGAAGGTAATGTGGAAGTTAGTATTTTTTCAATATTGGTTAGAAAAGCCAATATTTTGGATAATGTGGCAGTGTTTTGGTTCATCATATATATTTTCTGTTCACAAATAAATATAACTTTCCTGATGATGGATTTTAAATAACTGCAATTAAAATTATTGAATAATGAAAAAATTTCGTTGGTTCCGATAGAATTCCAACCAATTTATTTTCTGTGTGTATTTTCTATTATGAACATCTTTAATAAATCACTATTGTGTTGCTATAGATCAATTTCAAAACTTACGATTATTTCTAAAATTTTTGAGCACATAGTTTACAAAAAAATTATACTTTGCTACAAAATCTACAATTATTTCACAACAGTGTGGTTTTCGCAGCGGTAGATCCACAATTTCTAATTTGGCTGTTTTTACAGATTATTGTATAATGTCCTTCGAATCTCGTTATCAACTTGATGCTATTTATACAGATTCTGCAAAGGCATTTGATAAGATATCTCACAACATACTATTGAGAAAACTGGAGAATATAGGAATTCACTCAAGTTTTCTTGCTTGGTTGAAATCATATTTACATGATAGAATATGTGTTGTAAAAATTGAGGCCTATGAATCTGAACCATATTATCAAACATCTGGCATTCCCCAGGGCAGTGTATTAGGCCCATTGCTCTTCAATATCTTCATAAATGATATAATTTCATGTTTTAATTATTCAGAATTCTGTTATATGCAGATGAAGTAAAGATTTTTTCAAGAGTAAGATGTTCAATGGATGTGATAAGGCTGCAAATTGATATTCATAACCTCGAAAAATGGTGCGTCAAAAATAATTTAAACTTGAATTTGAATAAATGTGTTCATGAAACCTATTCCAGGGCTTGTATGGTCATGGTAAATTCTTTTAATATTTGTGGTTATAATTTGCATACTGTTGAGGAGGTTGAAGATTTAGGTATATTGTTTGATACAAAATTGTCTTTTATACCTCATTTGGAGAGGATAATTCCAAAAGCTTATGCCATAATGGTATTCATAAAAAGAAATTGTAATGATTTCTCTGATCCCTGCACTCTCAAGCTTCTATATTCCTCTTTTGTAAGATCAAAATTGGAATATGGATCAATAGTTTGGAGTCCGCATTGTAGTACTCATACTAATCGTATTGAGAAAATTCAGAAAAGGTTTCTTTAATTCGCCTTATCTTCAATGAACTACCATACACTGGCGTACGAGGCAAAATGTATGCTTTTGGGTTTGGAAACATTAGAGGATAGACGTAAAAATCTATGTTATTTATATACGATTTAATGGTAATATTGACTGTCCTACTCTCTTAGCCAAGATTTCTTTTAATGTGCCTAGTAGGCAGCTTCGTCACAACGACGTTTTTAATGTTGAATGCCTAATTACGTTTTGAATGGCCCTATGGTAAGGGATTTGAAATTTTACGAAATTTTCAATTATAATCATGAATTGGAATTTAATACACCAAAAAGAAATTTTAAAAATTATATTTATTGTAAATTATTAGGTCAATTAGACTAATTTAGCTATATTATGTAAGGAACATTGTTCTATAGACTTAATGGAAATAAATAAATAAAAACTTAATTATAGCGATTTTTCATATCCTATTTATTTATTTTGTAAATTCCTTAAAATAGCTACAAATATTTTATTGAAAATATTTATTTAATTTTAACACCTCTTATCCATTTTTTATGCCTTCAGGTATAATATTTGTATTCTGCACAAAATCTTTTTATGGTTCTAATATTCATTCAACTTTTCATATGTAGCACTCAAGGAAATAATTTTGGGTAACAAAAATATTCATCAAATTCTAGTAGCCGAATTTTAAGAAATATAATTTTAGGCATCAAAAAATCAGGCACCGGATTTTACAAACCAAAAACTTTATTTTTAAGTTTTCATCAAGAAATAAAAAAGTATTCTGTTCAAAATAAAGTAAATTTCTAAATTAATTTGTTTTATATTCATCCAAAATTGAAAATATATTTATCTTTATAAAAAAAAAGAAAAAAAATTACAAATGATATTTTTCTACAAATCACATTTCAACTCCAAACAAAAAAAGAAAAAATAAAAAAAAGTTTTTGTACAAAAAAAAAAAAAAAGTTTTTTTTGTAGAAAAAAAAAGTTTCCTTATTAAGAAAAACAGTTTTTATTTTTCAATTTATAAAATTTTAGTTTCAGTAGAATCTGCAAACGAATTAATAATGCAAAAAATTTACATTTTGTAAAATTTTGTTTCAAATTTCCAACACCTAAAAAAACTCGAAATTTTAACGGAAGGCGAAAAAAAACTTTATGGTAAAAAAATTGTGTTAAAAAACCTTATCAGCGATTTTTATTCTGCAAACAAATATTTTGAGGTAAGAATTTTCCTTTTTGCAAATTTTTTTTCGCGATTTTTTTTCAATTATCCACCAAACTTTGTTGTATGAAATGGGTATAATAGTCTCTAGATTACATATTTAACAAAACCGCACATAAAAAAACGCGAAATTTTGGCGGATCGCGAAAAAACACTTTATCGTAAAAAAATTGTATTAAAGACCCTTATCAGCGATTTTCATTCTGCAAACAAATATACTGATGTAAGAATTTTCCTTTTTGAAAATTTTTTTCCCGCGACTTTTTTTCGACTTTTTTCGCGATTTTTTTAGGTGCGGTTTTGTTAAATATGTAATCTAGAGACTATAATACCCATTTCATACAACGAAGTTTGGTGGCTAATTGCAAAAAAATCGCGAAAAAAGTCGCGGAAAAAAATGTATAAAAACAAAATTCTTACATTAGTATATTTGTTTGCAGAATGAAAATCGCTGATAAGGTTTTTTAATACAATTTTTTTACCAAAAAGTGTTTTTTCGCGTTCCGCTAAAATTTCGCGTTTTTTGGGTGCGGTTTTGCTAAATATGAAATCTAGAGACTATTGTACCCATTTTATACAACAAAGTTTGGTGGATAATTGAAAAAAATCCCGAAAATAAGTCGCGGGAAAAATTTGCAAAAATGAAAATTCTTACATCAGTATATTTGTTTGCAGAATGAACATCGCTGATAATGTTTTTTAATACAATTTTTGTACCATAAAGTCTTTTTTGCGTTCCGCCAATATTTTGCAATTTTTTAGGTGCGGTTTTGTTAAATATATATTCAAGAGACTATAACTAATACCCAATTCATAGAACAAAGTTCTGTGGCTAATTGCAAAAAACAAATAGCGAAAAAAGTCGCGGAAAAAAGATTTGCAAAAACGCATGTTAGGCCAAATATTTACAGCAAAAGAAAATTAGAAAAAAACATATTTATGGGCAAATCTACGGAACCGGGCGATTCTATGTAACCCGGGATTTAAACCATTTTAATAACAATATATGTATAATATTTTTGATGGTATCAGCATTTTTGAGGCAACGAATTTAATCAGGCAAACATCTTAAATTTTAATATTTATACTGCTAATGTGCTCTACTCAAATAAAAACCACCTTAATTTACCCTAATTTTCAGACAAGGAAAATTCTGAATTTTATTTAAAAATCCATAAATATTTGAAATTTTATTTTGGTTTAAAATAAAATTCCCAAAAATGTATGAATTTTAAATTTGGAAAAAAAAAACTCAAAATTTAGAGCATTTTATTTTTAACAAATGTTTGAATAGTTATTTGAAAAATTCTAAATGAAAAAATAAAAACCCAAACACCTACAATAAAAAATATTAAATACACAAAAGTTAAAATCAAACCAGCAATTTCGCATTTTTTTCTAATTTTTTCGGTATTTGCAAATTTTATTAATATTTTTATATGGCGTCTTATATGCAAATTTCGCAAAATAGCTCTTTGAATAATCGTTTGGTGAATAAACTGAATAAGAAATAAAGTACAATTAAAAATTAAATATACAAACTATATAACTAAATCCGCTATTTCGAGTTCTTTAGTTTTTATGGTGTTCGCAGATTTGATCTATAAATTAATACCTTATATTCAAAACGCGCAATTGTGGAAAAATGTATATGCTACAAAAAATTAATTAAAAAACTTAATCAATGATTTATATTCCGCTAACGAATATATTGATGCAAAAATTTTCCTTTTTGCAAAATATTTTTTTTTTTGCTAATTATTTTTGCAAACTAACCACATAACTTTTTTATAAAAAATGGGTATTATTATTCCTAGATTATATAATTCCTCTAACTCCCACTGGAGATTATGAATTTAAAATAAACGCACTTAAAAAATTGCAAAATAATAGCGGAACGCGAAAAAAGCCTTTATGGTACAAAATATTTGCTAAAAGGCATATTCAGCGATTTTCCTTTTTGCAAAATTTTTTTGCGAATTTTTTTGCAAACTAATCACCAAACTTTTTTATAAGAAATGGTTATTGTAGTTATTAGAATATGAATTTAAAAAAAAGCGCACTCAAGAAATTGCAAAATATTGGCGGAAAGCGAAAATAGTCTTTATGGTGTAAAATATTTATTAAAATATTATTATTATAGTTCCTATATTATGAATTTAAAATAACCGCACTTAAAAAATTGCAAAATAATAGCGGAACGCGAAAAAAGTCTTTATGGTACAAAATATTTGGTAAAAGGCTTATTCAGTGATTTATATTCTGCAAGCGAATATATTGATACAAACATTTTCCTTTTTGCAAACATTTTTTTTTCGAATTTTTTTGCAAACTAACCACCAAGTTTTTTGATAAGAAATGAGTATTAAAGTTAATAGATTATGAATTAAATAACCGCACTTAAAAAATTTCCAAATAATGGCGGAACGCGAAAAAAGCCTTTATGGTACAAAATATTCATTGACAAGCTTAGTAAGCTTACATTCTGCAAACGAATATATTAATTTTCTTTTTGCGAAATATTTTTTTGCGAATTTTTTTATTGTAAACGAACTTCTAAACTTTGGTATAAGAAATTGGTATTTTAGTCCCTAGATTATAAATAAAAAAAAACCGCACTTAAAAAATTGAAAAATTATAGCGGAACGCGAAAAAAGACTTTATGGTACAAGAGATTAATTTGAAAACTTAATCAAAGATTTACATTCTGCTAACGAATGTTTTGATGCAAACATTTTTCTTTTTTTAAGATTTTTTTTCGCGAATTTTTTCGCAAACTAATTACCAAACTTTGGTATAAGGTATTTTGATCTCTTGATTATAAATTTTAAATAACCTCACTTAAAAAATTCCAAAATAATGGCTAAATGCGAAAAAGCATGTCGTGATATTATTGTATGAAGGGAACAAAATGTTCAGAACTACTCTTAATATTAAATATTGTTAACTACATGCTAATCTTTATCACAAATTTAAATTTTTACCAATTTTAAATACATTTATGTATATTTTTTTATAAGAAAATAAAACTCCATAAAATTCAAAATACTATTCAATAGAGAATTTTTCCGTTAAAACTCTTTACTGAATTTAAAAAAATATAATAAAGAATTTTATTTAAAAGTTATGAAGTATTTTTTTCAAAAAAATACTTGAAGAATTTTATCACTAAAGAATTTTAAATTTTAAGCTTTTCTGTTGTCTGCTAATTTTGCTTGTAACTTTCAAGAGTTTTTCAACTCTTTTGGTTATAACTTTTTCAGCATAAAAGGAAATCGCCCAAAACCTGGTGGATAATAATTATGATGCTAGAAAATCTCCCGCTTGTTGAAAAAAATAGGTGCCATCAATTAGGAATAAATGGTAGTTCTTTAAAATCTGTAACTCTGTTTTTTGAATAAAGAGTAATTTCAGACATTTTTAATTTTTACACCCAATAATAATCTCTTCACCTCTGTTCACTTTAGTGAACAGTGAAGATTACCCAACCCTGGCTCCAACGTCTTCGAGTATCGAACAAACGCAAAGGCCGACAGCTGTTGTGTGTGGTGGGTTTGGCTGCCGCTTTGCGTTGGTTCGATTCTCGAAGACGTTAGAGCCAGGGTTGGGTAACGTTCACTGTTCACTAAAGTGAACATCCTCCTGGGCCCGACGAACCTGTGAATAAAAAAAACAATTATTTTTATATATTCGGCTGAGGGGTAAGAAAAGTGTAGGGTAAAGGGTAAGTAGATAATATGAAAAGAAGATCACAATGTCACCAGTTCAGAAATTGGTTTGTGTGATCAACTTCTACATATTAAACTTGGGTAAGTAAAGTGAGTGTGTTATGTGTAAATTCTATGGGTTAATATACAAGTGGGGGTTAGTAGTTAGACAAGAGGGTTTTATCATTTGATAGGTAAAACTACGACCTTGGTTATTGATTGAGTTAAGCTCCCTGTGGCGTTGCGCAAGTCTACGACTCTTGTACGACCATCAGGATCAGGGTACACTTTGGTCACGCGTCCAAGTAACCATTCAGTAGGGGGTAAATTGTCCTGTCTAATAACTACAATATCGTCAACTTCAAGTTGGCGTTGAGGGTTTTTCCACTTGTATCTCTTGTGCAGCTCTTTCAGGTATTTATCTTTCCATCTCCTGCAGAAGTAATGGTGTTAAATCCTGAGTTTTTGCCACCTATTCGCCAGAGTGATATTTCCGACACTTAAGTCTGGTTCAGCTGGGGTTAATAGGGGTGAACCAATAAAAAAATGACCCGGGGTTAAAGGGTTAAGATCTTGCGAATTTTCGTTTGACGGGCTGAGAGGTCTAGAGTTGAGACATCCTTCAATTCGAGCACGGAGAGCAGCTAATTCTTCGAATGTGTATTTTAGGGTATTAAGCTTTTTCAGGTGAGATTTGAAGCTTTTCACCCCGGCTTCCCACAAACCTCCCATGTGTGGAGCTCCTGGCGGAATAAAATGCCACGTCACGTTTTGGAAACTGCTCATTGCTACAACAGATTCCTTCAATAATCTCATAAACTCCTGCCGCTCTTTCTTCAATAGTTGATTTGCGCCAACGAAGTTTGTTCCATTATCGGAGTAAATAGCGGCAGGGCATCCCCACCTCGAAAAAAATCGTGAAAATGCTGCCATAAAGGCTTGGGTAGAAAAATCTGAAGTTGGTTCAAGGTGGATGGCTTTAGTTGCAAAGCATACAAAAACGCATACGTATCCCTTAGTTATCTTACACGTGCGGCCTGAGTAAACCTTTACATCAAATGGTCCAGCAAAATCTATTCCAACGTTATAAAATGGTCCGGTTAATTGGGTGTGTTTGGGTAAAGCCGCCATCAGTTGACTTGCCTGACAGTTCTTATATCGAGTACAGGGTGAGCATTTGTTAATAACAAAGCTGATAAGATTCTGAAGCTTCGGAATCCAGTATCCTGAACGAATTACTCTCAACATGACCTGATTTCCCCCATGTAAAGTTATCAAATGAACGTGTAGGGTTAATAATTTTGCAAAGCAACTTGCGTACGGTAATAAAATCGGGTGTCGTTCGTCATAAGATAAGCTATTGGAGCTTGCTATACGACCATTCGCACGCATAATATTCTTTGAGTCTAAATATGGCGTTAGGGTAAGTAATTGGCTCTTTTTGGGTATAGGGGTTTTCCTCATCAAACAATTATACTCTTCCTTAAAATATTGAGTCTGGCACATGATCACAAGTCTACCTTTGGTTAAATTTATATCTTCAGATTCAAGTAGAATGCTGGGGTGCGTCAACAGGATCCTGATTCTTTCGGCTGGTAAATTAATTCTACTTCTATCCAGTGTTACCATTTCATGACGACTTACTCTTCTGCGGGTAGTTGTTATTCGATCCAAGAAACGATAGACATATGACATGACTCGAAGAGCTTTCGACCATTTTGAAAATCTACAAAGAATGTCTGGGTTTTCACAGAATTAGCAAAGGCTTGAATGGGTTTCGCTTCAGCTTGAGTTATAAAATTTTGTGTTGTTATTGGCCATTTTGATGCGGATTCTTTCAGCCAGGATGGGCCATTCCACCAAAGAGAATCGTCCTTTAACTAATCCGCATTACATCCTCGGCTCGCGACGTCAGCAGGGTTATCGTGGGATACGACATGGTTCCAATTTTCCACTCCGACCGTTTCCATAATGGTTACAACTCGATTTGCAACAAATGTGTTCCAGGAGTTTGGATGCTTCTTTAACCAAGCCAGGACTATGAATGAATCAGTCCAGAAATAGGTCTGATGTTGGGGTAAATTTAGCTGACCAAGTAAATTGTTCACCATATTAGCCAACAACACCGCACCACAAAGTTCTAACCTGGGTAATGAAAGAACTTTGATGGGTGCAACTCTCGTTTTAGCGAAGAGTAGGGTTACGGAATTAGGACCGTTTATGGGTGTTACTCGAGCATATAGCACTGCCGAGTAGGCTTTCTCAGAAGCATCTGAAAAGCCATGAAACTCAATTTTTGCTGAAGGGGTGTATTGAATCCATCTTGGAATTCTAATCTGATCAATATTATCATAATATTGTAGAAACTATTGCCATTTAATGAGGGTTAAGGGTTTAAGACATTCATCCCAAGCTGTATTATCCTGCCATATTTGCTGCATTATAATCTTAGCAGAAATAATAATTGGCGCTAGCCAACCAGCAGGGTCAAAAAGTCGCGCAATGTCCGACAGGACTTTTCGCTTTGTGTAAGTAGATTTTTCCTCGATGGTAGGTACATTGAAAAAGAATATATCTTCTTTCGCATTCCACCTCATGCCGAGGGTTTTGGCATTATTCGATTCTGGAAGGGTAAGCAGATCGACATCGAGTAAGTGTTATTTGGGTAGGGTATTTAAAAGTTCAGCGTTGTTCGAAATCCACTTTCTCAGTGGGAACCCGGCAGATTCTAATACTGCTATTGTCTCCTTCTGAGCAAATTTAGCCTCCTTTAGGGTATGAGCACCGGCTAACACATCGTCAACATACATAAGATTTCTCAAAATCTGAGATGCGATTGGGTGGGTATCTTGAACTTCACTTGCTAGCTCCAAAAGAGTGCGAATTGCTAGGTAAGGTGCGCATGCCGACATCTGATGGTACTAGGGTTGCCACATCGCAAAAGTCGAATAACTTGACAATTTGCAAAAAATAACTTGATTTAAAAAAAAAACTTGACAATAAAAAAAATTTTATGTGCATATGTTTGCAGTAGGGTGATTCTTAATATAAAATTTATAACTTTTGAATACACTCGCCATTTTATTAAGATTCATAAAAAAAAATTTCGTTTTTTTTTTTGAATTTTTGGGGACAAACTCGATAGTGCTACCAACCATTGAAGTTTGGACATATGGGTTAAATGGACCAAATAAAAAAAAAAAACACGTAAAATTACAAAACTGACGCAATTTATTAGTGTTTTATTTTTTTGTAGCATTTATTCCTGTATAATAAGAAGAAAAAGATGAAGTCTGCAAGAAGTCGTTGACATTTTCAAACTTTAGGCCAAAAAAATATATAAACTTTCCATAGTTTTCGAATCGTCAATTTGAAATTTTAACATATTTTTTTCTGAAACGTAAAAAACCAAAACTTGTTTTTTTATAAATTTATTAAATGGATGATATATAATCAAAATAAAATAGCATTTAAGGTTTTCTTGTCCCAGTAAAATTATTATTTACCCTTTTTTAAGGAAAACCGTCTTTCGTAAATCTCTACTCACGCTCTCAAAACCAAAGATATACCTTAAGCGCCATTTTATTTTGATAATATATCATTAATTTAATAAATTTATGAAAAAAAAGTTTTGGTTTTTTACGTTTCAGAGAAGAAAATATGCTAAAATTTTAAAATGGCGTTGCGAGAATAATGAAAAATTTTTATATTTTTTTTTGGCCTAAAGTTTTAAAATTTCAACGACTTCCTGCAGACTTCATCTTTCTTTTCTTATTGTTTAGAAATAAATGCTACTCAAAAAAATTAAAACACTAATAAATTTCATCAGTTTTGTAATTTTACATGTTTGTTTTAACTACTGATACGATAAAAATTCAATTTAACTTGACAAAATAAATTTGACCTTGGCACTTGACAAGACCTAAATTAACTTGAAAATCAAGGCCATTCAAGGCCATGTGGCAACCCTAGATGGTACTGACATATAGGGGGCGTGGGTTATTTTGGGTTGCCATTGTTCATTGGCGTGAACATCCTCCCGGGCCCGAGGAACCTCTGAATGAAAAGAACAATTATTTTCATATGTTCAGGCGAAGGGTAAACAGTGTGGGGTAGAGTAGAATAAAAATGCGGATGCGCTAATTGACATGGGTAATATTTTCCACAAATTCGAGTATCCGACTTCATTTTGCTCTTATGAAAATGCCAAATATTCTCGGATGAGGATAAATTGGGTAAAACACAAGTGGAGGTAAGTCTAAATATTAGACTGATGGGTGGGGAAGACCACAACCTTGCGTTGTAAGTCGAGTAAAAGTTCCCTTTGATGAACACAATCCAACGGCAATCTTTCATCCATCTGATGCACTGAACTTCGCGTTTCCACTTGCGTCCTGGGTATGTAAATGTACCAAAACCAAATTGACCTTGGGTAAAAGTGTTGATGAAATTATAGATCATAGTTGTGCTAAAGTTCATAAATTGCTTGTGGTTTTTCATCTCAACTCTAAACGGTGCTCTCCAGAATAGTTCCATATGTAGAATGAACTTTTCATCCAATAAATTTCGTGTAGAACCACCCAGATCTATATAACATCCTAGGGGTTTCTGCCGCGGTTTTGTAATTTCCTCAGGAAATATAGCGGCAGGGCATCCCCGCCCCGAAAAAAATCAAGAAACCATAAAACGAGTATGTTGGTACAATTTGGGAATCCTTTAGAAACATGAATTTTCCTTCGCCATTTGACGAATTCCAGAAATATACTCTTCAGGAGGGGTATTTTGATCCGTAATTAATACGCGATCATCGGGTAAGTTGGTACATTTAGCTTCGCTATGGGTGGGCGAGCTAGCCGAAATATCCTCAACGTGCTTAATATTTCCAAAAGTTTGGGTAGTGATCGGGTGGGTGATCTGTACGGAGGTTGGGTTAGGGTTTGTGGGTCCAACTGGAACACAAGTTCCAGTGTTGTGTTCATTTTCACAAGGTCCATTCAAGATTCCAACAAACTGGGTATCTTGACTCAAAACATTGTTCAAATTTTCATTTTGAACATCAGATTTTAAAAACTGAATATCATCCAAATCTTGGATTACCTCAATCTTAAAATGTGGGGTGGGTGAGGTTTGGTAAGGGTAGTGGACCTGTGAACTTCGGCTTTATCGGGTTTTATGGACAAATTTGATTTGCAGTGGAGTTCATCGAGCTCAATTACATCTGCCACTGGGTAAAACGAATCATTATAAACTTCACTCTGCGAAACCGCTGTGGGTAATTGGTTAGGTTTCATAGCGCTAGCAGCGAACCATGAATCAAAATCATCATCTTTCGAAACATCTTTGGGTAAAAGGGTGGAGTTTCGAGTGGGCATTTGGTTGGGTGGGGTAGACAGAGAAGGGTTGGTGGGATGTTTAGTAGCCTCAAGGGCCTCCTCTAACTGAACCATTCTGTGCATATAAAAACGTCTGGACGTAAAATATTCCCGCTCGAGTCCTTCAAGATTTATGGCTTCAACTTCTTTAGGGTCATCCAGGAGTGTTGATTCGTAAATTTTATCGAAAAGGGTAGATATCCTGGACCAAATATGTTGAAGCTCCCGAATTTGAAGTTTTATCACTGCTGATCGACCTTCTCCAAATTCCTTAAATTCCTCATCTAATGACGCCAAATCGTCATAGATATAGCTGCGGATCGCGTTGGCCCAAGCTTTCAATTCTGACATCTTATCTATAAAATTTGCGGGTAGTTCCCAATGTGATTTAAAAAATTTTTGGGTAAAAATAAATTTTGGCAACGAAAATTGGGTGTAATCGAATTGAAATATATTTAATTCGCGGGTAATGGGTAAAAAAGGGTTAAATGAGGGTTACCGGTACAAAATGGGTTAATTGTGCGTAAATTTGAGGTAATGTAATGGGTTAAAGGGTTAATTTGCCCAAAATATAAATTTTCTATAAAAAGCGGGTAAATTCAGGTTACGGCACAAAAAGGGTTAACAATTGGGTTTCTGGGTAAAAATGGGTTATACCACGAGTCTGCGGGCTTAATCGGGTTAAAGTTTGGTAAAACAAAAATTTTTCAAATTACAAATTGGTAAACGAAAAAATTACTAGCCAACAAAATTTCCTATTGTGTATTTTACACTTAATGATATGCGCTACACAAAGTAAAGTGCAATATCAGTTATTCATTCGCAATCTCAAAAAACTACGAAAAGGGTGGGTGGGTGGGTTAAAGAAGAAACGTTTTTTATCTTGACTGCAATGAATTATGGATGAGAAGTGTAAAATTATTGGGTTAAAAGGGTTTAAGGAAATTTTTTAGTAAATTAAAACATATTTACTGACATTGTTTGCTGTGTACAAACCTTCACAAGAGTAGCTTACTTGTACTCTTGTGTTTTTTTCCGTCTCCTCTTTGTATTTATCTTCCCGCTAGTGGAGCTGCAGTGTGTTGCAATGCGTACCGTGTTGTTTTTGTGGTAAAAGATGTTACACTTGTTTTTGTGCTATTTCCAATTTATTTGGGTATATATTTATTTTTATTGTTTTTAAATTTTTCGTGTTTTCTCAGTTAGAATTTTTTGTTTTCGATTTTTGTTCTTATTTTTTGTTTTTTTTTTTTTTTTAAGTACGCGGTAAATTCTATGTTTGGGTGCAACTTTTTTTTATAATAAACTTTTTGTTTTTTTTTTTATTAATCGTTTGTATTTTAGTATCTTTCTGTGCTTTTTGTTGTTTTTATTTTATTAAAAACAATGTCTAAATTTTGTAAGGGTGGGTTTTTAATGTTTTTATTTAAATGTTTGTTTTAAAAATGTTTTGTGCCCTTAAATTCACTTGTACACTATGGATTTTGTTCACTATGTAATTCAGTGCCTTTTATTTAATTGTGAATTTTGGAAAAAAAATTTATTGTTTGTGGACTGTATTGTATTGTTGTTGGGGTGATTTTTGTTTTCTTTTTTTTTCAGTTAATAAAAACTAAATTTTTATCCATTGTCACTGATGCCAATCTGGTTCGAAGGACCATGTTTATTCTCGGGTTACGGGGTGAGGGTACTTTACCAAACACTTTTAACCCTCTAACCGGCAAGCCCGCCTCTAGGCGGGGTATATTAAATTGACCAGAAATGCGCCAAAGGGGTATTTTATTATAAGAAATTATGCTTTTTCAACAGAAAACAAAATTTGTAAAATTTTTTGTGAAGAATTTTTTTGTATACAATGCACTATTTGGAAGCGAGAAAGTGTCAAAGATAAAATTTCGTAAAATTTCAAAAATTAAATATTTTAAAACAACCAAAAGTTTCAAAAATCTTAAAAATATATTTAAATTGACTTAAACAATTGATAGTGACCATAAAGTAAGATTGGAGCTTAAGCTATTCAAAAAGTTCCTTACTTTGGTCCAAGGACGCACAGGATTCCATAAGGATACCTTTAAAGGACATTGCCTTAACTTCAAAACGAATGGACCGATTTTTCTCAAATTTGGTAAAAAGAATATATTTGGTATAGGTAGCAAAGCTTATAAGTTTGAATAATATATATTGAAGTTTTGGTGCGTTTTCGCTCAATTTCGCATTTTTCGAAAAACGAAAATCGCTACAACTTCTTAAGTAACAGCACAAAAAATGTAATTTTTTTATTGTAATTACATCTTCGTAAGAGGAATAATTTGTGCCTAAACCTAGTAATTTTTATGCGCTAGTTTTCGAAATTCACCCTTAAACTATTTTGGCCCATATCGCCTAAAGTAGGCAACGAAAAAAAATTTTGTTGAAGAACTTATTGTTTATTTTTCGTGAGAAACACATGGTATAAATTTCATTGCAAAAAAGGTTAGGCCGGTTAGAGGGTTAAAAATTAAGTATAGAATTTCATGAAACATTATAAAATAAATTCGTTCTATTTTATTATAATTTAGGATAATAATTTCGGGTTAAGTTTATACTACACAATTCACTTTAACTTTTAGTTTTTTTAATATATTTAAGGTAGAGTTTAAACTTAAGGATGATTTGCCTTGTTGATTTCCGCACTTATCAAAGTCAACTTTTTATTGCTGTGTGGGAGTTCTCCCGCCATATATTAAAAACTGTCAACCAGCATCAAAGTAAAGTTGGCTGCAGTTGGTTCGTCGGGCCCGGGAGGATGTTCACTATAGTGAACAGTGAAGGTTACCCAACCCTGCCTCTAACGTCTTCGAGTATCGAACCAACGCAAAGCGGCAGCCAAACCCACCACACACAACAGCTGTCGGCCTTTGCGTTTGGTTAAAAAGTCAGTTCGAAAACTACCACAAACTACTCAACATCTGATTTCCTTTTTTTTTTGTGTGTGCTACGTCGGCAAAAAATTAAAACCCCTCAAACAGCCATTGAAGTTACTCAAAGTGTTTTAATTAAAGATTAATTTTCGTTACCATAACTAAAATTCTGTGAAAATTTTTAATATTAACTTTAAACTAATTAACACAATAACCGTTTGTAAATTGAAATCCAAATATATAATAAATGTACATACGTACGGAATATAAAGTTTAAATTGAATTTATATACTTTTATTTGGAAGGCACGGTTTACGCGGTAAAGTATTTACTTTAAACCCTCCAAACTAACCCTCTCCCTCTAACCCGTTTCTTCAACCTCTATGCGTGAACAACTTGAAATTTGATATTTTTTTAAGGACACATCCGCAGTTTGAGAAATAATTAGTTGCAGTCCGGCGTGATCGGTATATATCGGTGATACTATTATTGTGTGTAAGTGCTAAATGGATCGTACTATTAGTTTGGTGTCCAGAACCATTTTAGGTTAAATTTTGTAGCTTTTCATAGATTTTTGGAGCTGAAAGTGACGTAGAAACCAAACGGATAATCCGATCGTTGTAGCACTTACACGCACCAATATTAATTGCGATATATATCATATAAGTCAGATTTCAGCCATTAATTCTTTTATCTGTGGATGTGCTAGTCAATTTAAAGTTGGATTTTTAGCGTATTGTACAGCGAAAATTGATGTAAAGCCTAAAAATAAAATCCGATCTGTTTAGCACTTTCACATAATGGCAGCTATTATAAGATCTACCGTTCCAGATAGATTGGACTACATAATTCTTAAAACTGTGCATGTGCCTTCAATTTGAATTTAACCTTTTAGCGAATTTTGGAGAAGATATTTTGTAGAGAATACGAAATTCGTCCGATCCGTGTAGCACTTTCAGATAATAATAGTAATGAAGATATGGACCATTCAAGACATATTTGATTCCATAATTCTTTAAACCGTGAATGTGCCATTCAATTTTGTGCTGCATTTTTGAGGGAAATTTATATGGGCACAAGTCCAAACATAGACCGATTTAAACCAAAATCAATAGACTTCGTCCTTGGCCGATATAAATCGGTCTACCAAACTTTTTCAAAAAATCTTAATATTTGCGACCTGTAGCGTGCGCACAAGAATACATAGAGACACAGACGGACAGACGGAAAAATTAAAAAACCAACATTACTTATAATCAATAATAGAAATATTGCGCGACTATGCATTTTCGAATAAAATTACCGTGATGATTGAAAAATGTGTGTCATCTTTTTTCATTAATTCGAGGTAAAAGTGGGTAAAAACAACTCAAAAATAGCCAAAAAGGTTTTTGGTAACTTTGACCTCAATTTGCTCAAAAAACAGATGTGCTGGAAAAATTTGGAAACCAAATTCGGACTCAGCACGGAAAAGTTACTTGAAAATGTGTGGTCGCATGGCCGAAAAATCCAAAAATTTAAAACTATTTATTAGCGAAAATGTGTGCGGTTTTTTGTTTATAACTTTTTCAGCATTCAAAAAAATTTATTCACGCGAACAGATTACTTCCTTTTAATGTATTTTAAATAAGTTAATCAAGAAAACAAATGTGTGCCACCAATTTGAAAATTTTCATTTTTAAAATCTGAAATCGACCTGTTTCGTAGATTTTCCCTTATATATATTTTTTTTTTTTGAAATTGTTGAAACCATTTTTCTTTTTTTTTATAACAACACAAAAAAAGTTTCTTTTTTTCCATCTATTTATTTTTTTTTTCTTGAAAGAAAATTAAAAGAGAAAAATTTTTTTATTTTCATCATGAGGGGTATTTTTAAATAAATATTTTTTTCTTTTTATTTTTTTGTACGTTTGAATTTTTATTTTAATACTTTTACGATAATTATATTTGATAAAAACCAAAAAATAAAAAGTTTCCGGTCCTTGCAAATAATCAATATTAGCTGTGTTTTCGACTTAACTATATCCTTTAACTCATAAAAAACCCCAAAGTGCATAAAAACGCGTTTAAGACGAAAATTAACATATTACTTTTCGTATGCACGTTAACTTTCAATACGGATAATTATCAACGTTGAAAACTCAACGTTTATACATTTTCACAACTGACGTAACTTATTCGTGTTACTTCCTAAAAACTTTTGCTGACATACGTTCGATTATAACGGAAAAATTATTAACATAACCTGTTTAAAAATTTTTTGTACTGCAATCGGTTTAACGTAGATTTGCTTTAAATACTTAACGTTGATAGGCATGAGACAAAATACAGCTATTGTTTTCTTTTTATAATAAATATGGCATTCAATTGCAAAGCTAAACACTGAAAATGTATTGGACATGCGACCTATCAATTCTGGTAGATTTATGGATATAGATCACGAAATATTAACAAATTTAGCTTTTGCCAAAACACAAGTTTTTTTTCTTGAAATTTCTTATTATACAATTTTCACTAATGTTGTCTTTAAAGACACATTAATTTTAAATAACTGCCGAAAATTTAAATGGAAACCTACTACAATATAATAAGTGTTACTGATACCGTTTTTGCTATGAAAAATATTTAATTATTATGTAAAAAATATTTCTTTGGTTTTTCGAGATTTTTTAAAATGTCGCCTGTTGCGACACTTTTTTGAAAATAAAAAGAAAAATAAGAACTGGTTTTCACTTTTCACAAACATGTGGTTTCTTAAATGGAAGAAGACCAATCTAATAACACAATACAACACGAGAAAAATACGGTGTTCTGACAATGGATACTAGTAGAGGAGACAAAAAAAATATACGTGTGTCGCACAGTGTACCCAAAAGCACTTTTTTGGGCAAATAACATTTCAGGCCACAATTCTTAACCGATTTTCAAAATTTTTTCTGAATTTGAGACTACAAAATTCCGCACAAATTTGTCATGGTCGATTTTTGAATTTCAATTTCCAAATATTTTTATTTTTTCGTGAATGTCGAAAAGAAAATAATTTTTTAATTTTTTTCTCTGAAAAACCAATAAGAATTAGGAGAATTTTAATAATATGTATTAAAGGTATTTTAATCCTCTATCGGTACCCAGACCAAAACTAATTTTTTTATTTATTTGTGTCTCCTTTGGTCAATTTAATTTGCAAAGATCGCCATTTTCATTTTCTTTTATCTTCCTTATTTGGTACCATATTCCACTCGATAATTTTTTATACGGCAACTAAGTCTTCCTTATTAAACGCCGTATTGTCAAATACTTTAAATATTTATAATATTTATTTAAATTTCTTTTCATAGATACGAGGACTCTTTTTATCATAAAATTTTCGCATTTATTTTATATGATATGTACCTTAAATTAAAGGTAATTTAAATAGGATTAAAATACCTTTAATTTAAGGTACATATCAGTTTACATATTCCCCCTTAGGGAATAATTTTTTTTTATCTTTAAGTTACCTTAGAGATAAAGGAATGCTCATTCTCTGGGAAGCACAGCTGGGTGATACGGGACGCGTCATAGGTTGCGGATAATGATACGGCCCACAGATATGTGGGCTAGCTGCCAATTAAATAAGCAGTCGCGGACAATGCAGCGGTCAGTGTGGAGGGTCTCAGAGGGAGTGTGGGTGGCACCATCCTTTTAATAAATTCTGAGTTGCAAAGAAGCTCTGAAGACATGGCGAGTAATTGGCGCCATCTAAGTATCCAATTGCCAATCTGTAGCGTCTGTTCCATATTGGGCGGCTACGAACAGCGTCTGCCTCTATGTAAAGAGCGGCTGATATTGATCCTTCAGAAGGCAACGGGAAACCACTGAAGTTAGAACTCCCTAGTAAATTACATGCAGAACACAATTAATCAACGGCCCTCAGTCTCCGGCTATACGAGGGTGCTTAGAATCCCCGGAGGTAAAACCAAACAGTCAATAAAAATAGCCATATGGAATGAACGCAGCTTATATGAATCAGGAAAGCTATTTAATACAAGCTGTGTTTCCACTTAACTATATCTGTTAACTCATAAAAAAGCTCAAAGTGCATAAAAACGCGTTTAAGACGAAAACTAACACATAATTTTTCGTATGCAAGTTAACTTTCAACACGGATAATTATGAACGTTAAAAACTCAACGTTTATACATTTTCACATCTAACATAACTTATTTGTGTTACTTCCTAAAAACTTTTGCTGACGTACATTCGATTATAACGGAAAAAATATAAACATAACCTGTTTAAAATTTCTTTATACGACAAATGGTTTAACGTAGATTTGCTTTAAATACTTAACGTTGATACACACAGAAAACAGATTCGTAGTTCCAACCGAATTTTTCGTCAACCGAATTTTTGTAGTTCCAGGTACAATCACTTTTATTTATTTTTAATACCATTGTAATTACCAAAATTTATTTACAATTTTTGAATTTTTGTTGTGTTAATAGATTACTTTAATGATTGTGGATTATAAATTCTATAAATAGAAAAACACGTTCCACAAAATTTATTTAAAAATAAATTTTTTTATGTCGCTAACTGGAATCGAACCGGCGACCCTCCGCTTGTCAGCCCATTGCTTTTCCTCTAAGCTAAGCTCTATTTAATTTTTTTTAGTCAAATTTCAAATTTGAATTTCTTCAGGTTTGAATATTTTTGAGTTAATTCATAAAAAAAATTTATTTGGTATTTAAAGCTTGCTATAGTTAAAGTACATATTTCGCTTAATAAAGAGTTATTAGAAATCTTGATTCATAATCGTATTTTAACTATAAATTAATTTTTTGATTTGATACTGGCAACACTATTGTTTATTTTCTCTCTTCTCCCAAATAAGTCGTAGGTGATGTAAAAATTTAGTAAACGATTGACTCTGTAATCGGAAGTAAAAATGTATTTTCTTAAATTAGAGAACTAATGATGTGCTAAGATAAATTTAAAAGCCATTAAAAATATTTTTTTTATTAATAAAGCAAATCAATGGAAATGTGTGTAAAAAAGTAATTTTTTAGAACATATTATTCGAATCATACAAAAGTAATCGAATAATGTTTTGACAGTCTGTACATCACTACTATTTTGTTTTTCATTTTGATTTTATTTTTATATTTTTTTGGAAATGTTTTCGAAAAAGGTCGTTGGTTACGCAATTGTTGTAGCTTTTTTCAGTTTGATGGATGCAAGTCGTTGGAAGCCACACATTCTAGGGACGGGATGGCTTTAATAAATCATTTCATGCCTACAAATTAAATAATTAACAATTAAATGTTGGCTTCCTCACTCCAAACTTTATAAAAGGTTTAAAGTTAATGAGTACCAACTATAAACCTTTATTATTTTCTTCATTATTAAATATGAATACTGTTTTTGACAAATTAGCTTAAAATCCTGCTATAAGACTGTTGTAAAAGTTTATGAATTAGACCACTTGTCTATAAATAAAATTATATTAACAACAGAAAATCAGTTGTGTCTTTTAATTTGAATAAAAAACAAATTAAAAAAAGAAAATTTATATCGCGAACCGGGATAGAACCGGTGACCTTCCATTTGTCAGCCCCTTGCTTTTTCTCTAGGCTAAGCTCGACATAATTTTTTTTTGTGAAATTTCAAATTTGAATTTCTTCAGGTTGAGAACTTGAATATTTTGTTTTTGAATAAAATTATATTCACAACAGAAAATCAGTTGTGTCTTTTAATTTGAATCAATAATAATGGAAATTAATGGTTGAAGCTATTAAAGTTTAAAAAAAATTTAAATTGATTGGAAAAACTAATACTTTGGATAGAGTGATCGATTTTATTGAAACACAACGAATACTAGATTTCTGCAGCCGATATTTTATCCAAATGGCTAAATCTTCGATGAATTGGTGGTTGTTGGTATTGAAGTTAATGTGGAAGTTGGCATTTTTTCAATTTTGGTTAATATTTTGGATAATGTGACGGTGTTTTGGTTCGTCATATATATTTTCTGTTCACAAATAAATATAACTTTCCTGATGATGAATTTTAAATAACTGCAATTAAAATTATTGAATAATGAAAAAATTTCGTTGGTTCCAATAGAATTCCAACCAATTTATTTTCTGTGTGTAGGCATGAGATAAAATACAGCTACAGTCAGAGAAATGAAAAGACTGAAGATCGACATTCTTGGTATTAGTGAAACCTGGCTGCCGAATTCAGGTCAATGTGAAACAGATGATACTACATTATATTAATCTGGTAATGAAACAACGCTACACAGAAGAGATGTAGGTATCATAGTTGGCCAAAAAATTAAAAGAAGTGTGTCGGATTTTATACCAATTTCCGGTAGGGTTATGCTAATAAAATCGGATGCAAAACTCTTAAAATTTAATATAATATAAACATATCCTGGTGCAGATATACCTTCACATCACAATCTGCTGTTTGCTAAATTAAGAATAAAACTTTCTTCCGTAAAAAGATCAAAAAGAAATCCTCATCTAGACTTGGAAAAGTTAAAGAACCCACAGGTAAAAATTTAGTTACACAAAAGATAATTCAAAACATTGAGAATGTGATCAATATGGATTCAGACCCAATAGAATTGTGGGATACAACAACATCTTTGTTAACCGGTATAGTAAATGATAATATTGGTTTCAAACGCAGAAAACAGAAGCAGCAATGCATTACCGAATAAATCCTTTTATTGATGGATGAAAGGAGGAAATACAGAAATAAGGATAATGTGTGATAATAATAATGAATATAATCGTTTACAACGCCTTATCAGAAGAAAAATTAGAGAAGCCAAAAACGTGTGGATAGCACAAGAATGTATAGTAGTTGAAAAACTGCAAACTAATCATGACGATTTAAATCTTCATAAAAAGATAAAGGAGTTGTGTAGTATTAGAAAAAACATGAATTCATACATTCTTTTAAACGAATCCAATGAAATTAGAGGCATCTGATAAAATAGATATATGGATGCAATATGTCGAGGATTTATTTTCAGATGATTCTAGATCATCAAACATCTTGGAATTGCCGATTTCGGATCTAGGGGGACCGCCTATAACAAGATCGGAGATAATTAAGGCAATTAATTTGTCAAAAAATAATAAATCCTTTGGGTGTGATGATGATTTACCAACCGAAATAAATAAAATAAAAAAATCCTTGAAAAAGTTTTTAACGATGTTTATAATACTGGCTTTTATCCACAAAAGTGGTTAAAATCCACATTTATATCAATACCGAAGAAGAATAATGCAAGGAGATGCAAAGATTTTAGATTAATAAGCTGAATGTGTCATTCGCTAAAAATATTTTTGAAAATTATTCATCAACGCATTTACAAAACATGTGAATTACATATAGGTCGTTTCCAATTTGGATTTAAAGAAGCTATGGGCACCCGCGAAGCTTTGTTTAGTATTCAAGTTTTGGTACAGAATTGCAAGGATGTACAAAAAGATGTATTCCTATGCTTTACTGATTATGAAAAAGCTTTTTATAGAGTCCAACACGACAAAATAATCGATATATTAAAAACTATTAATATAGGTAGTAAAGAAATTAACTGCATAAAATCACTTTACTTGAACCAAAAAGCTGAAGTTCGCTTTGGAGACCTTGTGACAGAAGTTTGTCGATTAACAGAGGCGTCAGACAAGGATGCATTCCGTCCCCATTGCTTTTTAATCTTTATTCGCAATGTATATTTCAAGAAGCTTTGGATCAAATGAATATTGGAATTAAAGTTAATGGTCAATATATTAACAATATCCGATATGCAGATGACATAACGTTATTGTCCGACAATATGGATGACCTATAGCAACTTTTAAACGCAGTTAACACTTACAGCAAAAACTACGGCCTTAAAATAAATAAGGAAAAAACAAAATATATGATAATCAGCAGAAATTTAAATTTAAAAAACTTTTAACAAAGAGAGATATAAATGTGAAGCTTCGTATACGGTTTATGAAATGTTATGTATGGTCAGTCCTTCTGTACGGAGTTGAATCGTGGACACTGAAAGTAGTGAACATGAATAAATTAGAAGCATTTGAAATGTGGTGCTATCGAAGAATCTTAAAAATTTCATGAACTGAAAGAGTAACCAACGTAGAGAGAAACATAAGAAATTGGACTGGCTTAAGAACCATAGGTGAATTAGTTCACACAGCACGAAATCGGGTTGATTTTGCTGAAATTATTAATAATATTACATAATTTTTTTTTTTTACAATCTATAAGTATATATTTTCACTTAAAAACTAAATTAATCTAACACTTTTTAGTATTTTTTATATATTTAAGAAAACTTGCATGTAATCGCCTAAATTCAAAATTGGATAGGCAATAAGAGAAGAAGATCAGTTTATATAAAATAAATGCAAAAATTTTATAATAAAAAGAACATTTAAAAAAACAACACTTACTAAAAAAATAAAAAAATGTGCTGTTGGCAGTACGTCTCCAATATACACAAATTGCCTCCACTTGAATGTAAAAACCATACGTCAGTGTGGCAACACTTGCGAAAAAGGTGACACGGAGGAGATAAGAAGATAAACAAAAAAAATAAAAAAATTTTTATTCTTCTTCTTAACCTCAAACCTACTAAATTAGAATTAATAAAAATGCATATTAATTACAATATTAATTGCAATTGGTCTATATGACGCGTTTGAAAAAACAACACTTTACTAAGAGTCCACCTATTTCGAAAAGAAATTAAAGAAATTTATAAAAAATATTTAAAGTATTTGAAAATATGACGTTTAACAAGGAAGTAGTAGTTGTCATATAAAAAAGATCGAGTGGAATATGGTACCAAACTGGCGCGAAAACAAGGGGGGGGCCATGGGGGCTAAGGCCCCAACTTGAGGCCCAAATAAATTTTTTTTGTACAATAATGCTGTAAAGGAAAACACGATTAATTTTTTAAACATACATTTTAGAATTTCACATTAAACAAGCATTTTAAATTTTGAGATTTTGTGTAGATTCTTGGATTCAAGAAGGAATTTTTTTGTTGAGGAAACATGACAGAGATAATTCTCAATTTTTTTTTTTTTTTATAATGTGCTTGTTTTTAAAGAATTATTATTGAAACTATTAACCATTTTTTTGCAATTTAACAAATTTTTTGATTAATTTTACTTAAAAATCAATATTTACGGCCAGTTTTATTGTCAAAACAAAGATCGATCTCAAACGAAATTACTTACTTATGAAAACAAGCGTGCTTAGTTATGACTATAAAAATGGTCCTTATATTTTAAATTAAAACAAAAGGTTTTTTTATTATTATTTTCTTAGAATTTTTCCAAGTCGGACTTTAAAGTTTTTTTGTTTTGAAATTTAAGTGCACTACTATTAAAATCTCTTTAATGAACTTCTTAATTAATTTTTTTAAATTTCATGATTTTAGGATCACCATCTCAACCGTAAATAATGCTCAGAAACACCTTAAAATATCGGAAAAAATGTCACTTCAGTATTTGGTTTTTTTAAGTGTTTAATATAATATTGGCTAGCAGATTTTTTGATATTAAAATTCTCATATTCTAATTTTTTTTAATTTTTACAGTAGAAAGTTCAAAAAAAAAACAAATTTGTTAATTCTAATATCAGATTTGGAGTCATATTTTCATTAAAAAAATCACACATCTAAGCAAAAATTACCCCATTTAAAATATTTTTAATGCTTTTTCGTATTATTTCAAAGAAATTGCAGACAAATTGAATATCAATTGCATATTTTCTAGTATTTTAAAAATTTTTTTTATTCGAAATAAACATGTGTTTTTAAAAACTTTTAGTTTTTGATTAAAAATTTGACAAGTAAATAGAAGTAGTTTTTAAAGACTACTATGTTTTGGTTAATTGTAAATTTAGCATTAAAAATATGTTAATTTTGATTTAATACACAAATAAAAAAATATTTAAATTGAAAAAAACTCATTACTTTTAACCTAAATACACTGTGAGAATTATCTGAAGGATATTAATGAGTTTTTGCATAAAACCGATGAAGTTTCATTGGAATTTGTCCATTGAATTAATAGAATTTTTCACAAATTTTTGGGTGTTTATAACTATTGAATGAAAGTACTTGCAATTCCTAGTTTTTGCAGGTTAGAAATGACTGTTAGTAAACAGTTACTATTTCCAATCAGTATATAAGAATTAACTGATAAATTAAAAAACTACCAGCGATGTTAAAAGTTTCTAGGAATTGCTCATATATCTTAATTGAAAATCGGTATATTAGTAAATACTCTATCTATTAAAGTTAATTTTTTTTTTTTTAAGAGAAGCAACACTCTGGAAATTCTTCCTATTAGTTAACGTGTTGCTTCCTTTGGAAAGGGGATAGAGGAGAAGTGCAAAGTGGTGAAAGATGAAGGGCTTCAAATATGGCAACACTGCAATTGCGCGAGATGTTGAATCTTAGAACAGTTGTTGCGCGCCATCTGATGAAGAGTTGGCGGACTTTGTTGAAGCTTTTTAGTTTATAGCCCTGTTATATTATTTTACTTCGGTGGGGTTAAGTGCTATGGGAACAGGAAATTCACTCTCTAAATTTGAATTCTTTAAATTCATTCACAGGAATTAATTCCTGCTTATTTCTTATTAATAAATTCATTCCATGAATTAAAAAATTGAATTAAATTTTAGGGAATTCATTCCAAGAAGGAATTAATTCGTAAAAGCTATGGATATATATTCCAACGCCACCAAATGCGTTAACTACAAATTATACCTTAGAAGAGGCCTTAGCTTTGTTTATGGACTTGGTATTATCAAAGGAAAAATATTTTATTTAGTGAAGCTCCTTGAAAGATTATAATGTTAATATTTTTCCTGGAAACAAAATTTTGATCGAACGAAAAAGCGATTAATTTTTTAAAATTATTCGATTAATCTGAAAAACGAATAAAAATAATTTTAAAAAATACATAAATAACTTCAGATTTCGGTAGATTCTTTTCAAATTTTGTGAACTTTGGAATCAATTTGAAAACTACAAAATTACCAATTCTCATTTGCAATTATTTTTACTCTCTAAGACCTCCAACGTCTCAATTATACATTGCGCTGTGGAACCTTTTCCAAAAAGATGTTAGTAAGTAGAAAACTTCTAAACTACTCATCTGATCAGTGTGGAACCAAATGGTAATTCTAAAGGAATTTTTAAGGTTTTTAAATATTAAGGTTGTTCCCAAGGGGTGTGCTATTTGTTGTATCGTTGTTACGAGTTGTTAAAAATTAAATTTTAAAAATACAACAATTTAGAATATCATGATACAACATTTTTACATATGTTTAGTGTCCTATACTTGAGTGTGCTAACAGATAGAAAATCCAATAGAAAATACTTGTTAAACTCAAATAAAAGCTTTAAACTCTGTTTTTGGTTAGGACGATACAACAGATAGCACACCCCTTGTGAACTAGCTAATTTTGTGCACCTCCATTTAAGAAAATATATATAATATAAATATTGATATTGCAAAACAATCAATCCGAGTAGTGTAAACTGGGGTATTTGTACTCTTTCTATTTTTCTTCTGTCTATCTGTGAATTAATAGGGGCAGGCAACAGATCGCAAGTATTAAGTTATTTTGATGAAGTTTAATACACCAACTTATAGAGCTAAAGGACGAAGCCTATAGATTGTGGTTAAAATTGGTCTAGTTTTGTACCTATCCCTCAAAAATTGACGCTTTGCTTTTTCGGATGTTACAGGTCGCAAATAGGGACATATTTTAATGATTTTTAGTACACTGATTCACATGGTATTTGCGATGGACAAAACATATTAATTTTTGTTACAATCGGTTTATGTTCGCATATAGTGCCCCCACATATTGATTAATTAGCTTCAGCAAATTTGATACACTACTTCATATGGCATACAAAGAATGGCAAAGCCTATTGATTTCAGAAACAATCGGTCCATCTTTGATCCTTTCACCCATATGGACACCCATATTACACTTAAAATAAGGCAAAACCAATATTTTTTGCTGAATTGCTATTTTTTTAATAACCCGAGTAAAAAAAATTTATCTCGCGCAATATCTAATCATATCCAATTTGATATTGTTTAAGATCTGCTGTAATATCTAGCTGATCCAATTAGATCTCAAAATTGGTTGTATCCAATCATATCCTATTAGATCCCATTGTATATATGGGGATAAACTAAGATCAAGTTATATCTTAAAATTGGGAAGTCCAATGATATCTTTGGGGATAAACCTAGATCTAATTTGATCCGAAAAATGGCGGATCCAGCTATATTTTTGCGGATAAACTTAGATCTAATTTGATCCGAAAAATCGCGGATCGAATTAGATCAAGCTATATATTTGTGGATAAACTTAAATCTAATTTGATCTCAATTTTGGCAGATCGAATTAGATCCAGCAATATACATATTTGTGGATAAACTTGGATCTAATTTGATCCGAAAAAGTGGCAGATCGAATTAGATCCAGCATTATATTTGGGGATAAACTTAGATCTAATTTGATCCGAAAAATGGCACATCGAATTAGATCCAGGTATCCGATAAAATTGTATCAGGTCAAAAATCGGATACAATTTCATCTGATTAACACATAATTTAATCAGGTCAGAACTAAACTGTTACAATTAGATAAAAATTGATAAACAATTGATAAAAATATATCGGGCCATTCTTCGGATGAAACTGTATATTTATACAGTAGGGCGGGTCGATTTAATAATCGCCCATGGCTCAGTGAAAATCGTATTCTAGGGATCAAAATAAGAAACTTTGCCGAAGGAACCATACCTCTAAAACGAATTCTACTACTACCCCCCAACTGTTGACAATTGTCCCGTAGGGTCAAGTTTTGAAAAATCCCACTTTGACCCATTTAGAGTGCCCCAATCGAGTCCAAATGTATGACCGACCCCCACTAACTTTGGAGGGCCGATCCACCCATGCCAGTGGCACACCCCCTGGAACTCCCCTGGGGGGTTCCCCATACAAACATTTTAAAAAATCACCATTTTTGGCACTTTATTTTATTATTTTTTATTTATTTTATTTATTTTTATTATTTTATTTATTTTTTCTCTTTAGAAATTTATTTAGTCAGAACATATGTAAATGAAAAAATTAATTTAACTTAGTAATAGAAAAGAAAATAAAAAAAATTACTGTTTGAAGACTTTTTTGCTTTCAAGTCTGGGCAATTTCGCACGGCTCTCTAATGTCGTCACCATAACAGCCTCTACATTTTCCGGTATAACTCGTTTGGAAACGCTAGCTAGCAATTGAACGTGTCGTTCTGTTGCAGGTCGTAAAATAGGTTGTGTGGGTTTTTTAAGCCACCACAAGACACAGCTGCATGTCGTAAACTTACTTAAGCTAAATCGGTTACAGGTAGAATTGAGCATAAAATTATCATAAAGGATTTTCCAGAAGTAATAAAAGGCGCACTTGCTTAACAGAATTTGTGGTCAGATTAACGTTTAATTTACATGTAAGTACTTTATGGGCAGTTTTGACAACAAAATTGGTTACAGGTAGAATTGAGCATAAAATTATCATAAAGGATTTTCCAGAAGTAATAAAAGGCGCACTTGCTTAACAGAATTTGTAGTCAGATTAACGTTTAATTTACATGTAAGTACTTTATGAGAAGTTTTGACAACAAAATCGGTTACAGGTAGAATTGAAATTACCATTTCATTCTTATTACCTCGTCTCCTAGACCATATATAACGCAACAGTTTTTGTGAATGCATTAAGTCGTTGTGAAGAACTCGAAGTGTGAAGTGCTAATTTGAGATAAAAAAATACTTAAAAAAAAATCATTCCAAATCAAGAAGTTTACAATGAATCCACCATCCTCTACACCGCAAGATGAAGCAATAACAACATCAACAACTATCGAAAACCCAATGAATCATATACCCAGGCATGATGTTACTGTTTTTGGTGTGTCTACTGATTTGACTGATCTTAATTTACCAACCCATCTGGATATCTTGAGATATTATTTTTACTTGAGCGAACAAAAAAAGTTGTCCTATAAAGCATTCACTATTCAAGTACAAGATAAGTTGATTGGAATTTGGAAAAACTTGGTATGGAAATAATGCTGAAAAAAAGTGTATGTAATAAATTGAATAGATTGCTTGACAAATATCAAGAGCAAATCAAGAGAAGAAACAAACCCCAACAATTTACAGAGTATGTAAAATCTCTGGAAACAATTTTTTTCATTGGAACATGTAAATGCGATTTGAAGGCAGCTCCATGTGCATGCGGTTTGGTTCCCGAACGCCTCAAAGAGTTTATGCACGATCAACATAATCAGAGAAGTCTAACAATGGATGGATTTGCGATGGAAATTGAAGAGCAAGGAGCAACGTCTATGTCATCAATGCCAACATACCAAGATCCCGATGATTCAACATACGCACCGCCACCGGTTCAAGAAGATTTGGATATAAGCACAAGTTCACAATACACACAGAGATACGATTGTTTTAACTTTGCCTTGGTATGTGACAGATTTGGCGTGCCTGATAGAGTAGCATCAGCAATGGGAACAGCTCTTTTCCAAGATTTTAAAATGAAAGATATCCATGGCAAACCTCTCATCATGGATAAATCGAAAGTTCGCCAAGAAAAAGAGAAATGCAGACAAGAAGTGCTTCGCAAACGGTTAGATGATACCAATTTGTTAGCATTTTCATTCGATGGCAGAAAAGATGATACTTTAACGAGAGATACAATTGATGAGAAGTATCATACTAAAATGGTAAAAGAACCTCATCTTGTTATTTTGAGAGAACCGAATTCTGAATTGATTGGTTACGTAAGACTGGAACATGAAACCGCTGAATACAAAACAACCAAATTAAATGATTTTTTCAACGATAAAAATATATCACTGGATGCATTAATTGGCATATGCACTGACGGTGAGCCAACAAACACTGGCCCAAACGGTGGAATTATACGACGATTCGAATTGCTGTTAAAAAGACCATTGCATTGATTCGTTTGCCTTCTACACTTCAACGAACTTCCGTTTCGGCATTTGTTTGAAGCCTTGGATAAATCAACCAGCACTGGACCAAGATCGGCAACCGGAAAATTGAGCCGTCAAATCGAAACTTGTGAAACTCTTCCGGTAAGTTATTGCTATCACTCATTTATTATAATTGTCAACCGTTTTTAATTGTTTTATTTTTATATATTTTCAGGTGGTGGACGGCTTTCAGAAAATTGAGTTGAAAAATATGCCCCCTGCTCCAGAAAAAATTGAATTTTCCACCGATTCCAAGTACTTATACGACATGGCCCATGCAATTTCTAGCGGCGTGGTTTCAGTGGATCTGGCAAACATCAAACCAGGGAAAATTGTACATTCTCTGTGGCTCACCAAGGCCGCTAGACTATTACGATTATATGTGACAACGGAAAATCCAGATGCAAATTTAAGAATACTGGTTGAATTTATAATTACATGTTATGTGCCAATGTACTTCAATATCAAGTATTACAGCTCTGTCGTGTACGGTAGTAGATTATTTTTCAAATTCATTAGTTGGTCAAGATTTCTAGAACCTCGTTTACGCAAAATTGTCAATAAAGTAATTACAGATAATTGATATTATGCGCATTCGGAAAATATCTTGTTATCAATGTTGTTTGATGATAGCAAAGAAAAGCGCGACTGTGCTATCAAGATAATTCTACGCTATCGAACCGATGTTGATGACCCAACGGGACTTAGAGCTTATAAAAAACCAGATATAAACTTTTATTGCACAAGTTACACGGAAATGATCAATATGAATGACATAAATGACGTATTTGAACCACCATTCACGCGAAGCATTCCATACGATACTTTGAAAGAATATTTAAATCAAGATGATCCACCGTTTAATGATCCAAAAATTCCATCACACATACAAGAAACAGAACGACACGTTCAATTGCTAGCTAGCGTTTCCAAACGAGTTATACCGGAAAATGTAGAGGCTGTTATGGCGACGACATTAGAGAGCCGTGCGAAATTGCCCAGACTTGAAAGCAAAAAAGACTTCAAACAGTAATTTTTTATTTTTTCTTTTCTATTACTAAGTAAAACTAATTTTTTCATTTACATATGTTCTGACTAAATAAATTTCTAAGGAGAAAAAATAAATAAAATAATAAAAATAAATAAAATAAATAAAAAATAATAAAATAAAGTGCCAAAAATGGTGATTTTTTAAAATGTTTGTATGGGGAACCCCCCAGGGGAGTTCCACGGGGTGTGCACTGGCATGGGTGGATCGGCCCTCCAAAGTTAGTGGGGGTCGGTCATACATTTGGACTCGATTGGGGCACTCTAAATGGGTCAAAGTGTGATTTTTCAAAACTTGACCCTACGGGACAAAAGTCAACAGTTGGGGGGTAGTAGGTATGGTTCCTTCGGCAAAGTTTCTTATTTTGATCCCTAGAATACGATTTTCCCTGAGCCATGGGCGATTTTTTTGCCTCCCCACAAATCGACCCGGCCTATTATACAGATATAACTTAATCACATAATGACTATATATAACTATTTCTACTCGGGTTGTTTAAATGATACGATATATCAAAGTATATGGTACTATATGTGGTAGCATATATTATCATATCTGGAACTGTATTAAAAATGTTGTTCATAAGGTACCATATATGACCATATATTGTTGAAATGGCACCATATATCATAATGTATGGTTTAAATGGCACCATATATAGTAATATATTACTTAAATAACACCATATATAAATATATATGGCACTATATATATATATTATCATATATTATCATATCTGGAACTGTATTAAAAATTTTGATCATGAGGTACCATATATGTCCATATATTGTTTAAATGGCACCATATATGCTAATATATTGCTTAAATAACACCATATATAAATATGTATGGCACTATATGTAGCAGCATATATTATCATATATGCAACTGTATTAAAGAGTTTGTTCATGAGGTACCATTTATGACCATATATTGTTTAAATGCCACCATATATGATAATATATAGTTTAACTGGCACCATATATAGTTATATATTGTTTAAATGATACAATATATAATTATATATTCCTAAATTTCCGCCATATATATTAAGATATAGCTCTATATACAACTATATATGCAATAAGATTAGCTATGCTATGTAATATATAATCATGTATACCATATCTAATATTATAAAGACCGATATCTACTTAGATGAAATTATATTTGGCATAATATAAGGAAAAAATTTGGAAAAAGACGTCATATATAATTATATATGGATTTACGTAACGATATGTATAATTATATATTATAATATATGCCACATATTATTATATACAATTGTTTTACTCGGGAATTTACCAATTTTCAACAAGTGCCTTTTATCCTATAAACATTTTGAACCCAAACATTAGTTCGCATGCCCGACTTTAACTTCTTCACTCATTGTTTTTTTTTTGTATAAACACTTTAAGAGCAAAAGTTTAATGAAATTCTAACGCACTTCTTCTCATATAAAACTAATTGAACAGAATTTAAGTAAAATACTTTTTCATTAAATTAGAACTAAAATTGAGCCAGCTCTTTTGATGTTTGCATTTAACTTTTGTACATCCTTAACTTAACAATTTTTTTCGTTGAGTGTATTCCTATTAAATATTAGATGTGAATAATACTGTATTATTCTCTTTTTATGTATTTGTATGAAATGTATTCATAATCAATAAGATATTTTGTGTGGTAATCTCGTTTTACATGATTTTCTTATAATGAAGTCATTTAGGATTATGCTTAGCAGCAAAGAAGGGTTGATACTTTAAGGTTATATCACGATTTTATTCTTGAGAAAGGGGGATTTGCAAAGTCAATGCCATACATGAAAAGAGCATCTTTAAATACTTTGGCATTGAAGAGATATTGAAGTATATTATAAAAAAATATATAAAGTGTAAAGTAGTTAGAAAACTTAGTAAAAATAGTTATAGTTTTAAAAAATCTGAATAAAAGACGACTGAAATAAATTAAAATTAAGAGAAAAACTTCTTGTTGTTGTTTTTTTATAGATTTATATTCTATGCCATTTTACATAATATTTTAAATCCATAATATAAATGTTTTCTTTTTCATTAACATGTCTCTTCGGTGAGTTTTTTGGTGTTAGTTATCAATACCCTACGGGGATCCGGTCAACCGAAGGCATATTACTAAATTACTACAAATATGAACAAAATTAATTTTCTAAGGTCCATTAACTTTTCCCGAGAAGTTAACTTTACCTTAACCATGGGTAACTAACCAATACTAAATATTTATCCCTACGAAAATTTTACCATCATAACTTATCAATATTTTAACTCTGAGTTAACCTTAGTATGAAATGTCAGAATAAAAACAAAAGGAAAAACAAAAATTAATATTTTTTTTTTTTCAATACCGGAAAATTAAAATATTTTCTCGCGGTTTTTTGTGTGTTTCTGGTCATAAAAAAATAATACACTTTTGACCACGTCGTTTTTTTTAGGATTCGTGGTCGGGAAATACTATAAAATGATTGTGTCTTTTTGCATACTACGCGAAGTGATTTAATTAAATCCATTTGGTAAGTATATAAAATAAAAGTGTATTATTTGAACTATTAATAAGTATTTCGTGCTGATCGAGACAACCGCGGAAAGATTCGCGCATAAAATTACAAAAAAAACAGTGGACATTTTGTGATATATTGTTAAATTAAAGCAATTTATGTGATCAGCACATCAAAGTGAGTAGAAAAATAATCGCTGTGCATGATTTTGTATCTTTTTGTAATTGCGAGTCAAAGCTGTGGATTGTCCAGGGGTTCCTCAAATACTTTTAAAATATATAAAACATGATTGGGTCACATTTCGTTAATTCGCGAGTGATTTCTATTCGCTTTTTTATATTTAAGAATTAAATTCAGTCTTGTACTTCACGTGAACCAAAACTCTGCAAATTCTTAATAACAAACCTCATCAAACTTTCAGCGGTTTGAGCGTTGATACATGATTAATTTTGAATTTGATACGCTGATTCTAAATCCTTAAATGCCTAAAAATTTATGGAATAATTGTTTTTCTGAAAGTGGATTTTAAAAGAATTTTTTCCTATAATGGTACACAAATTAAAAAAAAATGTCCTATCTATTTTAGAGAACAAAGTTACTAAAGAACTACCATCGTAGTAAAAAGTCTTGAGCTATTTGGATGAGTTTTGTATAGTATTTCAAAATAGGTAAAAAAGCTATTTTTATTGATTTTTTCAAATTTGATTGGTGAGAGACGAATTCGGAATAGAGACTTGAAATCAGCAAGTAAAATACTAAATGTATGTATCAAGCTTTTAACAGCAGCGACTTTTCATTTTGTAGAGGTGTGTAATTCGTGTCAAATTGTTCTAATATTGGCCACCATTTTTGGTTTTAATTACTCAAGGCAGATTTTGGCTCCTTGAACCCATAAAAAGATAAATTTTTCATATTTTCCTACATGAGGCGAATTTCCATAAGCTATCGCAGAAACCTAAATCCTAAATAGCAAAAATTTGTGCACGATTTTAAGTACTGATGCAATTTTTGTAAGTTTTGGTAAAGTAGGGAAAATGCACATCGAAAATACTTATATGTATCATAAACGATTCTTAGTCAAAGTTTGGCTAAAGCTGTGCTTTAGATTTTTTTTAATAATCATCATTACAAATTGAATTTATTAAAATATCTTATGTAGGGTGAATTGTTCTAAAATAGCCTTGGTTAATATCTTAACCACAGAAATTTCTATGGTTAAATTTTAGCATTGGTTAGAAGAAATTCTTGATTAATATTTAGATAAGTTAGTCAAAAAATATGTTTACCAGTGGTTAAGGCTAGTAGAGGTCTTAACCATGGCATAAATTGAGATAAGTTAACGGGCCTAAGTATTTTCTGATCCGTTATTTTCATTGTTGCTTTTAAAAAATTTTACCGATACCGAAATGAAAAACAAAATTCGCAGCATATTTTTAAAAATATTTTTTTTTTTTTTATTTCACTATTTTATTTATTTTGAACTTTATTTTTTTTACGATTTGCTTATTTTAGCTCTTATTTTAATATCTACACTTTTTTGCTAAGAAATTGTAAGTTTTGTATTTTCAACGAATTTTTAATATTAAAGTTGTTTTAATTTTAACAATTGGTATTTCATTTAACTTTTCTTTTTAACTTAAGGGGAATTTTTAAAATTTTTATTTATATTATCACAGTTTTTGAGATAATTTTCTAATTTTTAATTGATTTTTTAATTTAATTATGGCCAACGCAAGAAACTAGTCAACTGCCATTAAAGGACCTATCCCATGACCGGTCAATCGGGGGCATATTCAAAGCACTTCCACTATATTTGTGACTCTCTACCGTCTGAGCTAATGATGCGTATGCGTGATGGCTGGCTGATGGTAAAGTTATATATTTTTCGTTACTGTTCAAATAAAAAAGAAAAAACAAACACTACATGCAAATAAAAAAAATGGAAAAGAAAAAAATAGAAAAGAAAACAACACTAACACACACAGAAATATAGTGGAAGTGCCTTCAGTATGTCCCCGACCATGGGATAGGTCCTTTCACCCGTCGGAATCATAATGCCACTCCTGAACGCAATCTCGGACGGCGTGTTGTTTTGGATTTGGTGGAAGGGCTCGCTTTTTGCGTTGTCCATAATTAAATTAAAAAATCAATTATAAATTAGAAAATTACCTCAAAAACTCTGATAATAAGTATAAATAAAAATTTCAAAAATTGTCCTTAAGTTAAAAAGTAAATTAAATGATATACCAATTGTTAAAACTAAAACAGCTTTAACATTAAAAAACGTTGAAAATACAAAACTTAAAATTTTTTAGCAAAAAATTATAAAAATTTAAAATAAGAGCTAAAATAAGCAAATCGTAAAAAATAAAGTTCAAAATAAATAAAAGAGTAAAATAAATAAAAAAATATTTTAAAAAATATGCCGCGAATTTTATTTTTTATTTCGGTATCGGTCAAGTTTTTAAAAGCAACAGTGAAAGTAACGAATCAGAAAATACTTAGAAAATTAGCTTATTCTCTTTGGTTCATATTTGTACTAATTTAGTAATATGCCTTCGGTTGACCGGTCACGGTCATTCCCCGTAGGGTTGTGTCATCGAGCCCTTCTTCGACGCCAAGTAGATTATTTTTAATTCTTAATTTTTAATTACACTCAAAAAAAAAGTCAGTAAAGTCAGCAAAAAATGTTGCTGTGTCAGCAAATTTTTAGTCAGGAGCGTGCTTGCAAAAAAGTTGGTAATTTCAGCAAAAGGTTTGCTGAAATTCAGCGAGCTGATTTTTACCAAAAAAATAGTAATCTTCAGCAAAAGTTTTACTAACACTTAGTCAATTGCAAATGAAAAAAATCCTTGCTAAAATCACTAAACTTTTTGCTGAATATTAGTAGGCTGAAAAAAACTTAAAAAACTTGTACCGACATTTTACTTTAGTTAATTTATTTGCTGAAAATTTAAATATAGAATATGTGTAGAGTTGTTTTTCTTTTTAAGTCATTTCCGTTTCCAGACAAGCTGCGACATCTACATCTTGTCTATTTGGTTGTCGTCCACGCAATGAATTCGGTTATCAGCACAATTTTTGTAGCAAAATAAATTAGTAAAACATTAGTTCAAAATTAGTTTAGTGCTAAACAATATAACTAAAATTTTTGCTGAAAACGGAATTTCAGTAAAAAAATTGCTGAAAACTAGTACACTTGATATACAAGACGTTTTACTAATTTTTCTACTAACTTATTTTTTTGAGTGTAGTTTATTTGGAAAGCTATTTTTAGACACACCACCTTACTTTCACAAAGTGTCTAAACTATGGCAATTGGTCATTTCCAATGACAACGCCATGTTAAAGTGACGTGTCTTTTTCAAACAAAAAGGACGATCAAGGACCGGTCCCTGCCCCCTTGGGACTATCCTGCGTGTCACTTTGGACCGGTCCCTTTCCCAGCAGGGTATTTATCCAAAATTAGAAATATTTTTAGACACTCATTTGGTATTTTTTCAGTATCTTTTCACCATATCCCAGTATCTTTCAACTGGCAGCAGTTCTGCGTTATTTTTTCACCTCCCCACGCATTTCCTGTAGATTGGACGTAAAAATTAATATTGGTTCGCCAGTCACCTGCTGCCTTTAGCCCTACAAATGTACTAAAATAAGTTCAAAGCTCCTTTGCGCTATAACTCTTAAAGTAAATTCTTTACAGAAAAATTCTATATGGCCATTCCTATAGCCAACAAAGACAATAAATGGCTAGCATTTTTGTCACAGAGCCTTTTGAAGTATCAATGACGCGTCATGGTGAATTATGTCGGGAAAGCCAAAATTTTTGTCAAACTTTTTTTTTTTTAAGTGGCTCCTGAATATTTATTAGTTGATGTATTTCTGAGTGGTTTCCGCAAGATTCTATGGTATTATAGGTGGTTTTGATAAATCAATCACATTTGGAAAATATATGGGGAAAGAATTCCCAAAATCAAAACATTAAAATCCAATTTACTAAATACTGGTTACACTCCTACTATAAGAAAATTTAATTTAATATAGTAAACAATTGCTATTAACCCATTTTATGCCGCTACCAGATTTTGATAAACGTTTATATGAAAGCTATTCTGGGCCTAATTAAGAAAATTCTCATTTTTTAAGTCAATGAATTTTCCAGTTTTGTGGAAAATTTGTAGAGATTGTAATCACCATTGGCGGAATATTCATACACGACTTATATTTTTGAAGTGTAAATAAAAAGCGTTTTTATACTAAGTATATCATAAAAGGAACAGGACCCATAATAATTGATACAAAAAATAAATTAAATAAAAAATTATAATTTAGTAGGTTTGAGGTTAAGAAGAAGAATAAACCTTTTTCTCTAAAAATTATTAACACATTAATTTGCAAATCAGACCAGATTCTAGTTTCTGCTTTTTTCTATGGACAGGTTTCATCAGTGATTTTCCATTAAATTGCATTATTGTTTATATGTATTTTGTTGTCAGATTCTCCCTATATGATAATTATTTTTAACAACCCGTCGGCTGTAGGATTTGAACCCGTGCCTATTCCTACATTACAAACGTAACTATACTAAAGTTCGTCAGCTTAGTCATCTAACCCAAGTAAGTCCTTGAATGCAGTATAGCTAATTCTTAGTTTTCTTTCCTATTCAGCTTTTCTGTTATTGTTTTTTACTTTCAGAAGTTACCAAACAGACACAAACAAACATTCTACTTATAGATTTTTGTTTATCTTCCAATCTCCTCCGTGTCTCCATTTTCGCAAATGAATGTATGGTTTTTACGTTCAAGAGAAGGCAATTTGTGTATTTTGGAGATGGACTGCCAACAGGGCATTTTTCATTAGCAACCCTCTGGGAAAACAAGGGTCAATTGTGATGCGAACACCTGCCCCGTGACCGGTAAAAACAGGACAAGTCTGAAAGAACCTGTCCTGTGATCTGTCTCGTGGCCGGTGAAATCAGGACCTGTCCCAGGACTAGTGAAAGCAGGACCGGTCTGAAAGTACCAAACCGGTGACCTGTCCCGTAACCGGTGAAAAGAGCACCGGTCTGAAAGCATCTGTCCCGTGGCAACTGAAAATGGGACTGAACCATGACATTTAAGTGGTACAAATATTAGAGTTGTCGCTTATTCGAGTGTTTATTTTGGTCGATTAAACGATTAAAACAATTTTGATCGATGATTGAGTTATTGGATTAATACTTAAAATATTGAGTAGGCGCTTAATAATGCACCAGATTGTTGTACAATTGTTTCGGAACTTTTGTATGTGCAGTGGGGCGCACTGATGAGAACATGTTAGTATTTCAGGAAACTTAAGTAGCGACAAATGTCTGAAAGGGGGTTAAGCTATACTTTTCAAAAGACAAACTATGAGCTAAATCCAAATCTGGCGTCTGTGAAAAAACATGGGTTTTTTTTATCAAAATACTCGGAATTGTTTTTCTAAATTTATTTTTATCTGGATATACATCAATTGCATTAAAGGAATTAAATGTGCTAAAATCCCAAACGTATTTAACAAATTGTGAAAAATATTCCGGTGTAGGTATATCCCTATCCGGATTTCATTCTTGCCTAAGATTTGTAGAATTTAATTCCTGGTAAAAATACACTCAGAAAAGTTCTGCAGTTACTACATGATAGTTATTTGTGTAGTAATGCGGTTGTAGTTATTTTAACTACAATTGTAGTTAATTTACTTATGGCAAAATTTTTCAATGTTTTTGACAGTTATTCTTTTAAACAAACTACAAAAACTACTACATTGTAGTAACATTTATTTTATGCAGTTATTTTAAATTTTTTTACAAATACTTAAATTTTCGAATGTGTGTAAACACACACGAAGCAAACAGGAGCATGTGTACGAAGCGCTTGTTTTGAAATTTCTAGTGAAAGAATATGAGAAGAACATGTTTTCTCTCGTCTTAGTCATAAAACAACGCGTAATACGGAAAAGGTTATATATTTTTTATTAAATTATTAAAATAATAAGGTAAGTTTTATAATATAAATTTATTTAAGGGAATGTTAAAAAAATATTTTATTTATTTTCTTTCAGTTCTTTTATATTTTCATCCCTTTCTACCTGGAGAAAAACAACACCACATTTCATCCCTCACAGACGGACATCTACAACAATATCTTAATAGTGAAAAATAAAAGTGATATTAAGTGTAAATTTTGATTTCTCAATTTTAAATTTATTATAGAATAAAATTATGTTTACATAATTTTGATTTTATTAAATTAATAATTTTTAAAATAATTTTTATTTATGTTATTTTAACCATGCGATAGTGAGGGTTATTTCACCTATGACATAGTTGAAAATTTAGTGATCAGCAATTTTTAGGGTGTATGAATTTTAGTATTAGAAAAAACCCAGTGTAGAAAATCATTACCAGATATGTGGTTATGTAACTACATACTTGGTAATGGTAACTAGTTACTTTTGTTACTACATTTCTTATTACCTTTATTAGGCGATGTCGCGAAAAATAATGAGTTGTCGTTACACATCAGCATACGAAAAATCAAAAAATATATCGCTACCTATGTGCTTACCAGTACTGACAAAAATAATGAGTCTAAAAATAGATTTTCAAAAAAATAAATTATATAAAAAACAATATTTTTTATTGTATTTTTTTTAAATAAAATTTGCTGGTGCGGGAATCGAACCTGGGTCTACAAATTGCCAGTCAACAGCTCTACCATCTTAGCTATATCGACATGTAATATTTAATAGATAAAAACATAATTGACCTGCTGCACACAAGTAAGCTTACTCGCCAACATACAAAAAATCAAAAAATATGTGGTTACATATATCCTTACCAGTGTTTAAAAAATATTGATTCTAAAAATAGATTTCAAAAAATTTTCAAAAAAATCTAAAAAATTATTTTCTATTTGAAATAATGGTAAAAATAAGTCATTATCAGTAACTCATTATTATATGTTTTAAAATAATGCAGAAGGTAAGTGGGTGTCATTACAGGTAGTCCAAAAAATAATGATATGTCATTACCGTTTCTACACTGGGAAACTTCTTATTTATTCGAAATTATTTATTTAATACTAGCGGGCAAAGCCCGCTACGTTGTTAGCATGCCTTAGGCCTAGTTTTTGGGATATTTTTCATTATTGCTCATAATTTTTATATTAATTATTTTAATGAAATGATATAAAGCATATGTCCATACCCAGTGTAGAAAATCATTACCAGATATGTGGTTATGTAACTACATACTTGGTAATGGTAACTACTTACTTTTGTTATTACATTTCTTATTACCTTTATATGGCGATGTCGCGAAAAATAATGAGTTGTCGTTACACACCAGCTTACGAAAAATCAAAAAATATATCGTTACCTATGTGCTTACCAGTACTGACAAAAATAATGAGTCTAAAAATAGATTTTCAAAAAAATTAATTATATAAAAAAAAATATTTTTTATTGTATTTTTTTTTTTTTTAATAAAATTTGCTGGTGCGGGAATCGAACCTGGGTCTACAGATTGCCAGTCAACAGCTCTACCATCTGAGCTATATCGACATGTAATATTTAATAGATAAAAGAATAATTGACCTGCTGCACACAAGTAAGCTTACTCGCCAACATACAAAAAATCAAAAAATATGTGGTTACATATATTCTTACCAATGTTTAAAAAAATATTGTGTCTAAAAATAGATTTCAAAAAATTTTCAAAAAAATCTAAAAAATTATTTTCTATATGAAATAATGATAAAAATAAGTCATTATCAGTAACTCATTATTATATGTTTTAAAATAATGCAGAAGGTAAGTGGGTGTCATTACTGGTACTCCAAAAAATAATGATATGTCATTACCGTTTCTACACTGGGTACCTAAGGACTATTCTAAATACTGTAAAAAAATTTTTGAAATCAGATGAGTAGTTACGTAGATTACCTCCTACAAACAAACAAATATACACACATTACTTCTTTATTATATTAGTATAGATTTTTTTAGCAACGGGATCTGATGTTTGTTACACCAAAATATATTGGGCCTACCTTTCAGTGTACCGGTCGACTTAGAATCACTTTTTGGCTCGATGTAACGATGTTACGATGTCCGTCTGTCCATGTAGCCTTGCGCGCTACAGATCGTAAATATTAAGATATTTTAATAAATTACACCGGCTTATAGCGGCCCAAGGACGATTGGTTAAAATCGGTCTATGTTTAGAGCTAGTGCCTATAGAAAGGTCTCACCAAAATTGGGCTGTTCGCACGATACATGTCGAAAATACGAAAATATTTTAATACAATTCGGTGCACTGATTCACATGGGCCCATGGACAAAGCCTGTTGATTTTGTTTAGAATCGGTTCTTGTTTAGACTTAGTGCCAGTATAACAAAAATTGATATTTTTTACAGACGTATTTTACTCAAATACATTTCAATAAATTTCAATTTCGGATCAAAACATTAGTTGGCTTTCAACCAGAGTGGTGTAGGTTGTCATAAAGTAGGCATGCCCGGCTTTAACTTTTTTAATTTTTTTAGTTTGTACTTTGGATTGCAATAATTTTGCCGTTATTAATTTTAGTAATTAAATAATTTTATGTTAATCAAGTAAGTTAACAAATGTTTTATTATGAGTGCGATTAACCGTTAACCGCACCGATTTTAACCGTAACCGCGGTTAAGCAAAATTGAGGTTAAATGCAAACTCTAACCTGAGAGTTTTTCAGACCTAAAACTTCATGAAAGCTGTTAAACTTCCTTGGATTTTGACAAAAAGTCATTTTACAGGAAAGCACAAACACCTATACTGTTGCTTTGAACTGTTTTGAAATTTTCTAACAATTCCTTTTGTTTGCAAATTTTATTTTTAACAGTCTCTGATAAAATTACCACCAAAAGAATAAATGCTTTTATCTAAAAAGAAATTTGAAATAAAAAACTTTGAATCGATTATTTGAGATTTTGTAACTCATTTCGGTTGTTTTAGAAAAGGAAGTTTAAAATTTTAACGAAATTTAAGAGCTTGAGGAAAAATAATTAGTTTCGTCAAAATGATTTAAGAATTCACTTTTCCTTACAACAGTGGTTGCACAAATGAATAAATGTTCCAATTTATTACTTTCTTTTTAAAATTGTGCACGGAAAATGGACTATAGTAAAAATTCCTAATGCTGCAAATGAAATAAGTTCTTTTGTCAGACGGAAATTTTCATTCCTAAAAGTGTAGAAGTTTTTGAAAGCAAAAAATCTGTAAAGTATTTGTCAGGAGAGTATCCTGATGAACAAAAATAGCAGATTTTGAAAAAAGTACTTATTATGTTAATTAATAATAAGGAAATTGGCTTCGAACTAAATAATTGTAATAAATTTCTAATTAATCAAAAACCCAACAAAATATTGGTAATGACACCTCATTACTATCTGCATTACCAAAAATGATATATCATTAACTTCATGTCACGGTGTTTGTGGTCGAACTCCTCCGAAACGGCTCGACCGATTTTTATGAAATTTTGTATGTGTATTTGGTAGGTACGAGAATAGGTCGTAAGGTATTTTTCATACCCCTAGGGGATTAGGGCGTCCCTACATATAAAATTTTCCTGTTGCTATGACAACCAGGCCTTGGCGTTATTATGACAACCACCTAATATAATCTAAACTTATCTAATCTTAATCCTTAATCCTCAATCCTTAAGCATTCATCCTTAATCCTTATCTTATCTTAACTTATTCTATCTTATCTTATAAAATTTTGGTGTTGCTATGACAACCAAGCCTTGGCGTTACTATGACAACCAGGCAGCACTTATAGCATTAACCTAATCTAATCCAACCTTATTTAAGCGGGGTTTACATTATACCATAAATCATAGGATCTGTCAAAAAAATCAGTCAGATAGTCAAAATCCTATAGTGTAAACATATTTTGTCTGATACTTACAGAAAATCCGATTGAAGTTTTGACAGTCAGATTGATTTTGAAATATTTCATTAAATTATGAGAATCCGATGGTAACATCTGTTTTCATCTGATTCCATTTGATGGTGTAAACAAATATACAAGATATTTTTGACAATCGTATGACGTAAAATCAGATTCAAAATCAGATAATGTAAACCCCGCTTATTGGAAAGGGGATAAAGAAGAGATAGGAGGTGGTGAAATATGAAAGGCTTCGAATATGGCAACACTGTAATTGCGCGAGATGTTGAATTTTAGAACAGTTGAGTTGGCAAACTTTTGTTGAGGCAGTTTATTTCAATGATTTAATTTACTTTTAATATTAACCTTTCCGATAATTTATTGTATAAAATTGTAATAAAACCCCAGCAAAAAAAGAGATGCCGAAGCAATAGAAAAAGCAATATTATTGATGATCTGGATGTATGTACTTCTTTTTTAACATAAACACTAATGATTTTAACATTTAGTTGTCCACTCCTATGGAGTACTCCAATTTCAACATTCTTCCCAAAAAAATTATTTCACATAACTTTTTATTGCCGCCATCGGGTATCGAACTTGCAACCTCAAGATTGCTAGTCTAGAGCTCTACCGCTGAGCTATTTTTTGATATGAAAGTTGAGTGCCATAAAAACACCACTTTGTTATTGCGAGATATTTTTTCTTATTCTCTTCAATAACAGTACTTATTAAACAAGTGTAAAAAGTGCACTCCCATTCAATATTGTTTTCAGTACTATTTTTACATGTGCATAAAATGGAAATTCTCGACATTTTTTTTATATACATTAGAGCGGGTCGATTTGTAGGGAGTGAAAAAATTCACCAATTTCCCTATGATTTCCGTATTCTATGGGTTATTCCATGTATATTTGTCCAAAATTTGGACAAAAATGCCCGTAACTTTTGAACCGTTGGACCAATGTTGGAGATTTTTTTGTTGTAAATTGATCAAAATGAGCTCACCTTTCCAACGCGCCTACTGGCGATTAAACCCGATCGATAGTTTTTGAGTTATGGATGTGAACGTGTAGGTAATATTTCATACGAACGTCAATTTGGGAAAAAATCTACCAACAAAAAGTAGGGGACTCGATTTTAACGATAGAGGTATGGTTCCTTTGGCAAATTTTCATGGAACAACCCACAGAATACGGAAATCGTAGGGAAATTGATGAAAAATAAATCGACCCGCCCTAATATACATATTTTTAAAAATTAAAAAATATTGAATTTAAACAAATTAAAAAAATTAATAAAATGAGAAAAAAATGGGAAAATAAATAAAAAATACTGGTCCCACCGGGAATCGAACCCGCGATCCTCTGTTTGGAAATGCCAAATGATACGAAAATCACTTTTTGCGATAAATTTTAGAGCAATTACTCTTTCGAAGCAATACTTAAGTCATTTTTTTTGATGTTGTTTAGAAGTAATTCTAAAAAAGCAGTAAAAATATACTAACGGATATTTTAGAAGCAATGAAAGAAGTAATTTGTTGATGTTGTTCAGATTAGCTTCTAAAAATGCAGTAAACATACACTAACAGATACTTGTGAAGCAGTGAAAGAAGTAGTTTGTAAAGCATTACTTCCAAGTTTTTTTGCTGGGAGTTTTTAAAACTAATATCGAACATGGAAACCGCACAAATAAATAAAAAATTTGTCCAAAAAGTATTAAAATATAATTTCACTGTTAAAATCAAGTAACAAATCCATGAGATACAGTATTTAAATTGTTTAATCCATTTTTTACCAACATATTGTATCTGTAAAGACACGTCTACCTATCCTTCTACAAAGTTTTGTAAGAAAATTCGCACGGAATCCATGGTTGGCAGAAAATGGTTAAAACAATATAGTCCATATCACAAACGGATTGCAGAAAATTTTTTAATATTGACAAAAAACTGAATGTTTTGAAAATTGAAATCGCCTAGAAATCAAATTCCACTTGAAATATATAACTTAGTTTAGAAGTTAGAAAATGCGTTAGAAATTAAATTTTCCTTTATGGTTCTTAGCCACTTAGTTGTGATATTAAACAAGTTTTAAAAACCTTTAGGCCGTTACAGATATTTTTGGGTTCTTACAGATATTTTTTATAAAACTGTCTGCCTTTGCCTACTAGTAACTTCTCTTTTTACTATTAAAAAAATTGTAAAGGGGACAGCTGGTGCAATGATACACAAATAACACCATTATGAAAATTCTAAATTTTAATTAAGCAAAGAAATACACAAAATAAAACTTCTGTATATAAAAATTAACTGAACGAAGTCAAAAAAAAAATTTTCAATGCAAAAAATATGTGTTTCTGTGCGATTTTTGAGACTAAAACTATACTCATTTTAATTTGTTTTTTCTTTTAAATAGTTTTGGGTTAGAAAAGTTATTTTGTGCGTTCCCGTACTTTTGGGTAATTTTGTCTTTTATTTTATGATTACTCTTATTTTATTAAACTTTACACAAAAAGTAAAGGAGCACATTTAACTTAAAATAACGAGTTTTTTTTTAAATTTCATAAGCTTCCCCAGTAAACCAAAAAAAAAAAACCGGAAACATTTAACAAAAAATTATTGAAGTACTTTTTACACAGTTAAACTTTTTTATTATATGCACACAGAAAATAAATTGGTTGGAATTCTATCGGAACCAACGAAATATTTTCATCATTAAATAATTTTAATTGCAGTTACTTAAAATTCATCATCAGGAAAGTTATATTTATTTGTGAACAGAAAATATATATGATGAACCAAAACACTGGCACATTATCCAAAATATTGGCTTTTCTAACCAATATTGAAAAAATACCAACTTCCACATTAACTTCAGTACCAGCAACCACCAATTTATCGAAGATTTAGTCATTTGAATAAAATATCGGCTGCAAAAATCTAGTATCAGTTGTGTTTCAATAAAATCGATCACTCTATCCAAATTATTAGTTTTTCCAATCAATTTAAAATTAATTTTTCAACTTTAGTAGCTTTAACCATTAATTTCCATTATTTTGGTAATTGTAATAATATATTGAGACAATGAACAGAAATTTTATTTATCATAATAAAATTTTGGAATATATCATATTTTTTCGTCTCATACATATGCGTATTTAAATTCTAGGTTAGACAACAACTAAACGTAATTATCTGTGGCGCAGGAGGTAGAGACACAGCCTTATAGCCTTAGAGATTTGAGTTCGAACCTCAACCAAGGCATTACTTTTTTTTTTAAATAATGTTTTTATTGATTCAAATTAAAAGACACAATTGATTTTCTGTTGTGAATATAATTTTATTCAAAAACAAAATATTCAAATTTTCAACCTGAAGAAATTCAAATTTGAAATTTAACAAAAAAAATTTATGTCGAGTTTAGCCTAGAGGAAAAGCAATGGGCTGACAAACGGAAGGTCACCGGTTCAATCCTGGTTCGCGATATAAAAATTTTTTTTCAAATTTTTTTTTTATTCAAATTAAAAGACACAACTGATTTTCTGTTGTTGATATAATTTTATTTATAGACAAAATATTCAAACCTGATGAAATTCAAATTTGAAATTTGACTAAAAAAACTTAAATAGAGCTTAGTTTAGAGGGAAAGCAATGGGTTGACAAGCGGAGGGTCGGCGGTTCGATCCCAGTTAGCGACAAAAAAATTTTAATTTTTAAATAAATTTTGTGGAACGTGTTTTTCTATTTATGGAATTTATAATCCACAAACATTAAAGTAATCTATTAACACAACAAAAATTGTAAATAAATTTCGGTAGTAACAATGGTATTAAAAATAAATAAAAGTGATTGTACCTGGAACTATAAAAATTCGGTTGGCGAAAAATTCGGTTGGAACTACGAATCTGTTTTCTGTGTGTGTAAATATGTTTTATGTTTAAATTTTTATGACGAGTCTTAAAACTACACACTAGAGAAAACTTAAATTTTTCTGAATGTATTTCCTTAGGCTAATAGAATTTGCCTAACTCCTTATTTTTAAGAATCAAGTAAGCAATCGGATAACCACTTATTATTAAACTTTTTGTAAGCATGTATGTAACCACTTATTATTCAAAATCTCATAACTACTTATTTTTCGTAAGCGAGAGGGTAAGGGTGACTACTTATAAAAACGTCCACGCCAAACAAAAATAATGAGTTTAGACGCCAAAAAATAAGTTGTGCGGAGCTATGAATTTCTATTATATAACCACTTATTTGGTAATGAAAGATTGTGCTCGGAGGCTCAGCTGATACTAAAGTGATACTAAATTGTTGCTTAGATGATAATAAATTTCAACGCCCCCTACCGGTGAGTAGTGTAAGTTTTGATTTCATATCTTTATAATTAATAGTCTCTGGTAACAACAACTAACAAAAATTATTTACATAACTACATTTTTTTTTATTTATTAAAAAAAACAAAATTACTGGATAAAATGGATGTTCCGAATACTCAGTATTGTATGTTGCTTGTTTTTTATTGGATTACGAATGTACATAGTTAAAATTTAAATTATTCTGCAAATTATTGAAATTTTCACTTAAAATAAAAAAACTAAAATACTACTTCAACAACTAACAAATTCAGGGTGCAGAAGTTTACTGAGTATTCTATAACTTATAAGTCATAGAATTTTTTTTTTAAATAATGCAAAAAGTAATGTCTTGCTACTACCTGGTAATCTATATGGTAATGACTTACCCTTACTAGGTTTTTGCTGTGTATGAAAAAATAAGTTGTGCGGAGCTATGAATTTCTATTATATAACCACTTATTTGGTAATGAAAGATTGTGCTCGGAGGCTCAGCTGATACTAAAGTGATACTAAATTGTTGCTTAGATGATAATAAATTTCAACGCCCCCTACCGGTGAGTAGTGTAAGTTTTGATTTCATATCTTTATAATTAATAGTCTCTGGTAACAACAACTAACAAAAATTATTTACATAACTACATTTTTTTTTATTTATTAAAAAAAACAAAATTACTGGATAAAATGGATGTTCCGAATACTCAGTATTGTATGTTGCTTGTTTTTTATTGGATTACGAATGTACATAGTTAAAATTTAAATTATTCTGCAAATTATTGAAATTTTCACTTAAAATAAAAAAACTAAAATACTACTTCAACAACTAACAAATTCAGGGTGCAGAAGTTTACTGAGTATTCTATAACTTATAAGTCATAGAATTTTTTTTTTAAATAATGCAAAAAGTAATGTCTTGCTACTACCTGGTAATCTATATGGTAATGACTTACCCTTACTAGGTTTTTGCTGTGTATGAAAGAAAAAAACTAAATAAGCAGGGTTGGTTACCGTTTCATTTTTAAAATAACGGTAATTATCTACCACGCCGATACTAAAAATGATTTGAATATTTTATATCCTCGATATCAGTTAGGGCAATTGTCTTCATATTTTAGCGTTTTTATTTTCTTGGTTTGCCGGTTAAATTTCTTATTATTCCCAAATTACCGTTATAATTTGCTGTTTCGGTATTTTAGCGGTATTATAACGGTAATATGCATATATTACGCAATTGAACCAATAAAATATCGAAATAAAAACGGGTAAATATAAAGACAATTACTCTTAATGGTATCAGCATTTTAAAACGTTTATATGGGGTTTGGTTTCGGCATGGATGACAATTACCGTTATATTAAAACTGAAACGGTAACCAACCTTGTAAATAAGATAAAAAAAATTTAAAGAAAGTTTAAAGTTAAAGTTTTTATGAATATCACGATATTCTTAATCCTTATTTTTAATTTTTAGTTATGAATAAAATAAAGTAAGGAAACTTTTTAATATTATTATATATAACATTATATTAAGCCATATTTATACATATTTTCGCTACGGTTTGCAAGCTCGTGTAGACTTTAACTCATTGATTCTAAATCCGTTTTCAAAAATTTTCTACGACGTTACAATTTTGAGAAAATTGTTGTTGAAATTTGTGTTTTTGTAGTTTTTGAATGTCCTTTGACCGCGCAGAAGAATTATTTTAGACATTTTGTAACACTTAATATTAACTTCCCAGTGTAGAAACGGTAATGACGCATCATTATTTTTTGGACTACCAGTAATGACACCTACTTACCTTCTGCATTATTTTAAAACATATAATAATGAGTTACTGATAATGACTTATTTTTATCATTATTTCAAATAGAAAATAATTTTCTAGATTTTTTTGAAACTTTTTTGAAATCTATTTTTAAACTCAATATTTTTTAAATACTGTTAAGGATATATGTAACCACAAATTTTTTGATTTTTTTTATGTTGGCGAGTAAGCTTACTTGTGTGCAGCAGGTCAATTATGTTTTTATCTATTAAATATTACATGTCGATATAGCTCAGATGGTAGAGCTATTGACTGGCAATCTGTAGACCCAGGTTCGATTCCCGCACCAGCAAATTTTATTTAAAAAAGAAATACAATAAAAATTATTTTTATTTATATAATTTATTTTTTTGAAAATCTATTTTTAGACTCATTATTTTTGTCATTACTGGTAAGCAGATAGGTAACGATATATTTTTTTGATTTGTCGTATGCTGGTGTATAACTATATCGCCATATAAAGGTAATAAGAAATGTAATAACAAAAGTAACTAGTTACCATTACCAAGTATGTAGTTACATAACCACATATCTGGTAATGATTTCCTACACTGGGTTTGTTTTTTATAATTGGTGAACAAAATTTTTAAATTGTTCTCTTTAAATTAGCGGCTTTCCAAAAATTCTAAAATTAATTTGAAATTCATTTCCGCATTTCCGTGAATTAACGATTTTGAAAGATGATAGTAGAAAATATATTCGAAGATCCCAAATAGCAAATTATTTGTTTTCATTAAAAGCACTTTCAATTCTTTGTTAATGCGAGTTAAGACCAAACCATATTACTGCAGGTATCAACTTAAGCCCTGTTTAGATTATCACACAAGTGTGTCATACATGTCAGAAATGTGTTGTATAAAGAAAATGTATAATAGTGTGAACACTGTTCGTTACACACATGTCAAAATGGGTGCACACATTTTAAAATGCGGTCACACTTTTTTGACAAGATTTATTTTTTGAAATATTTCATAAAGTTACCATTTGTCTCAACACAAAAAACAACTAATGGTGAAAAAAAGTAATAATAGAAGAAAAAGTAACTGTTTTATTTTATTTGTCGTGTGTGTCGAAAACAGTCTGAACACTGAGAAGATTTTCTTTTATACTTTTTTGGCAACCAGACAATTTCAGCATACTTTTTGTCATACTTGTGTGAAGAAAAGTATTAGAACTTATGTGATAATGTTATCGGGGCTTTAACGCTATTTTTAGTATAAGAACTTTAGGAACACTGAATACGAATAAATAGTCAAAAATATTACAATTTTTTTTAAATTAAATTTTTTGTATGGAAAATTTTGCAAATTCTTAGAGTTTTAGAAGATCAAAATTACTTAGTTATCTATACGTATCCCAACAAGACATAAATATTGAATAACGAATCTAATATTCTCATTTTAGTAACATTTTAAAGAAAACTTACCAATCATAAAAGACAATTTTTTTAATCAAAATAAAACATATCCGAAGGCAATTAGCTATTTATAATAAAACCTTGAAAAACATGAAACTTTAACAAAAATTTGGTAAGAATTAGTAGACATTTCGTGTAAATAAAAAATAATCATACCCACAGAAAAAAAATTCTATCGGAACCAACGAAATTTTTTCGTTATTCAATAATTTTAATTGCAGTTATTTAAAATTTATCACCAGGAAAGTTAAATTTATTTGTGAACAGAAAATATATACAATGAACCAAAACACTGTCACGTTATCCAAAATATTGGCTTTTCTAACCAATATTGAAAAAATACCAATATCTGCATTACCTTCAATACCAACAACCACCAATTTATCGAAGATTTAGTCATTTGAGTAAAATATCGGCAGCAAAAATCTAGTATCAGTTGTGTTTGAATAAAATAGACCACTCTATCCAAAGTATTAGTTTTTACAATCAATTTAAACATTTTTTTTAACTTTAGTAGCTTTAACCATTAATTTCCATTATTTTGGTAATTATGATAATATACTGAGACTACCCTACGGGGAATGAGCAGTCAATTGCCCTCCAAGGACCCATCCCGTGACCGGTCAACCGAAGGCATATTACTAAATTAGTACAAATATGAAGGAAAGAGAATTATTTAATTTTCTATGTATTTTCGGATTCGTTACTTTCACTGTTGCTTTTAAAAAACTTGACCGATACCGAAATAAAAAATAAAATTCGCGGCATATTTTTTAAAATATTTTTTTATTTGTTTTACTCTTTTATTTATTTTGAACTTTATTTATTACGATTTGCTTATTTTAGCTCTTATTTTAAATTTTTATAATTTTTTGCTAAAAACTTTTAAGTTTTGTATTTTCAACGATTTTTAATATTAAAGCTGTTATAGTTTATTTTTTAACTTTTTAACATTTGTATTTATATTATCAGAGATTTTGAGGTAATTTTCTAATTTTTAATTGATTTTTTTAATTTAATTATGGCCAACGCAAAAAACGGACCTATCCATGACCGGCCATTAAAGGACCGGTCAATCGGGGCCATACTGAAGGCACTTCCACTATATTTGTGTGTGTGTTAGTGTTGTTTTCTTTTCTATTTTTTTCTTTTCCATTTTTTTATTTGCTTTTTCTTTTTTATTTGAGCAAAAATGAAAAATATATAACTTTACCATCAGCCAGCCATCACGCATAAGCAACATTAGCTTAGACGGTAGAGCGTTTGCCTTACAAGCAGGGGGTTGTGTTATCGAGCCCTACTTCGACGCCAAGTAGATTATTTTTAATTCTTAATTTTTTATTAGTTTATTTGAAAATCTATTTTTAGACACACCACCTTATTGTCACAAGGTGTCCAAACTGTGGCAATCGGTCATTTCCAATGACAACGCCATGTTAAAGTGATGTGTCTCTTTCAAACAAAAAGACCGATCAACGACCGTTCTCCGCCCCCTTGGGACCTATCCTGCGTGTCTTCTGGGACCGGTTCCCCGTAGGGTAGGAACAGAAATTTAATTTATCATAATAAAACTTTGGAATGTATCATATTTTTGCGTTTCATACATATGCATATTTAAATTTGAAGTTAGACAACAACTAAATATAATTATCTGTGGTGCAGGGGGTAGAGACACAGCCTTATAGCCTTAGAGATCTGAGTTCAAACCCAACCGCATTATATTTTTTTTTTAATAATTTTTTTATTGATTCAAATTAAATGACAAAATTGATTTTCTGTTGTTAATATAATATCATTCAAAAACAAAATATTCAAATTTTCAACCTGAAGAAATTCAAATTAAAAATTTGACAAAAAAAAGTTTATATCGATTTTAGCCTAGAGGAAAAGCAATGGGCTGACAAACGGCAGGTCGCCGGTTGTATCCCGGTTCGCGACATTAATTTTTTTTTTGTTTATTTTTTTATTCAAATTGACCCAAATTCAATTGACCCAATGATAAGTCAAACGTACTTATCTGAGTTCAGCAGTCGAGATGATATAATGTAGATTTTTAAGATGAGGTGTGATCTAATAAAACTAAATGCTACCATATATCAGAATAATCAGGATGATATAACGATTTTATGCTCAATTTGCAATATGTTCGAAGAAGAGAATTTAGTACATTTTTTGGGCCGTTGTTCAGCTTTTAGGGAATTTAGAATATTTTATTTCGGAAAAGATTTACTTGAAAAAGAAGACGTTTTGAAAACACTTGATGGTAAAATAATAGAATGGAAGGCGTTAGCTAATTTTATAAAACACTGTATAAATTATAGAAATATGCTTATACATGAATTTAATTATTAAAAACTTGTAATATTTTTGCACAGCACGTAATTTATTTAAAATTTGCCGACCGACGACATCAAGTCATGGTCGAATGTCTGAATACCAATTATTGATATCTGTAATATATATATTGCTGCAATATGAAAATAAAGAATACTACTACTACTACTATTCAAATTAAAAGATACAATTGATTTTCGGTTGTTGATATAATTTTATTTATAGACAAAATATGCAAACCTGAAGAAATTCAAAATTTTACTAAAAAAATTTAAATAGAGCTTAGCTTAGAGGAAAAGCAATGGGCTGACAATCGAAAGGTCGCCGGTTCTATCCCAGTTAGCGACATAAAAAATTTTAATTTTTAAATAATTTTGTGGAACGTGTTATTCTATTTATAGAATTTATAATCCACAAACATTAAAGTAAACTAATATCACAACAAAAATTCAAAAATTGTAAATAAATTTCGGTAATTATAACGGTATTAAAAATAAATAAAAGCGATTGTACCTGGAACTACAAAAATTCGGTTGACAAAAAATTCGGTTGGAACTATGAATCTGTTTTCTGTTTATAAAACGTGAACTAAACGTTTGTAGAGAGCCCTTAATGAAAATAAGGACTATTCCCAGTATGCAAAATGAGTCGAGCTTGTATCGAAAGATATACATTTTCTCTTGAAATTTCATCGATATGGTGTTCGATATAATACCAAGAATGAAGGTATTTTCCTATGTAGCTTGCAAGGTGATATAGATCCGAAAAATTGTTGATTTATAGATTCGATATTTCATCGAAATAGCGAATATTTTTCGAGGGAAAATATGACTAATAAAAACGAAAAAAATTTTTTTTATTTTTTTTACTTTTCTCTTTGTTTATTTCTTTATTTCTCTTTAATTTAATGTTTTCAATTTTAATTTAAATTCAAAGCAATTTTGTTTTGTTCCCACACCAGCCACGATTCGAACCAACGTCCTTTGATTTAGAAGTTCATCGCCTTACCCCTTGATTCGTAATGATACATACAGTTTCATAAATATATTTTTATAATTCAAATTATTTTTATTTTATTTGAATCTACCCAAGAAACATTTTTACGGACACTCCGGCACATACGGAATCATGAATCCGGCTTTTACGGCCCACTAACGGTCCGTAATACACGTATCCGTCAAAGCTTGTACGTATACGGAACCTTAACGGTCCGTGTAATCGGATTTTCGAACATAATACGTTTTAACTCCGTTTCCGTACCGTAAAATACGGACTTAATGGATTTTAATTTGTGTTCAAAATAAAAACAATTAAATTCTTTTAAAAACTTTTTGTGGCGATAAATTGGTGGCGGTAGCTAGAATATATCCAACAAAACGCAATCAACACATCATCAAGTCCCATACATATATTAGATGGGAAGATTAATAAAATTTAGTGCGTGTTTTACAATGGTTTGTGGTTTATGTAAGATCGTTTGTTTTTATAACAAAAGCTCTGTTCCACGTACGTTAACGCAGCTACGCAATTTTTCCCAAATTGTGTGTAAATTGTTGTTGTTTGGAGTAAAACGCCATCGTGAATACAATCAATTAAACCATAACTAATTTATTTTTTCTTTTGCATGTATATGATCGATTCTATTATGGAAGACTGTCGTGAATTGATGCGCTAGATAAAGAGCTAAACTGAGGTACTAATTATAGTGTAAATGTAAATAATATCGTTACTAATAAATCTATTAAAAATCAAAAAAAAATTTACTCAAAATTAGTCAATTTAGATAGATATACAAGTCCGTTTTTGGTCCGGAGTCTTTCCGGTTATATACGACATAACGGTCCGTAAACGGTCCGTCATCGACGGACTTTCTACGGATTCGAATCAGTTTCGATGTTCCTTAAAATCCGTTTTCTGGTCCGTATACGGATCCCGAAAACGGTACGTAAACGGAGTTGAATTCCGTTTATAACGGACCGAAAACGGTACGTAAACGGAACGATTTGTTTGTTGGGTACCTTTATAAACTTCATATTACCCAACAACAAAAAACTGCATAGAGAGAGCTTTCTGGATAAAATTTCATTGAATTTACTTTACGCAATAATTCATCAACATCATGCGGATAGTTCATTAAAAACATGCAGACAACTCACTCAATGTGTCTTTGGAGACCCCTACGTACACCTAAAGGGCCTAGACACGATTCCATACTTGGGTCATCGAAGATCTATTTACCCTACCGGTCCGCCAGTCCGGTAATTCCGAGGAAATACAAAACAGGGGAAATAGCCCTAAAATGTCAAATTTACCGATTCCACCATCCATCGCAACACCCTGGTAACAAAAAGAAAACACACAAAAAACCAACAACAAAAACAAATCGAAAAAACCCACCACCCGTACAATAATACAGCCGTGTGGGCACTTGGGCAATTCCTGAAGTGCTTTCGTCCTCTGCCAAAGGGACTCATCAGCAGGATTAACCTAGTAGTTCATTAGAACCCCTGTGGGGCGCATATACAATATGCTCCACAAGAAAGTGCCCAAAACAGACCAGAATAACAAAATAAATCCCAACCCATCCCAAAAAACCATAAATCAGAAAACTCAAAACTTACCCCATCCATTCCAGTATGACGCCCGAGGGTCAATAACCGCTGCCCATAACAACCGCGGACTATAACACACACTCGCGAAACCACACAATAACATTCGACCTACAAAAATAGCCCATCAACAACCCACCCATAAATTCCCCAAAAAACAAAAAAATACAAAACTCACCCATCCATTCCATGCAGCACCCATAAGCGACACCTTCCGCCTCCCATAACGACCACAATACACCTTCCCCGCCAATCACAATCGCCACAAATTAAAATGAAAAACACATTATTGAATAGAACAATCCAAATAAAAATACAAACGAGTAAAATGGTTAAAGTCGGGCATGCCGACTATACAATACCCTACACCAGTCTGGGTAAAAGCCAACTAATGTTTGGATCCGAAATTCGAATGGGTTAAAATGGGGCTAGTGTCAAAATTTTCTATAATGTGAGTTAGCGCACTAAATTTCATTAAAATATCTTAATATTTACGACCTGCAGTTTGTAACCAAGCCAATTTTGGGGGGACCCTTATATGGGCACTACGTCTAAACATGGACCGATGTTCACCAAAATCAATAGGCTTCGTCCTTGGGCCAACATAGGTCTGTGTACCAAATTTCATCAAAATATCTTAATATTTGCGACCTGCAGAGTATAAACAATATAATTTTGGGGGGACCCTTATATGGGCACTAGGTCTAAACATGGACCGCTGTTAACCAAAATTAATAGGCTTCGTCCTTGGGCGGTGTACCAAATTTCATCAAAATATCTTAATATTTGCGACCTGCAGTTTGCAACCAAGCCACTTTTGTTGGGACCCTTATATGGGCACTAGGTCTAAACATGGACCGATGTTCACCAAAATCAATAGGCTTCGTCCTTGGGCCAACATAGGTCTGTGTACCAAATTTCATCAAAATATCTTAATATTTGCGACCTGCAGCGTATAAACAATATAATTTTGGGGGGACCCTTATATTGGCACTAGGTCTAAACATTGACCGGTGTTACCCAAAATCAATAGGCTTCATCCTTGGGCTGACATAGGTCGGTGTACCAAATTTCATCAAAATATCTTAATATTTGCGACCTGCAGCGTATAAACAATATAATTTTGGGGGGAGCCTTATATGAGCACTAGGTCTAAACATAGACCGATGTTCACCAAAATGAATAGGCTTCGTCCTTGGGCCAGCATAGGTCTGTGTACCAAATTTCATCAAAATATCTTAATATTTGCGACCTGCAGCGTATAAACAATATAATTTTGGGAGGACCCTTATATGGGCACTAGGTCTAAACATCGACCGATTTTAACTAAAATCAATAGGCTTCGTCCTTGGGCCGACATAAGTCGGTGTACCCAGTTTCATCAAAATATCTTCTTAATATTTGCGACCTGTAGAGTGCGCACAAGAATGCATGGACAGACAGACAGACGGACGGACGGACATCGTTTAATCAAAATAAAAAAAAATTCTGAACCGATCGGTATACTATAAGGTGGGTCTAGGACCAATATTTTCTGGTGTTACAAACATCAGCACAAACTTATAATACCCTGACCACATAGTGGTGTAGGGTATAAAAATAATTTCAAACTGATACGGTGGGTCTCATACTGTAAACCTGCTAATAACTATAAACAAAAGAAAATGTCAAAAAATTGTACACAAAACAACAACAAATTTTTTGGTTAACTATTAACTAAAGTTTAACCCTGCAGTATGAGACACACCGTTAGAAAACAAGCCCTATGTGATCAGGGCCCCAAACCTCAACCACAATCAAGATACCAACCGTATCAGTAAGCAGCGACAGTAACACCAAACTGCCTATCCCGTGAAATCAGTCCAATAACTCCACAACCTCCGCCATATCTCAATCCACTCAGCGGATCCAACACTCAAAAAATTTCATCGGGCACATCCCCGTAATACAATACATCCAAAGCCAATGAATACAGCCCAACTCAGGCGGTATAAGAAACAAAATCAAAATGCCAAAAATCAGCACTCCAAAAATTCCACAAAAAACACGAAATCCCTCACCGCAAAAACCAATGAACGGATGTCACCAATAAATTGATAAAATTAAACTAATCCCTAAAAACCGTCAATAAAACATGATCAACACATCCACAGGACCTGAGAGAGATACCTACCTTTGCCACGCCGATTCAGCCGCCGACAATAATCGGCTAAGCCAATTTTCGGCTAAAACCGATAGAAAAATGCAAAAATATTAATTTTTTAAAAATTTATAAAATTTGTTTAAATATACATATTTATTTCAAAATAAAATTTTTTTGTTTTGAGATATCGTTGATTTTGGAAATGTTTTGCATCAAACTGGCGGTAGCACAACCAGGCGGTTTTGTTGATACTACAACTCTACAGGTTTCCGCATTATTAAGCGGCCAATACATTAAGGAACATTGAGTAGGGAACAAAAAATATCAAAACATTTTGTAAACACGAATTGCAAATTTATTCCTGTTTTTGGCTTAAAATAAAATTTTTTTTTTAAGAGAAGCAACACTCAGGAACTTCTTCCTATTAATTAACGTGTTGCTTCCTTTGGAAAGGGGATAAAGAAGAAGTGAAAGGTGGTGAAAGATGAAGGGCTTAAAATATGGCAACACTGTAATTGCGCGAGATGTTGTATTTTTTAGAACAGTTGTTACGCGCCATCTTATGGTGAGTTGGCGAACTTTCTTGAAGCTTTTTAGTTCATAGCCCTGTTATATTATTTTACTTCGATGGGGTTAAGTGCTATGGGAACCCCGAAGGAGGACGCTGCGATATGTATGAGGGATAGAGAAAACTCATACATACGATATTACTACTATTTTTCATAAATTGATGTTGCCTTGGTTGTCGATTCAGCCGCCGACAACAATCGGCTGAGCCGACAGCCAACAACAAAATGAAAAAATATTTTTTTTTAATTTATTTTTTTATTTAATTTTTTATAAATTCGTTTAAATCTAATTATTTGAAAAGTAAAATTTTTTTTACGATATCATTGCTTTTTAAAATGTTTTTGCATCAAACTGGCGGTTTTGTTGATACAACAATTCTACGGGTTTAATTATATTAATATTTTTGAGCAAGTTAACGGTTAGTAACCAGAGCTTCGAAGAATTAATTTCTTAATTCAATTTGTGAGTTCTGAATATATAATTTAATTAGTTCACAAATACTATACATTAAATGGAATAAATTCAATTTTGGAACCTTTCGATTTCTTTTATCAATTGCTACTATAATTCTTTTCATTAAATGAAATGAATGAAATTCACTTGTAAACGCGTTCAATTCAATTAATCAAACGGATAAAATTAATTAATACCCACTGAATTAAATCACTATCGAATTTATTGAATTTCAGTTTCGTTCAATGTACTAAAAATTGCTTTTTTTATTCAAAAAATTGGGTTCACTGAATTAAAAACCGAAAATTATATTCACTGAATTCAAAAGTGTTTTCTGCCGTTCAGTTGACTTACAAAAATTGCATTACAATGACGTCATTAAAATTTTCTTTAAGTTTTATACGACATTAAAGTTGCATTTACATCTGCACCCAAATCCAGAGTTTTCGATTTAAATTGAGATCTCAATGAAAATCTCATATGAAACCACGAGATTCCCCATATAAACAAGAAACCTCACAAAAATCTCACAAATTTTGAGACTTTTTTAAGCCACATTTACACGGGATAGAAATCTCGTAGAGTTTGCGCTAAATTTGTAATCTCTAATATTGTTGGCACTAATTTTTATCGTAAAAGTATTATATCTAGTTGTCAAGTATTTGTTTTTATTAAAATTGTTGTATTTTAAAGAATATTTTTTTCTCCAAATAACAAAAGGTGCATTTAATAAACAGAAATGTTCAATAATGTTACAAGACATCATAAATATTGTTACTAATTAAAGAAATTATGTATGACAGCAATTGTCAATGGCCTAGAGATTACATTTCGTAGACTTATACAGAGCTGTATTTTCATAAAATCTAGCGAGTTTTCTATCCCGTGTAGATGTGCTCTACTGATTTTATTATAAAATTTCCGATTGAGCTAAAATTTTTTTAAATAACAAATTTCTATAAGTTACTTATGTGTTAAACGTACCTATTTAATAAAATTTAGAAAAGTTTTATACCGATATTGTAATGCCATTTCCGTTAAGTTTCACAACCCCATTTACAGAATCTAAACCTTTTTCAATCCAATTCCAGTAGCGTTTTCATAAAGACTACGATAGTAGTTAATTATTAATCAAGGTTGGTTACCGAAACGAATAACGGTAAGGTAACGGTATCGAATTTCGATAACGGCATACCATTATGGAATCAATAATACCGGTACGTACCGGTATTATAAACTGCTCCAACAACATATAAAAACAAATAAAAAATTTGCATATTTGCCATTTTAAGTGTTCAAAATACAGAATTCATTTAATTCAAAACAAATCCGATTATATTTGAAGATTTAATTCGAAAACGAATTAAATTTTCAAAGCTCTCTTAGTCCACTTAAAATAAACCGGCAGTAAAAAAATCTGTGACACGGGATTCAAATCGATTGAAAACAGGGTTGGCAGGTAATACGGCTAAAATACCGTTATCAATTTAAAACTCTTCCAACTGACTACCGTTATTCTTAAGATGCCGTTACCGAAATAACTGAAATACCGTTATCCCTAAAATAGCTATACCGAAATAAATTAAATAGCGTTACCCTTAAAATACCGTTACCGAAATAATCGAAAATAGTGTTACCCCACCGTTTCGATTACCACTCATGATTTAAAAACACATTTAAACAAAGATTTTAGTTATCTTCATTTAACACATTAATGAAAATCCTCAGTTCTTTAAATAATTTTGAGTGTAAATTTTTAAAATATCAAATATAAATATCCTACCAGAAAACAGAGTTGTTAAAATTTAAATTGAAAAAATACAACATTTGAGAATAGCACGATACAACATGTTTACGTATGTTTAGTGTACTATGTTTGAGTCATAGTATACTATAGTAGCCCCACTCAACTCATTAAAAAATTGAGAGCTTGTCCCTATCTCATGTAGTTGTATTGGTATTAAGAACCATATGTACAAGTAAAATTACAAACCTTACTTCATTTATTCAAATGACAGAAAATGAGTAAAGCTACTATATGGGCAGTGTCACACGTTCAATATATATTGTGATATTTGGATCGCGATCCATTTTAATGGATTGATGGATCGCGCGTGTATGCTACATGTTCAATATTTATCGCGTCAGTATTTATATTATTTTTGTGCTGTGCTGGTCGTATATTAAAAAATGTCACGAGAAAACAAAAAAAAAGCCTGTTTAGCTATTTTGCTTGCTTTTTTATTGAAGAAATATGTTATAAATGTTTTATCTTTTTTGTTTGCACTGCGTATTTTATTTCATTTGTTTTATTTTCTTTATTCTTTCACTTTTAACTATTGTATCGCGAATTGATATCACGAACTATGCTACACGTTCAATATTTATCGCGTGATACGCGAGTAAAAACAGTAACATGAAAATATTATATCTGAATAACAAATTTTTTTAAAATTTAACGAATGGGTTCTTAAAAATCAGTTATAAATAATTTTGAAAATTAACACTCAAAATTAGTTAAAGTACTGAGGATTTTTAGTATAGCGTTAAGTGAAGATAACAAAAATATTTGCTTAAATCAGTGTTTCAACTAAAAATTTGTTAAAAATTAGTCAAATCGATTTAAAACTGCTTTGACAGATTTTTCTACTGACGTATTATTTTAAGTGTACCTATAAAAAAATTACAAAGTTGACTTCGATATTTTTGCAGTTGCTTTTTTTGCGTGTATGTATCTGTTGAAATTTTTGTAAAATGTACCTTTTAGCCGACGTTAGCCGGTTAGCCGCCGCCAGTCGACAATATTTTTTTAAGTCAGCCGCCGCCGATGCGTTTGCGGCTCAACTCTAAAAATCAATCGCCGCCGACCATTTTAACCATTAGCCGCCGCCAGCCGACCATCTTGTATCTCTGGTCCGTACCCATGTCACACGGATGTCCACACTAAAACATAATTTGAACAATGTTGTAATACTAATATCTCCTAAACCCCATACAAAAATGAATGAGTAAGAATATGCCACAAAAGTTATAGGAGTGCCCAAAACATATTCCCACTTTTATCCAGGTTGGTCAAATATTGACAGAGATCCCTCTAACCCATGTCTACATATCCATCAAGGATTCAGATCAACTCATACACTCAGCCCCTGGTTTCAAGCAGAGCACGTTTTTATTGTTTATATGCGACGTTCTGTTTCCCCTAATTGACATATACCCAACGACGAATATCTAACTAAAAGGCGGCCCCATACATGCACGTTTGTACTGGTAGCGCCCTACCTTCTGGCCCAGACAAATCGGGTTTAATTTTACAATGTTTCAATAGGGAATGTTCCAATGCGGAAAAAACTGCATAGAGAGAGCTTTTTGAATAAAATTTCAATGAACTTACTTTACGCAATAATTCATCAACATCATGCGGATAGTTCATTAAAAACATGCAGACAACTAACTCAATGTGTCATTGCAGACCCCTACGTACACCTAAAGGGCCTAAAGACGATTCCATTCTTGGGTCATCGAAGATCTATTTACCCTACCGGTCCGCCAATCCGGTAATTCCTAGGAAATTTTTTTTTACCATTTATGTAATTTGTAAAAGTTAAAAGAAATGCCCTAGGTGTAAGAGCGAATATGCTGTCCTTTACCAATTTTTCGCAAATAAATTTAATGCTTAATACAGAAAGGCCCTAACTCGACTTTATATTTCATTAGAGGAAAATGAAATCTGAATAACTTTGATTATACTTTTTATTTTATTATTTTTGTATTAATAAAAAAAATTGATTCAGAGAAACTCTATATCCAAGGTTTTTAAATTTGTATTGCCTTCCCTTCAATGGAAATTAAGAATGAAGTAAAGGTCTTCCTTGCTTAAGCTATCGATATTAAACCTTGGAGCAAAATTGCATATAAATATGTGTGTAGAAAAATAAAGTAAAAGAATTTAAAACCGTCCAGTTTGAAGATAATTATTTTAAAACTGACAATACACTCTTTCAATGACGGACCGTTTACGGACCGTTATGTCGTGAAAAAAACGGAGTGACTCCGTTTTGGGTCCGTATCAGAGCAGTTTTTTAAAACAATTATGGACTTCTATATATGTGACCTTCTCCGAGAAAAGGGACCTAGTGTGTGAAAATGAAGTTTTGAGAAGAACGCATTTAAAGTTAAATTAAAAATAAAATTTTAATATTTTTCTCATTTTTATCGAAACTCGTTTTTTGACACACTAGGTCCCTTTTCTCGGAGAAGGTCACATATACCTAAATTTTGACCATTTTTTTTTTTATTAATTTTGAGTAGAACATATAATTTTTTTTTTTTTTGGTTATAAAAATAGAGAAAATAATAGTAATATATAGGTTTAAAACAGTTTGCACCTTCATCCATTATTACGTTGCAATTTAGGTCTTTTATGAAATTTAATACCTGATAAAAAAAACTAATTAGTTTAGGTTAAACTGATGGTATTTACATTGGGGTTTTTACATATGATACAAATTTGCAATTCCGCTAAAACTGTTGGTAGTTGCAAGTAATTCTTTTTGCACCATGGCATTGATTGCACACATCGTGAAAACACCTTTCGAATTTCATAAATACTTACCATCTAATAAATGCAAGATGGAGTCATTCGTGTTTTCTTGATGTATGATATTAATACTGAATTGATTAAAATTTTTATACTGAGAAAAGTACTTTTCGATAAACCGCGTTAAATTACTTCATGTTATTGGTTTCGCACTATAGTGTGCATTCACACATTTTTATACCCTACACCACTACGTGGTCAGGGTCTTATAAGTTTGTGCTGATGTTTGTAACACCAAAAAATATTGGTCCTAGACCCACCTTATAGTATACCGATCGGCTCAGAATTTTTTTTTATTTCGATTTAACGCTGTCCATCTGTCCGTCTGTCCGTCCGTCTGTCTGTCTGTCCATGCATTCTTGTGTGCACTCTACAGGTCACAAATATTAAGATATTTTGATGAAACTTGGTACACCGCCTTATGTTGGCCCAAGGACGACGCCTATTGATTTTGGGTAAAATCGGTCCATGTTTAGACCTAGTGCCTATATAATGGTCCCTCCAAAATTATATTGTTTATACGCTGCAGGTCGCAAATAATAAGATATTTTGATGAAATTTGGTACACCGACCTATGTCAGCCCAAGGACGAAGCCTATTGATTTTGGTTAACACTGGTCCATGTTTAGACCTAGTGCCCATATAAGGGTCCTACCAAAATTATATTGTTTATAGGCTGCAGGTTGTAACTATTAAGATATTTTGATGAAATTTGGTACACTGACCTATATCAGCCCAAGGACGAAGCCTATTGATTTTGGTTAACACCGGTCCATGTTTAGACCTAGTGCCCATATAAGGGTCCACCCAAAATTGGCTTTGTTACAAACTGCAGGTCGCAAATATTAAGATATTTTAATGAAATTTGGTTCGCTGACTCACATTATAGAAAATTTTGACACAAGTCCCATTTTAACCCATTCGAATTTCGGATCCAAGCATTAGTTGGCTTTTAACCAGACTGGTGTAGGGTATTGTATAGTCGGCATGCCCGACTTTAACCTTTTTACTTAAATTAACGGAAGGGTCGCGCCATATTAATAATCACTTTTATTTAATTAAAATTTTATTAATTATCTATTTTTATTTTGATAAGAAAAACAATAAGCAATGCCGATTGCTACGGAATCAAAACTGATGAAAAACGGTGAAGTCCGTATTCAACGGCACGGAAATGGATACACTAAAAAGGAATCAAAACGTAATGTATTCGAAAAACCGATTATACTGTCCTTTAATGCTCCGTTTACGTACAAGTTTTGATGGATACGTATTTTACGGTCCGTAAACGTACCGTAAAATCTGGACTCATGATTCCGTACGTGTCGTAGAGTCCGTAAAATGTTTCTTGGGTAAGCATATGACCCAAAAATTACAATAAAACTTTCATATTGTAAAAAATTAGATACAAATCGAAACATAAATAAATTTAAAAATACCAACATAATACTACAAAATATGCTTACTGGAAAAACGACACATTTTTATAACAAATTTCATGAAAAATTAGCATGGATCAAAATTGGCCAAACCATATCTGACACGTCATAGATCCGACGGACATTTTTAAGCCGAAATTTTCAGATCATTTCTAAATGAAAGATAATTTATAAATTTTTATTTTTTTGAAAAAATTTTTAAAACAATCAGCCTTACTATCAATATTTTCCAAAGGAGTCGATTTTATTTTAAATAGAGGCTACGGTCAGAACCGGTCGACCGGGTAGACCGAAAGACCGGGTTTTAAAACCGGTCGACCGGTCTTTACGGTCTACCCGGTCAGACCGGGTTTTAATACTATTAAACTATTATAATATACTACAAAATATAAAAATTGCTAAAATTATGTAAATTTTATATAAAAAAATCAAAAAATTTTAAAAATTTTAATTTTTTTTTAAAAATTTTATGAAAAATTGATGTTTTATAAAAATTTATAAAAACCAATAAATTTTTGAAAAATTGATCAATTTTTAAAAAAATTGATAAATTTTTAAAAAAATTGACGAATTTTTAAAAAAATTAAAATTTTTTAAAAAATTTAAAAATTTTTGAAAAATTGATAAATTATTAAAAAATTTAAATTTTTGAAAAATTTATCATTTTTGGAAAAATTGGTAAATTTTTGAAAAATTTATAAATTTTTGAAAAATAAATTTTTAAAAAATTGATAAATTTTTAATAAATCAATAAATTTTTTAAAAATCGATAAATTTTTGAAAAATCGATAAATTATTGAAAAATCGATAAATTTTTTAAAAATCGATAAATTTTTGAAAAATCAGCAACATTTGAAAAATCGATAAAATTTTGAAAAATCGATAAATTTCAAAAAATCGATAAATTTTTCAAAAATCGATAAATTTTTGAAAAATCGATATATTGAAAAATTTTACAAAAACCGATAACTTTCAAAAATACCAATAAATTTTATAAAAATTGATAAATATATAAAAATCGATTAATTTTTGGAAATTTATAATAATGTATATTTTTCTGTCCCATGCACGGCGTTTTTTCTCCTGTGTCTCTATAGGCTAAAATTTTGGGAAAATAATCTACACGTAGAGCTGTAAACTTTTTTTTTCAATGTGTAGAACAAAAATATTCAGAAATAGGATCTTCAATTCAGAAAGTCAGCGCAGTTCATACGTTTATATGAAAATGCTATGGTCTTTTTCGGTCCCATGTACGGAGTTTTTTTTGTCGTGGGTCGTTATGGGTTAAAATTTTGCAAAAAATAATCTAGACGTAAATCTGACTTCGTTGTTCCAAAACTGTTGTCCGTTTTCATTTGTCTGATTTAGTTTTTAAGATACGGGCGATAATCTAAATAAAAGCCCTTTTTTCACTACGAGGCTTAGTTTTCAAGAAAAACGCGATTTTGTAAACATTTTCCCTCTAGCTCCCTTAGTTTTCGAGATATGGACGCTTAAAATTTTATTTTTCCGCAGATGACTCACCAAGGCTTCCCTGTTCCAAAACTGTTGTCCGTTTCCATTTAGCTCATTTAGTTTTCGACAAATGGGAGATACTTCAAATAAAAGCCCTTTTCTCTCTACGAGGCTTAGTTTTCGAGAAAAACTCGATTTTAAAATCTAGCAATGCAAGTCAAAATTTAGTTTCGGTATCGGGGTATTATGGGCGGGTTTTGACCTCTGGTGTAAACATTTTTGCTCTAGCACTCTTAGTTTTCGAGATATGGACGATTAAAATTCTATTTGAGCGATTTTCGCACTTGTTTTTCCGCAGATGACTCACTAAGACTTCCCTGTTCCAAAACCGTTGCCCGCTTTTATTTAGCTCATTTAGTTTTCGAGATATGGGGGATATTCCAAATAAAAGCCCTTAGAGAAACGAGGCTTATTTTTCGAGAAAAACGCGATTTTAAAATCTAGCAATGTATTTCGAAATTAAGTTTCGGTATCGGAGTATTATGGGCGGGGTTTGTCCTCTGGTGTAAACAGTTTTCCTCTAGCTCTCTTAGTTTTCGAGATATGGACGCTTAAAATTTTATTTAAGCGATTTTCGCATTTATTTTTCCGCAGATGACTCACTAAGGCTTCCCTGTTCCAAAACTGTTGTCCGTTTTCATTTAGCTCATTTAGTTTTCGAGAAATGGGGGATATTTCAAATAAAAGCCCTTTTCTCTCTACGAGGCTTAGTTTTCGCGAAAAACGCGATTTTAAAATCTAGCAATGTAAGTCGAAATTTAGTTTCGGTATCGGGGTATTATGGGCGGGTTTTGACCTCTGGTGTAAACATTTTTCCTCTAGCTCTCTTAGTTTTCGAGATATGGACAATCAAAATTTTATTAAAGCAAATTTCGTATTTATTTTTCCACTTCGTTATTCCAAAACTATTGTCCGTTTTAATTTATCTCATTTAGTTTTCAAGATATGGGCGGCAATCCAAATAAAAGCCCTTTTCTCTCTAGGAGGCTTAGTTTTCGAGATAAACGCGATTTCTTTCCCCTAGAAGAGCTAGGGGAAAAATGACTACACCAAAAGTCAAAACTCACTACTAATACCCCGATAGCGACATTAAATTTGGACTTGCATTGCTAGATTTTAAATCGCGTTTTTCTCGAAAACTAAGCCTCGTAGAGAGAAAAGGGCTTTTATTTGGAATATCCCCCTTATCTCGAAAACTAAGTGAGATAAATGAAAACTGACAGCAGTTTTGGAACAGGGAAGTCTTAGTGAGTCATATGCGGAAAAACAAGTGCGAAAATCGCTTAAATAAAATTTTAAGCGTCCATATCTCGAAAACTAGAAGAGCTAGGAAAAAAATGACTGCATCAAAGGTCAAAACTCACTACCAATACCCCGATAGCGAAACTAAATTTTGACTTGCATTGCTAGATTTTAAATCGCGTTTTTCTCGAAAACTAATCCTCGTAGAGAGTAAAGGGCTTTTATTTGGATTATCGCCCGTATCTTGAAAACTAAATCAGATAAATGAAAACGGATAACAGTTTTGGAACGACGAAGTCAGAATTACTTCTGGATTATTTTTGCAAAATGTTAACCTACAACAAAAAAACTCCGTACATGGGACCGAAAAAGATTGTGATATTTTCATATAAATGCACGAAAAGTGTAGACTTTCTCAATTCAAAAGCCAGTTTGGGAATATTTTTGCTCCACACATTGGGAAAAGGTTTGCTGCTCTAAGTCAAAATTACGTCTAGATTATTTCTGCAAAATTTTGGCCCAACCCGACCCCAAACAAAAAAACGCCGTACATGGGACCGAAAAAGACCGTGGCATTTTCATATAAATGTATGCAAAGTGCAGGACTTTCTGAATTCAAGAGCCAGTTTCGGAATATTTTTGCTCCACACATTGGGAAAAGATTTGCTGCTCTAAGTCAAAATTACGTCTAGATTATTTCTGCAAAATTTTGGCCCAACCCGACCCCAAACAAAAAAACGCCGTACATGGGACCGAAAAAGGCCGTGTCATTTTCATATAAATGTATGCAAAGTGCAGGACTTTCTGAATTCAAGAACCAGTTTCGGAATATTTTTGCTCCACAAATTGGGAAAAGATTTGCTGCTCTAAGTCAAAATTACGTCTAGATTATTTCTGCAAAATTGTAGCCCAAAACGACCGCGAACAAAAAACGCCGTACATGGGACTGAAAAAGAGCGTGGCATTTTCATATAAATGTATGCAAAGTGCAGGACTTTCTGAATTCAAGAGGAAGTTTCGGAATATTTTTGCTCCATACATTGGGAAAAGGTTCGCTGCTCTAAGTCAAAATTACGTCTAGATTATTTCTGCAAAATTTTAGCCCATAACGACCCCGAACAAAAAAACGCCGTACATGGGACCGAAAAAGACCGTGGCATTTTCATATAAATGTATGAAAAGTGCAGAACTTTCTGAATTCAAGAGCCAGTTTCGGAATATTTTTGCTCCACAATTGGGAAAAGATTTGCTGCTCTAAGTCAAAATTACATCTAGATTATTTCTGCAAAATTTTAGCCCAGTACGACCCCGAACAAAAAACCTCGTACATGGGACCGAAAAAGACCGTGGCATTTTCATATAAATGTATGAAAAGTGCAGGACTTTCTGAATTGAAGAGCCTGTTTCTGAATATTATTCTTCCACACATAGAAAAAAAGTTTACAGCTCTAAGTCAGAATTACGTCTAGATTATTTTCCCAAAATTTTAGCCTATAGAGACCCAGGAGAAAAAATGCCGTGCATGGGACCGAAAAAGACCGTGGGTATCTCACATAAATATAATACGAAATACGCATTATTTTGTTATACATTCCCTACGGGAAATTTTAACAAACTGTGACCGAACTGGCTCCTTTATTTGAAATAGACTGGTCACTTTTACATGGCGTTGTCATAGGAGGGGGAAATTCACCCCTTGTGACATGTCACAAGACAAATCCCAGGACAGGTCCCTGAACTTAGTTTTTTATGAGAGTTCAGTAACCTGTCCTAGGATTTGTCTTGTGACATGTCACAAGGGGTCAATTTCCTCCTCCTATGACAACGCCATGTAAAAGTGGCCAGTCTATTTCAAATAAAGGGGGGAGTTCGGTGACAGTTTGTTAAAATTTCCCGTAGGGTAATTATAAATATCCATGAATGAATCGATTTTTACAAATTTATCAATTTTTATAAAATTTAGTGATTTTAGTGAAAGTTTATCAATTTTTGTAAAATTATCAAATTTTTAAAAAATTTATCGATTTTTCAAAAATTTATCGATTTTTTAAAAATTTATAGATTTTTCAAAATTTTATCGATTTTTCAAAAATTTGTAGATTTTTCTAAAATTTGTCGATTTTTCAAAAATTTATTGATTTTTAAAAAATTTATCGATTTTTCAAAAATTTATCGATTTTTCAACAATTTATCGATTTTTTAAAAATTAATCGATTTTTCAAAATTTTATCGATTTTTTACAATTTTGTAGATTTTTCTAAAATTTGTCGATTTTTCAAAAATTTATCAATTTTGAAGAAATTTATCGATTTTTAAGAAATTTATCGATTTTTAAATAATTTATCGATTTTTCAAAAATTTATCAATTTTTCAAAAATTTATCGATTTGTCAATTTTTATAAAATTTATCGATTTTTAAAAAAATTTTCGATTTTTCAAAAATTTATCGATTTTTTAATAATTTATTGATTTTTATAAATTTATAGAATTTTTTTATTATCAATTTTTTAGAAAATTTTTTAAAAAAATTTTAAATTTAAAATATTTTTTGATTGTTTTTCAAAATTCGATTTTTATAATTTGTTTTTATATAAAATTTACATAATTTTAGCAATTTTTTTATTTTGTAGTTATTGTGCTAAAAAGTACCAAAAACCTGCCTTTTGTAAATAGTATTAAAACCCGGTCTGACCGGTCTAGACCGTAAAGACCGGTCGACCCTAAAACCGGGTAATGGGGGGCTCTAATTTTAAAGCAAAGGTTTTGCTTTAACCGTACTATACAAAATATTTAAAATAGAACTTTTAAAATAATGCCAAACATTTACATTCAAAAATTTTGTTTATTTTTATTGAAAACCGAAACAAAATATTCAAAAATAAAAAGGAAATTTGTACACCAAGTGTAAACAAAATTTGAAAATTTCAAATTTAAAACAGAATTTGAGGGTATATTTTAAATATTTTGTATGGTACGAAAATTAAAATAATATTCGGCTTGTGTGATTTAAAATCGACCTTTACTTTTTTATAGTCAAAAAAGACCGAAATTGGTTTTTTTTTTAATAAATAATTGCCAATTCTCAATTAAATGAAAGGTAATTTCATGTGGAATGCAAATCCATAAAGAATATTTTGAAGTACAACATTGACCAGTAAAGTATTTTATCCTAAGTCAAGCGTTAATAAAAAACGTTTTCATCTCGGAAGGGTGATTCGATGAAATTTTTTTAACTTCAGGTTATGGCCTAGGAGACCAAAATTCTTAGAAAATTGTTTAATTAGGAGGCTGTGCAAAAAGGCGATTACTATAAATGCCAAAGGAAATGAAATTATTCAAATATCGATATATTGAAAATTGTCACCCTGGGATAATATTTTAGTCCCAGGATATTTCTTCTGATTTTTAAAATTTTTTTTATAAAAACAGTTTTTCTACAAAGAAACAGTTTTGTTTTACAGTTTTTCTAAAAAAATACATGGTAACACTGTAGTGGAGGCAAATAAATAAACGTTTTGCCAGAATAAAACGAGAAACTAACAAACTGTTATTTAACGATTATGCATCACATTTTTTAATAAATTTAAATAAAATAAAAAATAAAAAAAAGAATAAAATAAAAAATCATGTTTAAATAAATTCAATAATAAAAATTTGTTTAATTTTTTTTCCTATCATATCGAACAGTAAACACTGTAAGTTTGCATTAATATGATATACTTATTTCGAATAAATATACACACACATGACAGAAAAAATAAATAGTAGTATTTTATATTACTTCATTTGAGAAAATTAATTGAATAGCTTTTTCTGCAATTTAATTTGAAAATAAGGCAATGATTTTCCAAAAATAACTTTTTATATCATTACGACGAACACCAGAATTTTTAAGACTGACGTGCGTGTACACTCAAAAAAAATAAGTTAGTAGAAAAATTAGTAAAACGTCTTGTATATCAAGTGTACTAGTTTTTAGCAATTGTTGAAATTCCGTTTTCAGCAAAAATTTTAGTTATATTTTTTTAGCACTAAACTAATTTTGAACTAATGTTTTACTAATTTATTTTGCTACAAAAATTGTGCTGATAACTGCATTCATAAATAAATTAACTAAAGTAAAATTTCGCTACAAGTTTTTTGAGTTTTTTTCAGTCTACTAATATTCAGCAAAAAGTTTAGTGATTTTAGCAAGGATTTTTTTCATTTCCAGTCGACTAAGTGTTAGCAAAACTTTTGCTGAAGATTACTATTTTTTTGGTAAAAATCAGCTCGCAAAGTTTTTGCTGAAATTACCAACTTTTTTGCAAGCACGCTCCTGACTAAAAATTTGCTGACACGGCAACATTTTTTGCTGACTTTACTGACTTTTTTTTTGAGTGTATTAATCTTGCACACTGGACGAAATTTCAAATGATGTCAATTTATTATAAACACACCTGCCTATTAAACGTATTTAAAATTTTAAATAAATTCTCTATTTACTAAGTATTGGGTACATATTAGAGGGCTGAATGAATGTCTTACAAAATATTCTCTTGCATGCGCTGATGAGAGATTTGACGATTTTTAATACTAAATATAACAAAAATTGACCATCTTACTTATTTGTAGTTATTTACAAGATGTTAAAATTCAGATCATTACAAAAAAAAAAAAAAATAAATAAAACAGAAAACAAAAAAAAATATTTTGATGTTGTATAAGAAAATGTTTTGTGAATGTCTTGCAAAACATTAATACTGGCCTCTAGTACATACTAGGGATGCCAATCGGGATTTTCGGGACTACGGGCTTTTTCGGGATCTCGGGATTTTACGGGATTTCGGATTTTTCGGGATTTAAATTTTCCTTTATTTGTAAAAATTTTTATGTTATGTAACTAATTTTTTTTATAGAATAAAGCCTTTTTTAATTATTTAATAATTGTTAATTAATAATGTTGTACATTTTATGAATATTGAAACATCTCAGTCAGAAATTGACACTGGTACAAAAAATCAAGTACTTGCATACCACTGGGTAACCGCGATGTTAAAAATAAATGACTGGCAGAACACTCATTTGGGACGCTTTGCCAGCGTTTGCAAAATCGTTTTGCCAGTATTTGTTTTACAAAACATCACGGCACGGCAAAAAAAAGATACATATGAACTTTTTTTAAATTTTATTTTGGAAAATATAATTCCAAACCACCTATTTATTGGTTTTGGCAGAGTTATGCCAAAGTTAAAAATTTTGTTTCTACGGTACTTTTGTCTATTGTCGTTATCATATTGGAAACGGAAAAGCAATTTTTGTCAGTACTTGTACCACCTGTTAAAATACCTTGCCGTCGCTTTCCCGTTTGTATTTTTCTGGCTGGGATAATATATGAAGGCCTGTCATTAAGTATACTTGCGCCCAGTATTTTGTAAGCAGATTTTAAAACAGATTCGTTGCGATTACCTTGCCCACTAAATCGTGTATTTACAGCAACAAAGTTATTTGGTTATCGTTATCAAATATTTTCATGGAAGAATTCAAACTTACAGTCCCAGCCAAAACTTACAGTCCCAGTTTCAGAAATCGAATTTCGCTTGGAAGAATAAATCGGTAAAATAGCAAACAAACTTGATTTTTCGCATGTATTACTCAAAAACTTAATATTGTTTAGCATAATTTCAAATTTTTCTGCAAAGTCTTTGCATAGTTTACTCGAATAATCTACTCAATTTATAATTTTACCAATATCTTGGCATCAATTTCTTGTCAATATGAGAAAATTCAAGAAAAAACGTAGGTAATCTAAAATTTCTCACTTTGTTTATTTGCATTTATATTAATATTAAAAAATAAGAAAATCCCGGGATTTTTGAGAAATAATCCCGGGATTCGGGATTTTGCCAATCCCGAAAATCCTGGGATTTCGGGATTTCCCGTTTGGCATCCCTAGTAAATACATAACTCGTGAGATATGTTGTATCTTTTACATATGGTTTCTGTATGTAATAACTTATGTCATTTCGGAAGGTAAACGTCTCATTTTTTCTCACTTTGTCTGGTGATTCCCTTGTGTCTGTTAAATTTTTCAATAAAAATGTTTTCTTCTTCTTCCTATAAATGAACTCTAGAAAAAATTCTTTAGTAATTAATTCTAATATAAATTACGATCGTCCTATGCGACGGTTACGAACACTTAACTAAAAAAGAAAATGCAAGTTTTCAAGATTTCTGTTCACTTAGCATGTATGAAAACTTGGTCTTTGGTACACACTAGGAATGCCAATCGGGATTGATATTTAAAAATCCCGGGATTCGGGATTTTGAGATCGGGATCCCGGGATTTTCGGGACTACGAAATTTTTCGGGATCCCGGGATTTTACGGGATTTTTCGGGATTTAAATTTTCCTTTATTTGTAAAAATTTTTATATTATGTAACTAGTTTTTTTTTATAGAATAAAGCGTTTTATAATTATTTAATAGTTGTTAATTAATAATGTGATACATTTTATGAATATTGAAACATCTCAGTCAGAAATTGACAGTGGTACAAAAAATGAAAAAAAAAAACTTGCATACCAGTGGGTAACCGCGATGTTAAAAATGACTGGCAGAACACTCATTTGGGACGCTTTGCCAGCGTTTGCAAAAATCGTTCTGCCAGTATTTGTTTTACAAAACATCACGGCAGGGTAAAAAACGATACATATGAACTTTTTTAAAATTTTATTTCGGAAAATATAATTCCAAACCACCTATTTATTGGTTTTGGCAGCGTTTTGCCAAAGTTAAAAATTTTGTTTCTCCAGTACTATTCCGGAACTTTTTGAACTGCCGGTCCTTTTGTCTATTGACGTTATCATATTGGAAATGGGAAAGCAATTTTTGTCAGTACTTGTACCACCTGTTAAAATACCTTGCAATCGCTTTCCCGTTTGTATTTTTCTGGTTGGGATAATATATGAAGGCATGTCATTAAGTACACTTGCGCCCAGTATTTTGTAAGCAGATTTTAAAACAGATTCGTTGCGATAACCTTGCCCACTAAATCGTCTAATTACAGCAACAAAGTTCTTTGGTTATCGTTATCAAATATTTTCATAAAAGCATTCAAACTTACAGTCCCAGCCAAAACTTACAGTCCCAGTTTCAGAAATCGAATTTCGCTTGGAAGAATAAATCGATAAAATAACAAACAAACTTGATTTTTCGCATGTATTACTCAAAAACTCAATATTATTTACCAAAATTTCAAATTTTTCTGCAAAGTCTTTGCATAGTTTACTCGAATAATCTGCTTAATTTATAATTTTACCAATATCTCTTTATATTAATATTAAAAAATAAGAAAATCCCGGGATTTTTGAGAAATAATCCCGGGATTCGGGATTTTGCCTGTTTCGAAAATCCCGGGATTCGGGATTTCCCGTTTGGCATCCCTAGTACACACAGAAAATAAATAGATTGGAAAATTTTTTCATTATTCAATAATTTTAATTGCAGTTATTTAAAATTCATCATCAGGAAAGTTATATTTATTTGTGAACAGAAAATATATGTGATGAACCAAAACACTGTCACATTATTCAAAATATTGGCTTTTCTAACCAATATTGAAAAAATACTAACGTCCACATTACCTTTAATACCAACAACTACCAATTTATCGAAGATTTAGTCATTTTAATAAAATATCGGCAGTAAAAATCTAGTATCAGTTGTGTTTGAATAAAATCGATCACTCTATTCAAAGTATTAATTTTTCCAATAAATTTAAACATTTTTTTTCAACTTTAGTATCAGGCACGTAGCTAGGAATTTATTTCGTGGGGGGGGGGGGGGCTTTTCAAAAATTTTTTGTTTAATTTTTGCCGTTTTTTTTTTTTTACTGGAGAAGCTTATAAAATTAAAAAAAAACTCGTTATTTTAAGTTAAGTGTGATCCTTTACTTTTTGTGTAAAGTTCAATAAAATGAGAGTAATCACCAGGGCAAGGAATTTCATGCACTAAAAAATCGAAAATATGCGCTTAAAATATGCACTATAAAATGGAAAATATGCACTTAAATATTCATTTATAACGAAATATGCACTAAAAACCAAAAAATATGTAATTAAAAATAAATGTTTTTTTTAATTATATTTATTAAAAACTAACATAAACGTAAACCTTCAGGTATCGGTTGCAATAAGCTTGTTCGTTTACTTACTACAAGTTACTATATTTACTACAGCTGGAAAAATTCAATACAAAAAGTAAACAAAACTTCGCAATTGCAGTAAAAGTAGTAAGAAATTCGAGTAAACGAACACACTGAATATGTCTTCAAATACACATAGTTAAATATATTTTTGTGTGTGGTATTTTACCTGAAAAAAACTTTATTATAAAATAGAACTTAAATATGTGTAGGTACTATAAAATCATACTCACTTTCGTAACTCAGAGAAAAAAGTGGCAGAAATTAATGCTCGGGGATAATTTTTTATAAAATTTTTCAACTTTCTGTTTGTGAGCAATCACACCCGAAAACGTTAATTTAAAATTACATCTATACAAAATGTGTTAGTGGATGACAACATATTGTATACTATGTGTTTCTCTTTCTAGTGTAGTGTTATATTACCAACAGAGCTTCCAAATAATTAATTCTTTAGAATTGTTTTTAGTTTTAAAGTATGAATTCTTAAATCGAATTTCACATTTACAAATATTAAAAAATATGCAATAATGTGCAAAATATGCAATAAAAATCATAAAATATGCAATAAAATATGCACTTAAAAGCAAAATATGCAAAAATATGCATTTATAACAAAATATGCAAAAATATGCAACAACAAATCGATGCCATTTTTTTTGCAAATTCTTTGATTCGGAAAAGTATTTGGCCAAAATCATTTTTGGGCCACTGACTACAAACATGCATTTGCATGAAAGTCCTTGCCCTGGTAATCACAAAATCCTCTATCTAAAAGACAAAATTACCCAAAAGTACGGGAACGCACAAAATCACTTTTCTAACCCAAAACTATTTAAAGAAGAAAAACAATTAAAATGCGTATAGTTTTAGTCTCAAAAACCGCACAGAAATACATATATTTTGCATTTAAAAGTGTTTTTTTACTTCGTTCAGTTAATTTTTATACATAAAAGTTTTATTTTGCGTATTTTTTTGCTTAATTAAAATTTGGAAATTTCACAATAGTGTTATTTGTTTATCATTGCACCAGCTGTCCCTTTTAAAATTGTTTTTAATAGTCAAAAGAGAAGTTAATAGTAGACGGAGACAGAAAATTTTATAAAAATATCCGTAAGAACCCAAAAATATCTGTAAGGGCCCAAAGGTTTTTAAAACTTGTTTAATATTACAACTACCGGTGGGTCTCATACTGCAGGTTTAAACTTATGTTAATAGTTAACCCAAAAATTTGTTGTTGTTTTGTGTACATTTTTTTTACATTTTATTTTGTTTTTAGTTAAGTTAAAGTTAAAGTTAAACCTATAGTATGAGACCCACCGTAAGAGTGGCTAATAACCATAAAGGAAAATTTAATTTGTAACGCATTTTCTAAGTTCTAAATTAAATTATATATTTTAAGTGTAATTTGATTTCTAGGTGATTTCAATTTTCAAAAATTTCAATTTTTTTGTCAATATTTAAAATTTTCTGCAATCCGTTTGTGATATGGGGTATATTGTTTAACCCATTTTCTGCCAAGCATGGATTCCATTCGAATTTTCTGGCAAAAGTTCGTAGAAGCATAGGTAGACGTAATTGCACTAAAAGTGGTCATAAAAAGGGATTTTCGTATCATTTGGCATTTCCAAACAGAGGATCGCGGATTCGATTCCCGGCAAAACCAATATTTTTTTCCCCCCCCATTTTTTTCTTATTCTATTAATTTTTTTTTAATATATACCCAGTGTAGAAAATCATTACCAGATATGTGGTTATGTAACTACATACTTGGTAATGGTAACTACTTACTTTTGTTATTACATTTCTTATTACCTTTATATGGCGATGTCGCGAAAAATAATGAGTTGTTGTTACACACCAGCATACGAAAAATCAAAAAATATATAGTTACCTATGTGCTTACCAGTACTGACAAAAATAATGAGTCTAAAAATAGATTTTGAAAAAAATTAATTATATAAAAAAAAATATTTTTTATTGTATTTTTTTTGTAAATAAAATTTGCTGGTGCGGGAATCGGACCTGGGTCTACAAATTGCCAGTCAACAGCTCTACCATCTGAGCTATATCGACATGTAATATTTAATAGATAAAAACATAATTGACCTGCTGCACACAAGTAAGCTTACTCGCCAACGTAAAAAAAATCAAAAAATATGTGGTTACATATATCCTTACCAGTGTTTAAAAACTATTGAGTCTAAAAATAGATTTAAAAAAATTTTCAAAAAAATTAAAAAATTATTTTCTATTTGAAATAATGATAAAAAGAAGTCATTATCAGTAACTCATTATTATATGTTTTAAAATAATGCAGAAGGTAAGTGGGTGTCATTACTGGTACTCCAAAAAATAATGATGTGTCATTACCGTTTCTACACTGGGTATTTATAACTAATTTGTTTAAATTCAATATTTTTTTAATTTTTAACGGTGGGTCTCATACTGTAGGTTTAACTTTAACTTAACCAAAAACAAAATAAAATGTCAAAAAAATTTACACAAAACAACAACAAATTTTTGGGTTAACTATTAACCTAAGTTTAAACCTGTAGTATGAGACCCACCGTAAAAATATAAATATATAAAAAAATGGTGAGAAATTGGTTTTTATGTACTGAAAACAATATTGAATTGGAGTGCACCTTTTACACTTGTTTAATAAGTACTTTTATTGAAGAGAATAAGGAACAATATTTCGCAGTAACAAAGTGGTGTTTTTATGTCACTCAACTTTCATATCGAAGAATAGCTCAGCGGTAGAGCTCTAGACAAGAAATCGTGAGGTCGCAAGTTCGATACCCGGCGGCAATACAAAACTTTTGTAAAATAAAAAACATTTTTTTTTTGCGAAGAATGTTGAAGTTGGAATACTCGTCTCCTATGACAACTCAATGTTAAATCATTAGTGTTTATGTTAAAAAATAAGTACATACATCTATTCACCAATTATAGTGCTTTTTCTACTGCTTCGGCATCTCTTTTTTTGCTGGGGTTTTGTTACAATTTTATAGATTATCGGAAAGGTTAAATATTAAAAGTAAATTACATCATTATTATTTTGATTTCCAATGGAGTGCGCCATTCCAATATGATCTTAGACCATGCGCGGTTTCAAACCGAAATCGAAAACGAGAAAAAGGGGAAAGAAAAGAGAAAAAGGAAAAAAAAAAGAAAAAAGGGAAAGGAAAAAAGGGAAAAGAAAAAAGGGAAGAGAGAAAAAGAAAAAAAATAAAACAGAAAGCATAATAGAAAAAAAAGTTTTTCCAAAGCAATTTAACAAAAAAAGTCACCCCTATACTCAAACGTTTCAGATTCTGAAAAAATCACATAATATTTAATCAATTACGAGAAAAAATACACAAATGACCAAATACTTAAGTAAATTTTTATTTCTGGCAAACTTTCATTTAGAAAAAAAACTACAAATGAATACGTTTATGTAAATTTTCCTAAAGAACATTTGGGATATTTTTCGTTTGAGAATACTCTCAGAACAATTCCGTTGTGGCAACGGAATTTTTTGCCAACCGAATTGATTCGGTTGCTGCAACCTCGTAATTCGGTTGCAGCAACCGAATTCAGTTATGGCAACCGAATTAGATATCAATTCGGTTGCGACAACCGAATTCAATTTTATTTCGGTTGCAACAACCGAATTATCGGTTGCCATAACTGAATTCGGTTGAGGCAACCGAATTACGAGGTTGCAGCAACCGAGCCAATTCGGTTGGAAAAAATTCGGTTGTCACAACGGAATTGTTCTGAGAGTGAACTCTTTTTATGAAAAGATGGTCAAACAATAAAAAGATTTTTTTTAAGAATTAAATTTAATTAAAAATCAAATGTGATACTGCTTTTCGTAAGAATATTTTTTTTCAGGGACGTAACATTTATAACTTTTATTCAAAAAACTGATTGTTTTACAATTATTTCTTGTTTGAATATTTTTAATTTTCTGTTTATTTGCTCTGTTTGATTTTTATTTTTAACTCAAACAGAAACAATCCAAACACGATTTTTATTTTTTCAAAAATAATAAAAGTTATTTTGTGATTTTTTTTCTTTATCAAAAAATAACAATTAAGAATATAAATCAAAAGCCATAGAACCAATGACTTCAACAATTATAATATCCTGATGATGTCAACTAGTGTTAATAAAAGATTGAACAGTGATTTAAAGTAAGTAAACATGTATATTCCAGCAACTTCCGGCATACAATTTAGGTCAATTTTTAATTTTTATTTTATTATCAAAGAAAAAAGTTAGTGCTTAATTTTTTCAAAAAAATCATTCTGTAACTTTTATAAAAAGTTTTAAAATAAAAATCAAAAAACAACAGAAATTTATAGAGTAAAATATAAAAATTGAAAAAATTAAAATCTTTGCCAAACTTTGTGATTTTTTTGTGCAATATGATTTATAAAATATAGTGCATTTTTGAAATATTATAATTAAATAAATTTGGATCGTGACTTTTTCAAAAATATAACAGTTATTTTGGGTCTCTGTTTTTTTTATATAAAATTATATAATAGTAAAGGGCAAAGGCTTTAAAAACTACATTTTTACAGTAACCTTAGGAATTTGTTCCCCTTTTCCCTTGAAAAAAATTCACTCGAACTTGAACTCTAAGGGCCTCAAATGGTTATTTAAATTGTGAATGAAAACATTTTGTATTTTATAGAAAAGATGTTGTTACAACAAACACAAAACGTTAATTTTTCACCATATAAATAATACTAAATTTGCTGAAAAACTAGTGATACAGAATTTTTACACATAACACTTATCGTGAAAAACATTTTGCTTATATGAAAAATCCAAAAAAAACTTACTGAGCTTAAAATAAGAAATTTTTAAAAATTTATTGAGGAAACGTCTTTGCAAATCAATTTTTTTCTTACTCCGCAGACTTTCTCTTTTGAAACTGTCGAATGTATACACTCTCAGAACAATTCCGTTGTGGTAACGGAATTTTTTGCCAACCGAATTGATTCGGTTGCTGCAACCTCGTAATTCGGTTGCAGCAACCGAATTCAGCTGTGGCAACCGAATTAGATATCAATTCGATTGCGACAACCGAATTCGAATTCAATTCGTTTGCAACAACCGAATTATCGGTTGCCACAACTGAATTTGGTTGAGGCAACCGAATTACGAGGTTGCAGCAACCGAGCCAATTCGGTTGGAAAAAATTCGGTTGCCACAACGGAATTGTTCTGACAGTGTATTAAAACTTCAAAATATGATAATAAATTTTAATTTGTTTCCTTCGGTATGCAATAATAGAATAGATAAATTTTTTAAATGAGAATTTGATTGAGATCTGAGGATTTTCTACACACAAGAATTTAAATAAACTATATTTTCAAATTGGAAATTTATTTATTCTAGTTCAAGGCCAATTTCCTTGTTATGAATTAATATAAAGGCACATCTATACGCGAGAGCAAAAAGCAATCTATAGAGATAGAGCAAAAAGCAATCCTAGATACCTTAAATCATTCACAATAGAGTTATTTAGAGGTGTGTTTTGCTCTATCTCTAGCAGTTTTCTCTCGCGTGTAAATGTGCCTTAATAATCACTTTTTCCAAAAACTGCTATTTGTCTTCATCAGGTTATTCTCCTGACAAATACTTCATAGCGTTTTTGCTTAAAAAAGGACTTATTATGTTAATTCATAATAAGGAAATTGGCCTCGAACTACACCTTTTCCAATTATATTTCAGAAATTATCATTTTAATTCAGAAATTATCAATTGTATTTCAGATTAATCAATTGTATTTCAGAGATAACCAATTGAATTTCAGTTTTATCAATTGTATTTCAGAACTTGTCAATTGTTTTTCAGCTTTATCAATTGTATTTCAGAAATTATCAATTGAATTTCAGTTTTATAAATTGTATTTCAGAAATTATCAATTGTATTTCAGAAACTACCAATTGTATTTCAGAAATTATCAATTGAATTTCAGTGAAAAATCATACGCCTCAGTGTCTAACTCAATGTATTTGTCTACTGTGGCGTATGATTTTTCCCCTTATATTAATTGCTGGCACCGCGCATGTACCCAATAAACCAAACGATATCGTCACGATATCGAAACGATATCACTTAGGTGATATTTATTATCATATATGATAATCACTTGTGATAGGAAAACGATAGATTTTTTGTTCTTAAATGTACCTTTCCTAACGATATCGTTTTGCCAAGGAATTATGATACCGTTTTCGCTATCGAAATTCACTGAAATAACGATAGTAAAATCGCCAAAAATCTGGCCCAGCATCGAAACAGGCGATATTCTTTAAAAATGAGCTGAAATGAAGTCATAATGAAAAAGTGATAATGAAATCGTCATATTCAGAAGAAAAGTCGAACTCACCTAGATTTTGCAACTATAATTGTCCAATAACAAGGATTATAAATAGCCAAACGAAGAAAATTGCACGTTTTTATAAATTTTATTTGTTTCTGAAACTGTTTTAATTTTTGTAAATATTGAATATTTCGAAGTATACTTTGTCATTAAACCTTATCAAAAACTATATTATAATCGTATTGGAATATTATATCGTTTTCGAATATTTAAGGTGATAGAGATTTCGATATCGTATCGTTCTTTGGTTTATTGGGTATGTTCTTTGTAAATTGCAATATTAACCCCCTCTTTTTATAGAGCGAGAGGAATAATTCCTCCTGAGGAATGTGTGTATTTTCTTATTGTAACAAAAACAAAACGCACACAATTCACCTGAAGGAATGATTCCGTTCGCTTTATAAAAACAGGTGGTAATTTTGACAAATATCCCAGTAGGAAAGTTTCACCAATTAAGATCTTAACAACTAATATAAAGTAAAACTAATAAAAATAATGTTTTGGAAACTCGCCATACAGGATGGCGTCAAACAGTGAACCAGCGACCTTTGCTACAAAACATGCATCGATATAGTTTTAAAAAGAACTGGTAAATGGAACAAACAGTTTTGCTACTAACTGCAATTTTAAGTCATAAAAAAACATGGAAAGGGACATGCATTGATCCAATCATTATATTTCTTCTCATAAAGCGCCAAAAGCCCCGTCAGAATAAATTGTCATCACATTTTTTTAATTTTTGTAACGAACGAGTTTTGCATCATCATCATCTATTAACGAAAATACAAATACATCACGCAACAAATTAAGGTGATCGTATAACGGGAACATGTACCGTATCGGCCCTGAACTTTGAACAATGATTAGTTTTTGGTTTTTTTTTGAAAATACTACACTCTAATTAAAATCTGTTGAAATTTACCCAACTTATAGTAGGAAACTGTACTCCTACTATAAATTGGGTAAATTTACTCTATGTGCGTAATTGAAAAAAAGTATGCGTAATTGAAAAAAAATTTACTGTATGTGCGTAATTGAAAAAAAGTATGCGTAATTGAAAAAAAGTACGCACATTGTGTTTAAGTTGGCGCACAAATAATTTGTAATTTTACATTGAAAGTGCGTAAAAATTAAATGACATTTTGGAATTAGTGTGCTAATTTACTAAATTTGTGCGTAAAAAAGCATATTTCTCGTGTAAATGTACGCATAAAGTGCGTAAAAATCCACAAAAAATGCGCAAAAATCCACAGAAAGTTCGTAGAAATCCCCCAAAAATGCGTATATTTACCACAGCTGTGCTTAATGTTAAACCACACAAAAACATTTTTTTTTTTAAATAAAAAAAAAACTAATTTTAAGTACAAATTTTATTTATAATAATATCAGTGTCATTCTCGTGTATAATTTTTGGCAAATTTTGGGCATTTATTGTGAAACATTGGTACAATATACATTTATTGAAAGTATTGGCCATCATTAGCTATGACCTTTTCCCATCTCTCTGGATAGATTCCGTGCCAAAATAACTGCTGCTCATTTTTTGAGGCCAAGAGGTTGCCAATTTCGGATACCCGAAAGCAAAACTTCTTATTCACTATTTATTTTATAAATAGTTTTAGTTCTTGCAACATGTGGCCGAGCGTTGTTCTGATGGAATATTATGAGCAACCAAATACAGAGTATTACCTTGGCGCTATCGATAGTCGGCTTTGGCGTTGATTTGGCTGGTTTCCCAGGCTCTAAATACGATTTCTTGCGCTAAGCGTTATCATAATTCATTTGTCATCGCCAGTAATGATTCGATTCAAACATTTATTTCTTTTTATGGCGTTCCAGCAGCATTTCCCACATGCAAAATCGTCCAAAACCAATTTCCTTGCTTTTGGATGAGTCCTGCTGCTTGCAAACCAAAAAGTATTTCATTCTTCTGTTGCTATTTCCAGGATACAAATGTGTTAATAGAAATATGGTAATTCAAAAAAATAATCCATTTTAACTTTTTCTCTTTATTATTTAAAATTTTTTTCAATTTTTTCCAAATTAAAATGTCAGATTATTTATTACTATTATAAGTTAGTATATTTACCAAATTTGTGCGTAAAAATTTTATTTAACAAAAGAATAGTAATTTTAGGCACAATGTGTTTATTTGTAAACACATAATGTCTAAAAATACTTTGTGTGTGTATTATTGTGTATGAAAGTGTGCACAAAAATAATTTACGCATTTTTTGTTTATATTTACCGAATTTTCGTAAAATTAAACAAAATTTTACCCAATTTATAGTAGTGAAATTAAAAACATTTTTTAGAGTGTATTCATTAAATAACCGCATTTCTGGAAAATAACAATAGAATAAAAAATATTTTTTTTTTCAATAACTTCATTTCGAGGATCCATAAATAATCAAATATAAATGTTTGTTGCCCTCGGATAATGCTAGCCTACACTCTAAAAAATTTTTGTAAATTTACTACTATAAAATGGGTAAAGTTTTATTTAATATTACGAAAATTCAGTAAATGTAAACAAAAATGCCTAAACTTTTTTTTACACACTTCCATACGCAATAATACACACACCAAGTATTTTTAGACATTATGTATTTACAAATAAACACATTGTGCCTAAAATTACTATTCTTTTGTTAAATAAAATTTTTACGCACAAAATTGGTAAATATACTAACATATATCGTAATAGTAATAAATACTCTGAAATTTGTTTTGGTTGCAAGCAGCAGTATTCATCCAAAAGCAAGGAAGTTGGGTACCACACGAGTTAAAGTCGATGGACTTTGAAAGACGATTTTGCATGTCCGAAATGCTGCTTGAACGCCATAAAAAGAAGTTAGTTTTACATCGAATAATTGCTGGCGATGAAAAACAAAAATACAAAATCGCAAATTTTCAAAAATTTGACCTTGGTAAAGAAATGGTTACCGTTGTCAAAGTTTCACAAAATTTTCGGAAAAATCATAAAAATTAATACTATTTTCTAAATTATTGGCCAAAATCACAGTTTTCTCTAAAATTTTCAAATTTGAAATTTTCAGTAGAATTATTCTTTGAGGTGTATTTAAAAAGACTTAAAAAACCTAAATGAATTTTGTATCTTAAACAGTTTTAAAGATATAGTCGATTTTGTAATCATGCTTTAGTCAAATTTTACGGTTTTTTCAATTGTAGTGACGTCATATTTCGGAAAATTAATACTATTTTCTAAATTATTGGCCAAAATCACAGTTTTCTCTAAAATTTTCAAATTTGAAATTTTCAGTAGAATTATTCTTTGAGGTGTATTTAAAAAGACTTAAAAAACCTAAATGAATTTTGTATCTTAAACAGTTTTAAAGATATAGTCGATTTTGTAATCATGCTTTAGTCAAATTTTACGGTTTTTTCAATTGTAGTGACGTCATATTTCGGAAACCAAAATATGAATATGTGTCTAAAATTTGTGCTTTAATGAGCTGTTATCATGTACCATAGTTGTGGTAAATTTCATTTAAATCGGAGATGGTCAATCAGAAAATGCCACTTTTTTGTGTTGAATTGACATGTTTTCACCCATATCTAACATTAACAAAAACCCAGTGTAGAAACGGTAATGACATATCATTATTTTTTGGACTACCAGTAATGACCCACTTACCTTCTGCATTATTTTAAAACATATAATAATGAGTTACTGATAATGACTTATTTTTATCATTATTTGAAATAAAAAGTAATTTTCTAGATTTTTTTGAAAATTTTTTGAAATCTATTTTTAGACTCAATATTTTTTCAACACTGGTAAGGATATATGTAACCACATATTTTTTTGATTTTTTGTATGTTGGCGAGTACGCTGGCTTGTGTGCAGCAGGTCAATTACGTTTTTATCAATTAAACATTACATGTCGATATAGCTCAGATCGTAGAGTTATTGACTGGCATCCTGGATTCCCAGGTTCGATTACCGCACTAGAAAATTTTACAGTAAAAAATTATTTTTTTTTATAAAACTTATTTTTTTGAAAATCCATTTTTAGACTCATTATTTTTGTCAGTACTGGTAAGAATATAGGTAATGACATATTTTTAGATTTTTCGTATGCTGGTGTGTAAGCATATCTCATTATTTTTTGCGACATCGCCATACAAAGGTAATAAGAAATGTAATAAGAAAAGTAACTACTTACCAAGTATGTACTTACATAACCACATATCTGGTAATGATTTTCTACAATGGGTTGTTAACATCCTTATAAAATTCCAAAGTTGTAAGATTTTTTTTAGTCAATTTATTAAATTAATTTTAATTAGTCGAACTGTATTTAATTCTTCTTAATTTAATTAGTGTTGTTTGTTTTTTTTTTTTTTTTTGATGGCGTCCTCTTTAATAACCCTACGGGGAAAGGGACCGGTCCCAGATGACATGCTGGATAGGTCCCAAGGGGGTGGAGACCGGTCGTTGTTTGGTATTTTTGTTTGAAAGAGACATATCACTTTAACATAGCGTTGTCATTGGAAATGACCACTTGCCACAGTTTAGACACCTTGTGCCAGTAAGGTGGTGTGTCTAAAAATAGCTTTTCAAATAAACTAATAAAAAAATAAGAATTAAAAATAATCTACTTGGCGTCGAAGTAGGGCTCGATAACACAACCTCCTGCTTGTAAGGCAAACGCTCTACCGTCTGAGCTAATGTTGCTTATGCGTGATGGCTGGCTGATTGTAAAGTTATATATTTTTCGTTTCTGTTCAAATAAAAAAGAAAAAACAAACACTACAAGCAAATAAAAAAAATGGAAAAGAAAAAAATAGAAAAGAAAACAACACTAACACACACACAAATATAGTGGAAGTGCCTTCAGTATGCCCCCGATTGACCAGTCACGGGATAGGTCCTTTAATGGCAGTTGACTCGTTTTTTGCGTTGGCCATAATTAAATTAAAAAATCAATAAAAAATTAGAAAATTACCTCAAAAACTCTACTCTAACATTAAAACACGTTAAAAATACAAAACTTAAAATTTTTTAGCAAAAAATTATAAAAATTTAAAATAAGAGCTAAAATAATCAAATCGTAAAAAAATAAAGTTCAAAATAAATAAAAGATAAAAAAGTAACGAATCAGAAAATACTTAGAAAATTAATTCATTCTCTTTGGTTCATATTTGTACAAATTTAGTCATATGCCGTCGGTTGACCAGTCACGAGATAGGTCCTTGGAGGGCAATTGGCTCCTCATTCCCCCTAGGGAACATTAACACACACACAAATTTAGTGGAAGTGCCTTGAATATGCCCCCGATTGACCTGTCATGGGATAGGTCCTTCAATGGCAATTGATTAATTTTTTGCGTTGGCCATAATTAAATTAAAAAATCAATTAAAAATTAAAAAAATACCTCAAAAACTCTGCTAATATAAATAAAAAGTTAAAAAATTCCCCTAAAGTTAAAAAGAAAAGTTAAATGAAATACCAATTGTTAAAACTAAAACAGCTTTAACATTAAAAAAACAACATTAAAAATACAAAACTTAAAATTTCTTTGCAAAAAATTATAGAATGTTAAAATAAGAGTTAAAAGAAGCAAATCGTAAAAAAATAAAGTCAAAAATAAATAAAAGGGAAAAATAAAAAAAAAATATTTTTAAAAATATGCCGCGAATTTTATTTTTTATTTCATTATCGGTCAAGTTTTTTAAAAGTAACAGTGAAAGTAACGGATCGGAAAATACTTAGAAAATTAATTCATTCTATTTTGTTCATATTTGTAATAATTTACTAATATACCTTCGATTGACCGGTCACGGGATAGGTCCCTGGTGAGCAATTGACCACACATTCCCCGTAGCGAAGTGTCACACGAAAATGACCACTGAATTTGAGTTAATGAATGTTGACAAAGAACTATTGCGTGATATACTGCTGGCAATAAATGTGTGCCAGTGGTCTACACTGAAAAGAACACAATTTTTTTATTTGCTGAAATATATATCAACGTATTTATTTCTAATACAGACTGGGAGTTAACCAACAACTAAATTTAAATATCTGTTACGTAGGAGCCACAAGATTAGTCTTAGAAACCTAAGTTAAAATCTCCGCAATGACAATATAGTTTTTTTTTTCTTGATTCAAATTAAGAGACACAATTGATTTTCTGTTGCTGATATAAATTTTTTCATAAACAAAATATTGAAATTTCCAAAAAAAATTGAGTTTAGCCTAGAGGAAAAGCATTGGATTGACAATTGGAAGGTCGCATGTTCTATCCCAGTTTGCGGCATAACAAATTTTTAATTATAAAACCAATTTAGTGGAATGTGTTATTTTATTTACAGAATTTATAATCCATAATTCTTAAAACAATCAATTATTAGAAAAAAATTCAAACTTGTAAATAAATTTTGGTTATTACATTAGTATTAACGAGTAAAAAGGTTAAAGTCGGGCATGCCGATTATACAATACCTTACACCAGTCTGACTAAAAGCCAACTAATGTTTGGATCCGAAAGTCAAATGGGTTTAAATGGGACTTGTGTCAAAATTTTCTATAATGTGAGTCAGCGAACCAAATTTCATTAAAATATCTTAATATTTGCGACCTGCAGCGTGTAACCAAGCCAATTTTGGGTGGACCCTTATATGGGAACTAGGTTTAAACATGGACCGGTGTTAACCAAAATCAACAGGCTTCGTCCTTGGGCTGATATAGGTCGGTGTACCAAATTTCATCAAAATATCTTAATATTTGCGACCTGCAGCGTATAAACAATATAATTTTGGGGGACCCTTATATGGGCACTAGGTCTAAACATGGACCGGTGTTAACCAAATTCAATAGGGTTCGTCCTTGGCCTGACATAGGTCGGTGTACCAAATTTCATCAAAATATCTGAATATTTGCGACCTGCAGCGTATAAACAATGTAATTTTGGGGGGACCCTTATATGGACACTAGGTCTAAACATGGACCCGTGTTAACCAAAATCAATAGGATTCATCCCTGGGACGACATAAGTCGGTGTACCAAGTTTTAACAAAATATCTTAATATTTGCGACCTGTAGAGTGCGCACAAGAATGCATGGACAGACAGACAGACGGACGTAGGGTCGGACGGACGGACATCGTTAAATCGAAAAAACAAAAAAATTCTGAGCCGATACTATAAGGTGGGTCTAGGACCAATATTTTTTGGTGTTACAAACATCAGCACAAACAAACTGACCACGTAGTGGTGAAGGGTATAAAAATGAACTAGTTATTTTGCCTGGAACTACAAAAAATCGGTTGGCGAAAAATTAAGTTACAACTACAAATCTATTTTCTATGTGTATGAAAATATTTATTTTTCATGCAAATTATTTTTGTAACAAAAACAATTTTTACAGAAAATTTACATTACTTGACCCATGTGACTTATAAACTAAGTCCCTAAATATCAATTAGATTTAAAAGTTTCACAATGCCATTTCTGTCAGTGTATGTGAACAAGGTATAATAAGTTTGTGCTGATGTTTGCAACCCCAACAATTTTTGAATAAGTGGGTAAATGTAAGTACACCTACCGACTCAGAATCACTTTTTCGTTCGATTTTGCAATGCCCAGGTTTAGATCCAATTTCCATATAAAGGTTTGCCAAAAATAGGCATGTTCACAAATATTAAAATATTTTGATGAAAATTGGAAATATTTTGATGAACAAAGTCCATTGATTTTGGAGTAAATCGGTCCATTTTTAGACCTATAAAAATATATATATTAATGCCCCTTAAATTGGCTTTCTCGCACTCTACAGATCGCAAATACGAAATTTGTCACACATGTACCCAAGGACAAATCCTGTTTATTGTAGATATAGAAATTGGATATAGCCATATGGGCTATATATCCAATTTCTCTTAACTAAACCAAGGTAAAATATAAAATTCTGACAGTTATTTAATTTTTCCTTTTATCATTTTATAGAAAAATTTTGACAGAAATCCATTTCAACCCAATCCAAAAATTAGTCGGATTTTAAACGGACTGGTGCAGGGTATCGTGTAGTCGGCATGCCCGACTTCAACTTTTTTACTTGCTTTTATTACTGATTGTCCTCCTTTATATTTTTGGAGACTTGCGATTTTTATTATACTTATTTAACTGCAGCCACAATAGACGACGCATTTTTGTGGTTATCTGTTGGTTTATAAGTAAAAATCTCTTTGCCTGTCTTACCCCGTTTTTTCGTATTTGTTTTTTATGCTTGAGCAATTTTATTACTTTTTCTTCTCCACATGATACGCAGCATAATTTTGTATTATGAAATTTATGAGATTTTAATGTTTTCTTTATATTTTTCTCGTTCTTTTAATTCTTTGAAATTGTTAATATTGTATGAAAATATAAATTTGTTTGTCTTTCATATTTGAAAAGGGGATTTTTTCGACAATTTCTATAAAATTATGACTAAATACCAAATAAGCTTGTATATTGGGCATATTATATTGTTTTTATTTTAACTACTTTTTAAATGTTTCATTTTTATACAATGCTCTTAAATACGTTGATTAGTTTATTGAAATTAACTTTGTTTAAAAAGACTTTTATCATAAAATATTATTTAAAAAGTACAAGTTTATTCCGTATTAACAAAGGAAGTGAATAGCGGTTTAACGATTGGAATGCGACAAGTCTTTTAATTTGCTGTTTCATTCAACTAATTTTGATCATATTTTGAATTTAACCCTCTAACCTGCGTAAGCTTTTTTGCAATGAAATTTATACCATGTGTTCCCCACGAAAAATAAACAATAAATTCTTCTACAACATTTTGTTTTCATTGCCGACACTCGCAAAACAATTCCGTTGTGAGAACCGAACTTTTTCCAAACAAAGCTCCAAAGAATTATTTTCCTAATTCCATTTTTTTGAACTGAATTTATATTTTGAGAATGAATTCTTTGACCAAACCTAAGGAATTGAATGAATTCCTGTTTTTCATTTTATTTATCTTAAGGGGAGAAATACTGTAACAACAGCATTTTATAGGTCATATTTAAACTGTTGTCAAAAAATCAAATAATAATATTTTTACCATATTATTGTTTTATTTAAAATACACATTATTGTAATATTTTCAAAAAATATTAGTTTTAAATTTTGCCGATCAAAATCGCTAGGGTCGCCACTTTATTATTGGCCTTTTTTAAAAAAGGCAAAATCGGCTGCACTGTGCTGCCTTCATTTATTATTGGAAAATAAAAATGTAAAGTGATTCTTAATACCAGATAATTAAGGACTGGAGCTTATCGTGGCCAGTTTTTTATTTTTAAAATATTTTTCTAACAAAGTTGCCACACAAACTTAAAAATTACTAAAAAAGCAAGAAAAAACAACTTTACTTGGGAATATAAAATTTGTTTGGCTGAAATTCAAAAAAGGGCCACGATAGGGACTACAGTTTTTTGTTGAGAAAAAGAGAAAAAAGCCGCATCTAAGTCGGTTAACCCATCTTGGCTGTACAGTGGCAGCCGATTTTGAACTCATGGTTCTGAAAAAACGCGTTTTAAGTCTAAAGTTAATTTTAAACTAAGAAAACAGCAAAATTTCAAAAAATCATGTATGAAGAAAAGTTATATCTCCGAGTTTTCTACATGTGCACTAAATTTGGGACGAATATGTTAATGGATACACACAGGAAAAAAAATTTTAAACCAAATTGCTAAGCCTATTTTGGTTGCTACAGCCAACAAATTCCGTTGGTGAAACTATATTGGAATGTGATTTCTAAATATTTTGGGTATTGCAACTAAATTTCAGTTGTATAAACCGAATTTTGTTATGATAACCAATAGTTAGTTGCACCAACCTATTTTAGTAGATGTAACCGAATTTCAGTTGGAAAATGGCATATTTTTTCTCTGTGTGTAGTTAATATACTAACCCTTATATTCTTAAAAACGATCGCAGAAAAATTATTATTCATTTCATTTCGGTGAAAATGCTATAATTTGGTACATTTTTTAATTTATTTTGTATTTGTTTCTTATTTTTTATACACACTGATTACTTTTGTAGCTAATGCGAAATAAGATTTCTAATAAAGACAATGGTAGCATTCGGCAGAGAAACCTTAAAATGATACCGGTGACTTGTAGCACTTTGTGATTACTTACTCTGCTGAACGATGTTTTCTTTGTTTTGTTTTTAAATACATTTTTTCTATATTTTCCTTTGATTTTATAAATTTTTTGTTTTTGAATTATTATTGTATGTTTTTATTTGTCAATCATACAAAACAAAAATTTTTTTAAAATCAACAACAACAAATGTATCACTATTTGATCCAAAGTAGCAAACATTTTTTACGCTACCAAAATATGACAGCGCTCAGACTGAGCGGTTAGTGATCAGGTCGTTCAGCAGATAGTTGCACAACTGTTGTAGAACTGTTGACTGTAAAATTGTATCTGCCGAACGCACCCAATGAAATAAAAAAGCTCAAAAAATTTTTGTATACAAATTTAATGCATAGAATATAACTTTGTGACTAAAATATATTTTACAAAAAAAAACATGTGGAAATTTTATTTCTTCGAATTTTTTATTTATATTTTCTGAGCATATACTGCAGAGTATGCTCTATCCAAATAAAATATAAAAAATTCGAAAACAAAGTTTTTCCTGAATTGAAGGAATTTATTCATTTTCTTCTAATTCCTTCATAAAATTTAATGCATTCATTCACCAAGGAATTCAGTCAATTCTAGTTAATTCAACTTTTGGCCAAGGAATTAATTCCCTAGGGAATGAATCCCCTGGGAATTCATTCAATTGTTCACTTAATTTCTTTAAGGAATAAACTTTTTCGTTTGGTTCTCTAAGGAATTAACTGTTTCGTTTAATTCCCAAAGGAATTAAGTTTTTCGTTTAATTCTCTGAATTTAAGTTTTTCATTAAATGCCCTTTAGGCCTTAAGTGGGCCTTAGGTGAAAACTTAAATTCAGGGAATTAAAAGAAAAAGTTAATTCCTTTGGGAATTAAACGAAAAAGTTAATTCCTTCAGGGAATTAAATATACGCCCAGAAAACAGATTCGGTGCTGACAACCCCCACTTGTTGCCAATCGAATGGTTCAGTTGCATCAAATGAATTTTTTGGTTGTGGCTACCGAATTATTCCTGATACAACTGAAATTCTGTTGCCATAGTCAAACTAGTCCTGTCTCAATTGGTTTTCTGTTGCCACAACTGAAAAATTCGGCTACCACAACCGAACCATGCGATTGGCTACAAATGCGGTTATCAGAACTGAATCTGTTTTCTGGGTGTACAAGGGAATGAATTCATTGACTAAAAATATAATTAACTCGTGTTGAATGAATTCCTTAGAGAATGAATTCTTAAATTTAATGCTTTGGTCAGGGAATTCATTCTCTAAAGTTGAATTCATTCACAGGAATTAATTCCTGCTTATTTCTTATTAATGAAATTATTCTTTGAATTAACTTTTAGGGAATTCATTCCAAAAAGGAATGTCTAAAGCTCTGTTTTCAACCGAATTGATTCGGTAGCTGCAACATCGTAATTCGATTACCCCAACCGAATTCAGTTGTCACAACTGATAATTTGGTTGTCGCAACCAAACTGAAATCGAATCAATTCGGTTGACACAACGGAATTGACCTGAGAGTGTACTTTAGACGATATGTGCAGAGTAGGTTAAGAGTGGATCTCGAAAACTAGAGCATAAAAGTTACTGGGTTTAAGCATAAATTATTCTTCTTACCATGGCGTATGTAATGCAATAAAAAATTATATTTTTAGAGCTGCTACTTTATGGTGTAGAGATTTTTATATTTCGAAAAATGTGAAATTGAGCGAAAACGTACCACAACTTCAATATATATTATTAAAACTTATAAGCTTTGCTACTTAATCCAAATATATTCTTTTTACCAAATTTCACAAAAATTCGTCCTTTCGTTTTTAAGTTAAGGCGATGTCTTTAAAGGTATCCTTATGGAGTCCTGTGTGTTCTTGGACCAAAGCAAGGAATTTTTTGAATAGCTTAAACTTCAGTCTTACTTTGTGGTCATTATCAATTGTTTTAGTTAATTTAAATATGTTTTTAAGACTTGTTTATGAAATTTGAAAAATATACATATATTTTTTAAAATTTTGTGAAATTTTATTTTTGACACTTTCTGCTTCCAAGCCGTGCATTGCATACAATACAGTTCTCCATAAAAAATTTTATAAATTTTGTTTTCTATTAAAAAAGCTTACTTTCTTATTATAAAATAAGCATTTGGGGCATTTGTGGTAAATTTAAGAGGGTTAAATATGCGTATTTAGCGTTTAGTTAGTTTTATTTATCCGGGTTATTCTGGGAATCGAATCCACATAAAATCGTTGGTTTTCATACAAAATTACTTGTTGTTGCTGTTAAAAATCGCACGATCTTGTTGCAACTGCATATTTCGATTCAAGAACCCTATATTTTTGTTAGTATCGATAAAAATTCGATTTTGTTTAGAACATCAAATACATTTTATTGCAACCAAAATATTTAGTTGGCAAGAAATACGGTTGTAATGACAAATCAGTATTCTCTGTGCAATGTTCTATAAAAATCATAGATTTTATATTGCTGCAGTGTTTTCTCTGACATCATTGCTGTTCATTTACATTAAGTGTGCCTTCGGATCAGTCTACAAATGACTTTACTTGTAAAAGCTTCAAAAGTTAGAATTTTTTAAATAATAAAATTGTTAAGGTGCTTTTTGTTAAATATTTATACAATAATTCTTTGATTCAGCTTCAAAGCTTAGTAATTCGACCATAGACTTGGGAAATCAAAATTTTAATATTTCTATCAACAATTCATTCTAATTTGGCATTTCATCGATGAATTTAACATGGGTTTGTCTTAGTACGGAATCATTCTTTAATGATTTTTCGGATGTTGTGTAATTAACTTGCGCATCTTGTGTGTAAGTTTTTTCATTTTAAATTTACAATATTTGTACACTCAAAATAATAACTCTGTTGGCTAAACAGAAAATTCGTCACTTTAACAAAATTTATTCCTGTTTTTTGGCTCAAGATAAAATGTGTTGATTTTAAAAATTTTTTGTTAAATTTAACAAATTCTCTTAATTTTATTTTATCGGGATATACATTGATTGCATTAAAGGAATTAAATATGCCAAAATCCCAAACGTATTTAACAAATTGTGAAAAATAATCCGTTGTAGGCATGTCCCTATCCGGATTTCATTCTTGCCTAAGGAAATCGTCAGGGGACTACGTTTTTAGAATTTCTGGAAATATTTGTTAAGTTCAATTACAAACTCAATGAGAATTTCTTGTTCTCGTCTAGGAGCGTTATTAAACATTTAAAATATAAAAGACAAAACAAAAACAACAACAGAAAATTTTCCACAATTTGCTTTGTCATCTTTCAATGTACTACTCTGTTGTTTTGACAGATATTGCAATGTAGTGACATCCATTCATGTAGAAACAACAATAGAAAACAATGTTTTCTAAAGCAGGGAAGACACGATACAACTAGTTGTACAACTTGTTGGTCGTAAGCACAATTTTCATCGTGTCTTGGGCTGTCGTATGGTCGTACGCACATGTCGAACAAAAATCAAAAATTTTTGATTTTTCTGTTGGCCCGCAGACATGTCCGCTGGTGTATTGATAAGTCTGTCAGACATAATAGTGTTGCCAATACAGCGATTTTTGTCTATCTCAAAAAGTGCACTATTTGTGTTAGCGGATTTTTAAGAAATATACAACATTTTTATAAATTGATAGTTAAAAAAAAAAAATAAGACTGTTTAATAAATTTTTAAATTGCTACGTGATGGATATTTACAAAAATTGAATTATTTACAATTTGTACACAAAATTTTTTTAATTTTTTTTTAAATTTGGTAACTAAAATACAAAATAAAGTTCGATTTTAAACATTTTGGTTGCCCGATGGCACAAATATATTTAATTGCAGAATTTCTATTTACTCCTTTTTAGCGATTTTATGTGGTCTGATTATTCATAACGTTTTTTAAAAGTTGACATCACGTTTTTTATTTTATTCCGCTCCAAAACACATTCGTCTCCTTCAAAATACTTTTTCAAATGGCATGTTGTAGAACTTGTCTGACCGTGTATTTCAAAATTATTTTTCACTCCGACAACAAGTTGTACAACTAGTTGTATCGTGTCTTCCCTGCTTAAAGTGACATTTAAATTTGCACAAGCACTTGCATATTAGTTCTCTTAATTTTATTTTATCGGGATATACATTAATTGCATTAAAGGAAATCGTCAGGGGACGACGTTTTTAGAATTTCTGGAAATATTTCTTAAGTTCAATTACAAACTCAATGAGAATTGAGGACATGTCTACAACGGATTATTTTTCCCAATTTGTTAAATACGTTGTATTTAAAAAAATTAATTTAAGTAAGAAATTAGTAATACTAAAGTTTTATTTTTAATTATACTGAGTCGTAAAATCTGTTCAAATTTGAGGTCTCGGGACCCTCCCTGGGCCTTGTCCATATCATCCAAGGTCATGTTTCTTGCTCTATCTCGCTAAGTTTACAAGATATGGGCTATTTTATGAAGTGGACCATTTTTGGACGGAGATAACCTTATCGCGAGGGTAGTATATGGTTTGGGGTAGTCGAAATTTTCGGTAATTTTGCTTATCTCTCTTAGTTTACGAGATATGGGCCATTTAAAAAATCGGGAGGGAAAGAAACAGCGCCATATTTAAAACTTCGGATACACTGGTGGTTCCATCTAGCGAGTATTAACAGAAAAATCAAAATATTATACTTTAACAATAAATTGTGTAAAATTTAACGCATGGGCCCAACAAACACTTCCTTCCGCTTACGTACCGTTTGCGGTCCGTTATAAACGGAATCCAACTCCGTTTACATACAGTTTTCTGGATCCGTATACGGACCAGGAAACGGACCTTAAGGAACATCGAAACTGATTCGAGTTCGGTGAAAGTCCGTTGTGTCCGCATTAGAGTTTGGGATTTCCCGGACTTTTTTATTTCCCGGGAAACGGGAATGAAAAAATTCGATTCCCGGGATTCCCGGGAACAAACAAAATTGTTAATGAAAACCACCCAGGTGGAAATTATGTGTGGTAACAAAAAAGAAGCATTGGCAAAGCGCAAGTAGACCGCGGTCTTACAAAAAGAAGTACTGGCAAAGCACTAAATTTGGACGCCTTTCCAATGCTTTAAAAGGGTGAATTCCCAGCACTTGTTTTCCTATAACATTATTTTGTTTTCGAAAAAGAAACTCCAAAAGAGTGAATATTTAAATAATTTTTGACTCCACAATACAATAACTCCAAGAATCGTCTATTTTAAGAGTAATTTAAAATTCTTCAGTGATGAGTGCTCATAATTTGGTGGCAGGGACAACACTTGATTTTTATATTTCTTGGTGCTATCACAATACTTTGCAAAGCATTAAATAGATCGGTGTTAAGTATCATTTGGGTGTCAGGAAAGCACTTTAATTTTTTTATTTGAGCGTTGGCAAAGTATTTGATTTTTATGTTTATGGGTGCTTTCCCAGGACTTGGTAAAGCATAGGCACCACCGTGGAACGGTGTTATCATTTGGGCGTTGGGAAAGTGCTGTTAACAAGCACTCATACCACCCATTTCGGTGCTTTGCCAGTGCTGGCGCCTTTGTAATTTTCTACCTGGGCACCTATATAAGTAATTTTTGTTAAAAAAAAACACTATTTCAGTACAAATGCATCATCTTATTTCATCAGCATTACATCTTCGTGATATATAAACCAACCCCTGGTTATAAAATGAATTATTTCCGTTTATACATAAGTTCAAATATCTCTTTTGTGATATTCTTGTCCATTCATCTAAGATTATAGTAAATCTCCTATTGTTAGAAATATGGCTCGATATTTCTTTTATCATATCTTTTACATGATTGTAGTAATTTAATATAATATTCTTTACATTTTCATTTTTTGGCAAAGCCATGTTTTTATTATAAAAAGTTTCTCGAATAAACGAAAATCTAGTTATAGTGCGGATTGACATTCCGCCGGTATTTGGATACCATTTCAGAAAATGTTTGCCTTACCATAAAACGTTCAATGCCTATACAGCTTACACTTTTTTCTTCGGGTACTTTGCTAATGTTAGCTGGAACGTTATTCTTGTTGTTGTTTTCTTCAAGAAAAGTTGCATGACTATTAATTTTTTATTTTTTTTTTGTGAACCAAATTTATATGTCGGATAAGGCTAAGATGTCGGATAAGCTACCTCCGTTAATCATTAGTCTTTTAGGGCAAACATTGCACTGCGCTTTATTGTCCTTTTTTGTAAAGTATTCCATACTCCTGACATTTTATTCTTAAATATAAAATAATATATTAGTACACTTGAAAATATCACAATTATTAATGAAAACGTAACTTATAAAATTATTGTCCCTTAATATAAAGGATTACTTTAAATTTATAGTCGACTTTATTTTTAATCATACGGTTTTGTTCATTTTGTGTATGAAAACCCTACAAAAATATTTATATTTTCAAACATTTTGATTGATTGAAAATAAATTAACCAATCAGAATGCTCCAAATATAAACCAAGTCAAGGTATACTGCCACCCAATATTTTAACAAAGTCGAATTTAACTAAAATACACATTTAGATAAATTTAGATAATAAGGGCGATTATTTGTAAGAAACAAAACTTTTTGTTCATATTTCTCTTAAACATTTTACCAAGTTTTTAGGTTTTACTACTTAAATTTTGAATAAGTTATGCGAAAAATCTTTATTAGTTGAAATGCTCCTAATTACTTGGAAACGATTTTTCTTTTGTGTGTCAAAGAAATTGATTCCCTTTTAAAAGATTTTAACAACAACATTTTTGTTTTGGTATTTAAAATGTCTTATGAATAAAATTAAAAAATCCTATTCTAAACAAAAACAATTCAATACTTTTAAAATTTCCCGTTTTCCCGGGAAAAATATATTATTTTCCTGGGAATTCCCGGCAAACTTTTCCCGGGATATCCCGGGAATTCCCGCCCGGGAATTCCCGAACCCCAAACCCTAGTCCGCATTTATAGCATGGGCGACAACCAGATAGACATGTCGATATCGCAGTACAGACAACGGAAATGATAATTTAAAAAAAAACAACTCTACACAATTTCTGTATTCAAAATTTCAGCAAATAAATTGACTACAATAAAGTTTCTCTACAAATTTTTTGAGTTTTTTGCAGTCTACTAATAACACTATGGAACATTTTTGGGATTATTGTCTGGGGGATGAGAAATTCCAAGTCAGGGTGATGGTACTAGGTCAGTATAGTAAAACCCTCAAAGGGTTTGGCGTTCGTATGTGTCATTTTTTTATGACCTTTTAAATTTTTTCCTTATCTTGATGTTTTTTCGCTTAGTTGTAACATTTTGGCAAAAACGTAGTTTAACATAACTCGAGAACCACTTGTCCGATTTTGATGAAACAAATTAAGAAAAATTTAGAATTACAATTTCTCTAATCTGTTTCTATACCGTTTTCCTATATGTGCAACACTTTCGAAGTTAAAAATGAATGTATGAAGGGAAAATAGTATTTTTTGCCTACACTAAAAAAAAAAAGTTAGTATAAAAATTAGTAAAACGGTTTCCAATTTTATTATACTAGTAATATACTAATTTTTAGTATAAAGTTGTTTTTTAGTAAAATAATTTGGTATTCTCATTTTACAAATTACAGAATTTTTTACTAATTTGAGTTGCTAAATCTACAAATTTAATTTTACTAAATTTTGAAACCCGATTAGCTAAAATTAGCAAAAAAAATTACTAACCTTTTTAATTTGGAACTTAAAATTTTTTTTTTTTTTGAAAATATACATAACCTGATAGAAATTTTTGTTGCAATATGATTACCAGAAAGACCAAGTTGTTTTTAAGCGTTTTTTCCATTTATAATAAAAAGAGATTTGTTCTCTAAATTTTTTTGTTGTTTTTTAATGTTTATATTTCCACCTTTTTTTTTTGCTTTTTTCGAATATTTCTTTGCTATAAATACAATTAGTTTTGCAATTTTTTCAATATGTATTTTTATCATCCATAATCGTCCACTCGGTGAAAAAAAAGATTTATTATATTGATGAAATTGAAATATTCATAAATCGTTCATCGGCAATAAATATGACGAAGCGTTTCATAAAGCGGGTGATATTTTTTATACGAAAATTGATGCCAAAACGTCTTTCAAATTAGTTCGTATTAACAGTGAGGTTACACGAACAAGATTTTGCTTTCAAGTTGATAACACATACTGCTTGTCAAATTCAGTTGAACTTGAAGCTGTGACGTAGGCTGCATGCAACTTGATAGTCAATTTTGCTTTCAAGATGCCGTCGTCAAGGAAAGAACTAAAAATGCTCGCTCTGTGGGCTGTTTCCGCACTGTAGGCTGTTCGAAAAGACTTTATTTTTTTCTTCACATATTCCACAGACATTTTCATGTCAGCAGAAATTGATTTTTTATTTATTTTTATTTTTAAATCATTTCGTCGATATACCGAAATATTCACATTCCGTATTTTATCAATCGTGTTTTATTGCGGCACAATATTTGTAAAAAGAAAAATAAATTTACAAGAAATTGATCAGCTGTTTAAAACTTGACCGTCAAGTTTTCCCAAAACTTGAAAGCAAAAATTGATATCAAGTTGCTGTTAAATTTTTAAAATATGAGTGTGTTAGTAAAAAAATGTGAGTGTATTGAAACTTGAAAGGCAAAAATTGATCGTGTAACCCCTATGTAACCGATAGTTCGTCTTAACCAAGTTTAGCTTAAAAGAATTTTACTGTAAATGGTACAATTGTTTTCTATTCTAAAGCTGCCTACACACGAAGGAACATTCGTCACAAAATGCCCTTCGTGTATAGCGACCTATAGAAAATCAAGCATGCTGTACAGCATGCTGGATGGCTGTATGAATTTGATCATGTAGTGTCTAATTTGACAGCTTATCAAACATGGCAGATTTGACAAACACGCTTTACAGTGTAATGGAAAAATTCATCAAACATTGGGGAATTTTACATTTTTAATTATTTTTTTTGTAACAAAAAAGGGATAACGTTAATAAATAAACTAAAAAATGCAAAAACAGAAAAAAAAAAATTAAATTCAAAGAAAAAAAATTATTGACATAAACGGCCTTTATACGATCGAGCATGCTGTCCAGCTTGTTTGACAAACAAAAAATGTTCTTTGGAATACACGGACAAGCATGCTGTAAAACTTTACTTCAAAACCACAAAATCAACACAGCGGATGATAATGACGAAATTATTTTTATTGATTTTTTTCTTGGAATTTCATTTTTGAATTTCTGTTTTTGCATTTTTTAGTTTATTTATTAACGCTATCCCTTCCTTGTCACAAAATAACTTATTAAAAATGTAAAATTCTCCAATGCTTGATGATTTTTTTCAATAGACGGTAAAGCGTGTTTGTCAAATTTGCGAAAAATCAAAAAATTTTGTTTTTCGTCCAACATGCTTGACAAACCGTCAAATTAGACATTACATGGTCTAATTCGTGTTAAAATTTTTTGATATTTTGTGTTTCCAAAATCAATTTTCCATCGTGTGTATCGATGTTACTGTTTTTTCTGTTTTAGTTCATTGAGAGCAGTCGTACTGGGAGGTGCTTTTGTAATTGCGCATTATGGCGACAATTACAAATAATGAAAACTGCATTAATTTTACAAATTAATATAAAAATTTATAGACAATTAAGAAAAAATATTGACCAGTTTTCCTTTAAACATATATAATACTTATAAACAACTGTAAACTGCACGCGTGCTAACCCGGTGTATTTAAATGCAATAAATTATATGATTTGAAATGTCAAAACCATTACAGAAAAACGTCAAAATGATATCAATTGCAAAGTGGTGGAGAACACTTGACCATTTCATGAATAAGAAATATCAGATTTTTCTTCGAAAAATACCAAATTTTATGAAACATTAATTTTTACCGACAAATAATAAAAAAACTAAACACTTTTCCATTCTTTTTTAAACATTTTTTTGTTGTTTTTCCATTACAAAATTAAAATGAAAACTAAAAGTGACATTTGATCTCTGGCATCACTGCAAGAGCCGATTGCATGTCAGCGATATGATGTTTATATTAATTTTATTGTGCATAGACTAATAGCGTCAGAAAATTACAATTTTATTAAAATTTTTAAATTATTAAGAAAAACATTTAATTGAACGATGTCATATGGTACAATGAACTGAACCGTTCAAATGAACTAGTTCGTTCATGAACGACACAACTCTTAGCACAAGGTTTTTCTAACAAAAACATTCGGTAGTGTTTTAATAGTTAAAAAAACAAAGTGAATTAAAATAATAAGTTGTAAAAATCAATAACAATGGTTGCTATTGGACCAGTACATGGTGGTCATCCTGGGGTACATGCTCCACAAACTATGCACACCGCATCCAGTGATCCTAATACTCTTCAAATCATCTTCGACCGGAACAACATCTTCATCTTCAAATAAATCGTCTTTATCCGTACAAACGAATTATACTCTAAAGTTTACTTTGGTAGGTCATACCAAGGCAGTATCAACTGTTTTCACCCAATGGGGAATGGTTGCCGAGTTCATGTGAGTACCAGAAGTGGGAAAATAAATAATTTCGAAATTTTATGAATTGACCTGCCTCTGCCGTTCATTTCAATCGTGATGGTTCGTTAATTGTCTCTTCTAGCTATGATGGCTTATGTCGTATTTGGGATATAATATAGCCAGCGGTCAGTGTTTGAAGGCTAATAGATGATGACAACCCGCCTGTAAGTTTTGTAAAATTCTGCCCCAATGGCAAGTGTATATTGGCGGCTACTCAGCTACTTTGGATAATACTTTGAAATTATGGGACTATTCAAAAGGATAATGTTTAAAAACCTACACTGGACATAAAAATGAAAAATATTGTATTTTTTGCAAATTTTTCAGTAACTGGAGGAAAGGTTAGTCAAAGGCAAGAATTTTTTTATCTATAAATTTGTTTTAAATGTTTGTAATATTTTTTAGTGGATTGTTTCCGGCAGTGAAGATAATATGGTTTACATCTGGAATCTACAATCGAAAGAGGTGGTCCAGAAATTACAGGGTCACACCGACACTCTGTTGTGTACTGCTTGTCATCCAACAGAGAATATTATTGCTTCGGCGGCTTTGGAAAATGACAAAACCATAAAATTATGGAAAATGACAAAACCATGGGATTATGGAAAAGCGATACATAATTTTACAATTACATATGGCTATCCCAATATTGGTACCATACGTGAATTGGTATTTAAAAAGGTTTTGCTCGTATCAATGGCAAAAAACCACCCATTATTTGTTTGGAAGATATTATTCATGAGATATTTACAGTGGGTACAAATGTTCAAGCTGTTAGTGAATTTATGTGTGCATTTTTAGTAAGTTTATTATCTTTATATTAATTTATATGTAGCAAAAATTAACTTCAATTTTGTTATCTTCAGTTTTGTAGCCCACGTGAAGCTTGGAAGATTAAAGTGTCGGTATCCTTTAAGCGTGGAGGCGAATACGGCGATCGTGGTAATGGTATCAATGATTTAATAGCACGCAGTCTAGCATCTAAAAAATATAAATGAAGAGAAAAATTTATAAATTTTACTCCTATGTTAGTTAATTTGATAATTTCACATTTTAAGTCGTTTAAAACATGTTATTTTTCGCTGTTTTCGCATCAATTTATTAATTAAAGGAAATAACATTTGCCTACTTTTGTTAACTTTGAAACTCTTAATTTCTAATTATAATCTTTACAGCTGAGTTTCATACTTAAGACTTTAACTTCACTATTAAGCAAAAGAAAATGTCAAGAAATTTGTGTACGAAACAACAAAAAATTATGGATTAACTAAAAGTAAACTCAAAAACCTACACGGTGGTTTTCATACTGAAGGTTTTTGAGTTAACCATTAGTTATTTAATTTGTTATTTCGTATATAATTTTTGACATTTTATCTTTCAATGTCTTTAAGTTCAAGTTAAATTTAAATATGAAACCGAGCGTAATAAATAAAGAATAAAATGTACCTATATTAATTTGGAATAAATGTGGGTATTTTTTTAATACTTTTATGGTGGGTCTCATACTGTAAGTTTAACTTTAACTTAACTATAAACAAAAGAAAATTTCAAAAAAATTTACACAAAACAACAACAAATTTTTGGGTTAACTATTAACTAAAGTTTAAACCTGCAGTATGAGACCCACCGTTAAAAGTGAATACTTATAAAAATTTTCATTAAATGAATGTGTGACTTTCTTTTAAGTACTTATATATATTAATACTCCAAAAATTAATTTAAATGTGAATATCAATTTGATATTGATTTCAAAAGCCTATTATTTAGGACATATATTTATAATAAATCTTTTTATCTTTTTATATATATACATTCAATGTTTCATTCATCTAAAAGTTATTTAAATTTTAAAACTTTACTTATAATTAAATCGTATTTAAAATTACATTTCATTTTATAACTAAAAAGAAATAAATTTTACTATTCGTAAGCATTTTTTATGGATTTTCTTTTAGATTTTTTGGAAATAAAATACAGTATGCATACTAATATTTAGTATAAGTACTATTTTATTTCCATTTTAAATTTACAGAAATTTTACTAATATATAGTAAAATTACTAATTTTTGCTTCTAAATGAATTTCACTAATATTTAGTAAGAAATTTGGCTAATTTTAGCAAATTGATTTCCATTATGAATATACTAAAATTATACTAAATTTTAGTAACTATTACAAATTTTTTCCACAACTTTGACTTTACTAATAATTACAGACACATTTTGCTAAAATTAGCTAATCGGTCTGCTGGCCTAATATTAGTTAATTTTTCTGTAATATTACAGTTTTTTCTGTAACTTTTACAGACTTTTTTATTTGAGTGTAGAAATTTAAATATTTTTTTTTAAAAATTCATAAAAAATCCAAAATGGAAAAAAGTGCCAAAACTAATTACTTTCGCGTAAAGTCACATAACTCATGAGCAAAAAAAGGCATAGATCATGAAAATCGATGCACGCGTTTCTCATTTATTCACAATTAGGTAAATGTATGAATTTCGAAAATTTGCTCCAGATATGCACAACATTATTTGGAGAAAACATTGACACTCACAAGCCGAACTCTCTCATATTTTTCTACTGTACTAAAAGAGAAATATTGATGTGGCAACACTGGTTCTGTAATGTTCACATAAAACATGCATTGTCATTATACTTCTTCTCTTTCTCACACTGGTTCTGTGATTTTTGTCATTCAACAAGTGCCGACGAACGCGAACAGTAAAAGTGATTTTTCTCCAGTTTTTTAAAAGTGAACAAAAGAGAACAGAATATGGAACTGTGCAAGCCAGATATAAATAGCTTTTGCTACTGCTGTGGTCAATATGTCTCAACACATAAAAAAAAGGGGAAATTTCAGTACTGATTTTGTTCAAACATACGAGATGTACTTCAACCAAAATGTTATAGTGAACGAAAATTGGGTAACAAATATAGTGTGTAAAAGCTGCTACAACCGTCTAATGGATTGGAAAAATAGAAGACGTGAAAGTATGCCATTCGGTATCCCAATGACTTGGACTAATCCTGGCGAAGGTCACAATCCATTGAATTGCTATGCATGTGCGAATAAAGGAGCCGCAAAAAGGATAAGAAAATCGTATAATTACGTTGGTGTTGCAAGTGCCGCAACACCATTGCCTCATTCCGACCACATTCCTGTGCCAAAAGCTTCTAGCCCAGATATTTTCTCTTCTACGACTGCTCCGACATATCATGCACGTGATGATTCCCCGTATGAGCCATCAGTATCCAATGAGCCAATTTTAATAAATCAAAATAAGCTTGATTCAATTGTTGCCAAGTTGGAATTAACACAGCATAAATCGGAAGAGCTGGCTTCCATTTTGAAATCAAACAATTTGTTGGCACCCGGTGTGAAAGTCACAGCTTATCGAAGTCGTCAGGCAACACTCCAAAGTTTATTCCTTGTGAATGATGAAAAAACTTCTGCATATTGCCCGGATGTAGGAAAATTGATGGACGCAATGAAAATAAAATATGAAGCAGATGACTGGAGATTATTTATTGACAGTTCAAAACTCAGCTTGAAGGCGGTTTTACTGCATAAGACCAATAAAAAACCTTCAGTTCCAATCGCCTACAGTACAGAAACGAAAGAAACATATGATGCACTGGAAAATATTTTAAAAATGGTTAACTACGCCAAACATATGTGGCGCATATGCTGCGATTTAAAAGTTGTAGCAATGCTTTGCGGTCTTCAAAGCGGCTATATAAAATATATGTGCTTTTTGTGCGATTGGGACACACGATTTTCCGGTGACCAATATGCATGCCACGGATGGAAACTCAGAGAGCACAGCAGGTTACAAACGGCCAATATTATTCGTGAGCCTCTAGTGCCGAAGGAGAAGATATTGCTGCCTCCACTGCATATTAAACTTGGAATTGTTAAGAATTTTATCAAAACTGTCGCCAAAAGAGATGAAGTTTTCTTGTGTTTGAAACTAATTTACCCGAGACTCAGCGAAAGTAAAATTAAAGAAGGTAAGTTATAATATCACATTCATTTCCCATGATTTTCCATCTTAACAAATTAATTTTTTCCAATCAGGCGTACTAAATGGTCCAGATATACGAAAGCTGATTAAAAGTGACGCATTCAACAATATTTTGATTGACGCTGAATTGAATGCATGGCAGGCAATCAAAGAAGTAATAGAAGGCTTGTTAGGAAAGCATCGTTCTAACAACTACGAGGTTTCTGTCGCAAGGATGTTAAGAGCATTCTCGGAAATTAGTGTCCACATGTCCTTGAAAATCCATTATTTACATCATCATCTGGACTACTTCAGCAAACAATTGGCTACCGAATCTGATGAACAAGGTGAACGCTATCATCAAGTTGCTATGCCATTTGAAATGAGGTAATAATGGTAAAATAATGGCCAGAAGTCTGGAGTTATTGGGGAAAATTTATGAAAAAGGCGATAAATGACACTTTTTTGAATAGAAACAAATATCAATATTCTTGTCAAAATGGGATACCTTCACTTAATTGTAAATAAAAGCAGAACGCGTTAAATTTTGTTTATAGGTTATGTGACTTTACATGAAATTAATAACACTTGATCCTTTTTTCCGTTTTGGATTTTTTATGAATTTAAAAAAAAAAAATTTTAATTTTTAGGCAAAAAAATATTTTTTTTTCTCCAAAAATTTATTTTTACCGGCAAAACTGTTGATTATAAAGAAAAACGTTATATGAACGGATTAAAGAAATTGTAATTCAAAATTTTTCTAAATTTGTTTCATCAAAATCGGACAAGTGGTTCTCGAGTTATGTTAAACTACGTTTTTGCCAAAATGTTACAATTAAGCGAAAAAACATCAAGATAAGGAAAAAATTTAAAAGGTCATAAAAAAATGACACATACGAACGCCAAACCCTTTGAGGGTTTTACTATACTGACCTAGTACCATCACCCTGACTTGGAATTTCTCACCCCCCAGATTGGCTGTTGTACTGTGTAATCAGCAAAATGTTTAGTGATTTTAGCAAGTATTTTGTTCATTGCAATCGACTAAGGTTAGCAAAATTTTTGCTGAGATTACTATTTCTTTGGTAAAAATCAGGTCGCTGGTTTTCAGCAAACACATTTTGCTGAAATTACCAACTTTTTTGCAAGCACGCTCCTAACTAAAAATTGGCTGAAACAGCAACATTTTTTGCTGACTTTACAGACTTTTTTTTTTTATTGTATAAACGGAGTGACTCGGGTTTTATTTAAGTCCGTATTTTACGGTACGGAAATAGATACGCCAAAACTGAGTTAAAACGTATTGGCGTTAATGTTTCGTACACTAAAAAAAAAAGTTAGTATAAAAATTAGTAAAACGGTTTCCAATTTTATTATACTAGTATTATACTAATTTTTAGTATAAAGTTGTTTTTTAGTAAAATAATTTGGTATTCTTATTTTACAAATTACAGAATTTTTTACTAATTTGAGTTGCTAAATCTACAAATTTAATTTTACTAAATTTTGAAACCCGATTAGCTAAAATTAGCAAAAAAAAATTACTAATCTTTTTTATTTTGGAAGTTTAAATTTTTTTTTTTTTTGAAAATATAAACAACCTGATAGAAATTTTTGTTGCAATATGACACACTAAAAACCAAGTTGTTTTTAAGCGTTTTTTATTCCATTTATAATAAAAATAGATTTGTTCTCTAAATTTTTTTGTTGTTTTTTAATGTTTATATTTCCACGTTTTTTTTTTTTGCTTTTTTCAAATATTTCTTTGCTATAAATACAAATTAGTTTGCAATTTTTTCAATATGTATTTTTATCATCCATATTCGTACACTCGGTGAAAAAAAGAGTTATCATATTGATGAAACTGCTTCATAAATCAATCATCGGCAATAAATATGACGAAGCGTTTCATAAAGCAGATGATCTTTTTTATACGAAAATTGATGCCCAAACGTCTTTCAAATTAGTTCGTATTAACCTATAATTCGTCTTTAACCAAATTTAGCTTAAAAGAATTTTACTGTAAATGGTACAATTGTTTTCTATTCTAAAGCTGCCTACACACGAAGGAACATTCGTTACAAAATGCCCTTCATGTATAGCGACCTATAGAAAATCAAGCATGCTATACAGCATGCTGGACGGCTGTATGAATTTGATCATGTAGTGTCTAATTTGACAGCTTGTCAAACATGTTGGACGAAAAACAAAATTTTTTGATTTTTCGGCAGGTTTGACAAACACGCTTTACAGTGTAATGGAAAATATCATCAAACATTAGGGAATTTTACATTTTTAATAAGTTATTTTGTGACAAGAAAGGGATAACGTTAATAAAAAAACTAAAAAATGGAAAAACAGAAGAAAAAAAATTAAATCAAAGAAAAAAAATTAAAAAAAAAATTTCGTCATTATCATCCGCTGTGTTAATTTTGTGTTTTTGAAGGTACATTTTACAGCATGCTTGACCGTGTATTTGATCGTATAAAGTCCGCTTATGTCAATAGCGGCCTATATACGAGCAAGCATGCTGTCCAGCTTGTTTGGCAAACAAAAAATGGTTTTTGGTATACACGGACAAGCATGCTGTAAAACTTTACTTCAAAACCACAAAATCAACACAGCGGATGATAATGACGAAATTATTTTTATTAATTTTTTTCTTGGAATTTCAGTTTTGAATTTCTGTTTTTGCATTTTTTAGTTTATTTTAGGGATGTGCGATGATTTTGATTAATCAAATTTATGAATAATTGAATAATATCTTGTTTTTCTCCATTGACGACGCTTTTAATGCCAGTTCAAAATAGAGACTTTAAACTTAGGAACGGAGTTGGTCAAGTCTGACCAGTGAGCAAACAACCTTTGTTATTCTCTTTATTTGGAGCTATATAAAGTATCGCCACAAAACAAGGATAAAATATCCGTATTTTTCTATTTTAAATATTAATTGAAATTATTCAAGTTTTGATTAATCAAAATTCAAATTAATTAATTAATCATAATTCTGATTAATCAAATTTTCAACTAATCAATTAATTGACTAATCAAAGTTCTGATTAATCATACTGTTTGATTAATCGATTAATCGCACATCCTTAGTTTATTTATTAACGTTATCCCTTTCTTGTCACAAAATAACTTATTAAAAATGTAAAATTCTCCAATGTTTGATGATTTTTTTCAATATACGGTAAAGCGTGTTTGTCAAACTTGCCGAAATATCAAAAAATTTTGTTTTTCGTCCAACATGCTTGACAAACCGTCAAATTAGACATTACATGGTCAAATTCATACAGCCGGCCATCATGCTGTACAGCATACTTGGAAGTCTATATGGCCGCTAATGTATCGTGTTGACATTCGTGTTATCAAAATTTTTTGATATTTTGTGTTTCCTAACTCAATTTTCCATCGTGTGTATCGATGTTACTGTTTTTTGCTGTTTTAGTTCATTAAGAGCAGTCGTACTGGGAGGTGCCTTTGTAATTGCGCATTATGGCGACAATTACAAATAATGAAAACTGCATTAATTTTTATAAATGAATATGAAAATTTATAGACAATTAAGAAAAAAATCCTTAAATATAAATTGTAACAAAATATTGACCAGTTTTCCTTTAAACATATATAATATAAACAACTGTAAATTGCACGCGTGCTAACCCGGTGTCTTCAAATGCAATAAATTATATGATATGAAATGTCAAAACCATTGCAGCGAAACGTCAAAATGATATCAATTGCAAAGGAGAACACTTGACCATTTCATGGATAAGAAATATCATAGATTTTTTTCGAAAAACAACAAATTTTATGAAACATTAATATTTACCGACAAATAATAAAAAAACTAAACACTTTTCCATTCTTTTTTATCAAATTTTTTGTTGTTTTTCTGTTACAAAATTAAAATGAAAACTAAAAGTGACATTTGATCTCTGGCATCACTGCAAGAGCCGATTGCATGTCAGCGATATGATGTTTGTATTAATTTTATTGTGCATAGACTAGTGTTTCCAATTCGGTTAATCGATTAACCGATTCCTCGATTAATCGCCTCTATTTCGGTTAATGTCGAAACAAATAATTTAAAACTCAAATAATTATTCGACCCGAATAATCGGTTAAAATAGGTCGATTAACCGGTTACATTTTTAATATGGAATTTTTCCTTTATTTTTTCCCAAAACTTCATAATTTTCTTAGTCTTGGCTAAAAAATTGCAAGAAAAGCTTAGAAAAACAAATACTAACTAAAAATACCACCAAATTCTTTAAAAATCGAGAAAAAGAGGTCCTTAAGCCTTTAAATACCTTTTTTGGAGGAACTCAAAGCAAGTCGGCATTGCACCAGCGAGACACGTCATCTGTTTTATAAGACTGATAAACTTTAATAAAATTTGTTTGCAAATATTTTAACAAAATATCAAAGTTTCTATATGTAAAAAAGAGCTTTAAAAAACATCGCGAAAGGACCAAATAATACAATACAATAGACATGCTTCATTTCTGTTTTAATTCTTTTAAAAATTAAAACTAAATTATATTTCCATGTCCCTTAAGACAAGGTTGCATTTGTTTTAAAACTGTGTCACACAATTGACATATTAATTCTGTAAGAACTCTAGCTTTTCTTACTTCTCTCAAGAGAGTGTGTACAATCGGTTCAAAACAGGGATGCGCAAAATTGATTTGCAATTGTATTAGTGAGCAGGAGAGAGATCTGTACTGAAAAAAAAAATTGAGCGAATTAAAAAATATGTCTTTTACATATTTGTTAATCTCCATATTTTTATACAATCTTAATGACATTTTCTGCAACCTATTTTTATAGATTTTAAACAAAATCTTCTATGTTAATACTTTTATGACAATTTTTTTTTCTTTATTTCTATTAAAGGTATACTATGAAAGATTTAATATGGAAATAAGCATGTCTTTTAATAACATATTCCCTAGATTCCTGAAAAGTTTTATAACGTAAAAGGCATTGCTTGATATCAAAAACATTTTTCATCATATATTTTCTGAATGTCGTAATTATTTTGTTTCAATTCACATGAAAAAAATATTAAAACACCCGCTAAGCATGTGCACTCGTCGCTGTCTCAGTGACGACTAAATTAAAGAGCATAAGAATATGTGTGAGGTAGTAATTTCACAATTGTGCTATGAAACCGCACCTCTGGTTCCAAACCACATAAATTCTACGACATGTTTCACTAGAATACAATGGAACCCGAACCCGTTTCAATGAAATTAAATTTTTATTCGAATTAAAACAAATAACCAAAAAGCAGAAAATGAAAGTTAAGAAATTGAAATTTATATGCAATTTGACATCTATAACCGCACACTGAGGAAATTGTGTACATGCTATTTATGAATTTTTCACTGATTCAATTAAGTTTCGCTGGAATTCGTCCATTGAAAGTTTTCATTGAACTGATGCAGTTTTTGATAAAATTTTATGAAAAATTTCATATTATTTATTAAAAATTTTAACACCCAAAAAAAGTTTTATTAAAAAGAGCTTCATAAAAATAATGAAGCTTTGTCATTCACTTTGGGAAGAAAACTTCATTAGCTTACTGAAAATTTTCATTAAAACTCGTCTGACGAAATGCTATCTGCGTAAGTTCGCTCAAACTTTAGGTTATTTTTTTATTATTAATGGCCCTTAGAAAATTTTTGCAGCGTAAATTAGTATTTTCGGTAACTGAAATTCAACTCTACTATTTTTTTTATATCGAGGTCTCGATTTTTATTTCTTCAGGGGAGAAGGAAGAATCTTAATAAAATCTTCAAAACTTTAGATATAACATTTATTTAAATGCAATATTAATTTTTTTGCGGCAGTATTTACTATTGTTCTTAAATTACTAATATTTGCCAAACCAAAAATCTTTCAGCAATTCTTTCTGCCATTTTCAATGATATTTTAGTAGCTTTAGCAAAATTTTTGCAGACCTTTGTCTACTAAGAAAATTTTTAATTAAAAAAAACCTCAGATTCCAAAACTTTTCAACCTTAGAATATTAAAAGTTGTTTTGAATATAGCGAGTTTATATACCACGTTGATATTTAACAAATACAGGCAGATCTTTGTGTTTTTATTGATAAAAAAATTAAGGAAATACATTAATTTTGTATTAAACGATTAATCGATTAATCGCCAATTTTCTCGATTAACCGACCCGAATAACCGGTTAATCAATTTTAGGCATTTTTCGAATAATGCATTAACCGGTTAACCGCCTACGTCGAATAATTGGAAACACTAGCATAGACTAATAGCGTCAGAAAATTACAATTTGATTAAAAATTTTAAATTATTAAGAAAAACATTAAATTCTGTAATAAAATTAATAAGAAAGGGATACAAATTTTCTATGACTAAAAAAAATAACGAAATAAACGATTGAACGAAATGAACGATTGAACGAAAAGAACGAATAATGGTGAACGATGTCATATCGTTCAATGAACTGAACCGTTCAAATGAACTAGTTCGTTCATGAACGACACAACTCTAAGCACAAGGTTTTTCAACAAAAACATTCGGTAGTGTTTTAATAGTTAAAAAAATCAAGTGAATTAAAATAATAACTTGTAAAAATCAATAACAATGGTACATATTGGACCAGTACATGGTGGTCATCCTGGGGTACTTGCTCCACAACATATGCCCACAGCACCCAGTGGTCCTAATTCTCTTCAAACATCATCTTCGACCGGAACAACATCCTCATCTTCAAATAAATCGTCTTTATCCGTAAAACCCAATTATACTTTAAAGTTTACTTTGGCTGGTCATACCAAGGCAGTATCAGCTGTTTTCACCCAATGGGGAATGGTTGGCGAGTTCATATGAGTACCAGAAGTGGGAAAAGAAATAATTTCGAAATTTTATGAATTGACCTGTCTCGGCCGTTCATTTTAATCGTGATGGTTCGTTAATTGTCTCTTCAAGCTATGTTGGCTTATGTCGTCTTTGGGATACAGCCAGTGGTCAGTGTTTGAAGACTTTAATAGATGATGGCAAGTATATATTGGCGGCTACTTTGGATAATACTTTGAAATTATGGGACTATTCAAAAGGAATATGTTTAAAAACCTACACTGGATATAAAAATGAAAAATATTGTATTTTTGCAAATTTTTCAGTAACTGGAGGAAATGTTAGTTAAAGGCAAGAATTTTTTTTATCTATAAATTTGTTTTAAATGTTTGTAATATTTTTTTGTGGGTTGTTTCCGGCAGTTAATATGGTTTACATCTGGAATCTACAATCGAAAGAGGTGGTCCAGAAATGACAGGGTCACACCGACACTGTGTTGTATACTGCTTGTCATCCAACAGGGAATATTGCTTCGGCGGCTTCGGAAAATGACAAAACCATAAAATTATGGAAAAGCGATACATAATTTTACAATTACATATGGTTATCCCAATATTGGTACCATACGTGAATTGGTATTTAAAAAGGTTTTGCTCGTATCAATGGCAAAAAATCACGCATTATTTGTTTGGAAGATATTATTCATGAGATATTTACAGTGGGTACAAAGGTTCAAGCTGTTAGTGAATTTATGTGTGCATTTTTAGTAAGTTTATTGTCTTTATATTAATTTATATGTAGCAAAAATTAACTTCTATTTTTTTATCTACAGTTTTGTAGCCCACGTGAAGCTTGGAAGAATAAAGTGTCGGTATCCTTTAAGCGTGGAGGCGAATACGGCGATCGTGGTAATGGTATCAATGATTTAATAGCACGCAGTTTATAAATATATTTTTGTAAAATTTGACACTGTTACTTATAAACTAGAAAGTATTTTAGGGGCTTTGACATGTCTTTTTCATATTTATGTGGTTTTTCATTTTTAATATCCGATTGAATGTAAACATGTATGGCTCTTCAATCACATTTTTTTGGAATCAATTTTCCTAAAGACAAGTTATCAACAGCAATCCTTAGCCTGACAACTTATCTAAAAAATATAAATGAAGAGAAAATTTTATAAATTTCACTCCTATGTTAGTTAATTTGATAATTTCACATTTTAAGTCGTATTTTTCGCTGTTTTCGCATCAATTTATTAATTAAAGGAAATAACAATTGCCTACTTTTGTTAACTTTGAAACTCTTTATTTCTAATTATAATCTTTACAGCTGAGTTTCATACTGAAGTCTTTAACTTCACTATTAAACAAAAGAAAATGCCAAGAAATTTGTGTACGAAACAACAAAAAATTATGGATTAATAAAAGTAAACTCACAAACCTACACGGTGGTTTTCATACTGAAGGTTTTTGAGTTAAGCATTAGTTATTTAATTTGTTATTTCGTATACAATTTTTTACATTTTATCTTTCAATATCGTTAAGTTCAAGTTAACTTTAAATATGAAACCGAGCGTAATAGATAAATAATAAAATGTACCTACATTAATTTGGAATAAATGTGGGCATTTTTTTATACTTTTAAAAGTGAATACTTATAAAAATTTGCATTAAATGAATGCGTGACTTTCTTTTAAATACTTATATATATTAATACTCCAAAAATTAATTTAAATGTGAATATCAATTTGATATTGATCTCAGAAGCCTATAATTTAGTACATATATTTATAATAAATCTTTTTATCTTTTTATATACATACCTTCAATGTATCATTCATCTAAAAGTTATTTAAATTTTAAAACTTTACTTATAATTAAATCGTATTTAAAATTACATTTCATTTTATAACTAAAAAGAAATAAATTTTACTATTCGTAAGCATTTTTTATGGATTTTATTTTAGATTTTTTGGAAATAAAATACAGTATGCATACTAATATTTAGTATAAGTACTATTTTATTTCCATTTTAAATTTACAGAAATTTTACTAATATATAGTAAAATTACTAATTTTTGCTTCTAAATGAATTTCACTAATATTTAGTAAGAAATTTGGCTAATTTTAGCAAATTGATTTCGATTATGAATATACTAAAATTATACTAAATTTTAGTAACTATTACAAATTTTTTCCACAACTTTGACTTTACTAATAATTACAGACACATTTTGCTAAAATTAGCTAATCGGTCTGCTGGCCTAATATTAGTTAATTTTTCTGTAATATTACAGTTTTTTCTGTAACTTTTACAGACTTTTTTATTTGAGTGTATATACTTACAAGCTTTGACTGATACGTGTATTACGGACCGCTAATGTGCCCTAAAAGCCGAATTCATGATTCCGTACATGCCGGAGAGTCCTCAAAGATGTGTCTTGGTGGTTCTTAAGAAATTGTTATAAATAGTTTTGAAAATTAATACTCAAAATTAGTTAAAGTACTGATGATTTTTAGTATAGTGTTAAATGAAGATAACTAAAATCTTTGCTTGAATAAGTGTTTCAACTAAAAATTTGTTAAAAATTAGACAAATCGATTTGAAACCCATTTGACAGATTTTTCAATTGACTTTTTTTTAAGTGTAGTAGGAGTTCGGCTTCCTACTATAAGTTGGGTAAATTTAAACAAAAATTAATTAGAGTATATAGTTTTGGGTTCGGTTTTCTTCGAATCCGCTTTTAAAGTTGCTTCCGAAAGCATTTTCTTCTCTATTAACAAGGGAAAACTTTGGAGTGACATTGCCCATAAATACCAATAAACTGAGCTTACAATTCTAATTAGAAATACACAAAATAAAAAAAAAATAGTCAAATTCCTTGCATTTTCCACACTAAACTAAATTATAGAAAAAAAAAAAATTTTTTTTTACCGTATATTTTTTTAGTTGATCTGAAGATTGTTACAATAAGTATTAAAAAACTAAACTCTACATGATAACTTAGAGAGAACCACATAAAGGCAATCTGATGATGGTGCTTGGCAGAACTTGAAATGCATTAGTTGTCAACCACTGGTTCTAGGAAAGTTATTTTCATAAGATTATTCTCTATTTGTATTAAAATAAAACTGTGAATTTTATTTGGAATTTGTCATATTTCATTTTAAAACCGAACAAATATAATACTCATTGTATAATAAATAGTGCAATCAAAATAAACCCTAAATTGGTCAATATTTAACTACGACTACTCCTGTCCTTTTTTAAAAAATTTGAAAAATTTCTTTAATTTTTATTCGTAGAAACAAAAAATAAATTGCTTAGAATTCTATCGGAACCAACGAACTTGCCGGATCATTCTGTTGAAATCAGAATTTTCTATCCGGCATCGAAACAGCTGAATGATTTTAGTCGGAAAAAATATGAAATGAATAAAGAAAATTGATTCAAACAACAAATAATGAATAAAAATTAACAAATAAATGGAAAATTTTAGAATAAAATATAAAACCACATGAAATAGATGCTAAATAGTAATGTCGTTTATGATAATCTATAAGTGTACTTTTTAGCTACGGCACGGTACAGTTACATCACATTTACGTTTACGGTCCAATAATCCGCCCTTTAAGGTTCAATTAGACGTGCCATAACGCCATAGCCGTAACCATAACGCCATAGCAGACAACCAAAATTCAATTGGTATCTACGGTTACGGTTATGGCGGTATGGCATGTTACCTATAATCGAATACAATGTAGCCTTGTTCCTATATATACCTTATTAAACTGCTCCCTCTCATTTCCATCACATTTTATTTCATAAACTACATTGTCCATTTTAGTTCATCAAGTTTAGATTTTTTATATGTAAATAGAGTGTTAAGTGTTTTGTTTGACTTGTAGGCAATTTTTATGTTCTCATCGTTTATAACTTTCCTTAATGTTTTGTTCTCTGTAAGTTTGGGTAAATATGGTATACTGTAAAAACTAACTTGCGTTTTTGAATCGTCTTTTTCAATTTGTTTATTATAAAGTGTTTTTTTTAATTATGTCGTTGATAAGGTATGAGGGGTACCCAGCAAAACCACACATTACCAAATAATGTGTAAAGTAATGTGTTGCCATAAGGGCCGATGCATTACTTTATACCTTACTTCACTGATGAAATTTACAGGCGATGAGCCCCAAAGTAATGTATGAGGAGGAAGTGATAAAGTAATTGGTTACTTATGTAGTTACAAGGATGCGAAAAGTAATGGGTCTAAAAATAGATTTTCGTAAAAAAAATGTATTTAAAAAAAATTTATTACAAATATTTTTTTATTAAATATATAAACGTGGTCACGCTGGTATTCGAACCTGGGATCCCTGCATGTTAGCCAAGAACTCTACCACCTGAGCTATCCACACATAACATTTGATTGCTTAAAAAGTAAATGAATTGTTGTGATTCGTATTTTCATTTGTAATGTCCAAAAATATATACCTTACACCCATGCTTACAAAAAAAACACAAAGTAATGTGTCTCAAAATAGATTTTCAAAAATATTCTAATCATTACTTTTCGTTTATAAATCATGCATTATGTAATCAGTGATTGGTAAGTTATTACTATTTGTTCTGAAATAATGCAGAAGGTAACGAGGTATCATTACAAGGTAATGCGTGAGTATATCGCACCCATTACCAACATTTTGCTGGGTAGTTATTCATGTAAAGTATTTTCTTAAACTTTTCAATATTATTTAATATAAATTTTTCATCACTTAGGCGTAAGAGTTTAGCCTAAAGGAACTGAAGTGAACAGACAGACGGAAGTTCGCCGTTTCTATACTATTAGGCGGCATAGAAACTTAAAATTTTAAATAAATTTTGTGGAACGTGTTATTTTATTTATTGAATTTATAATCCATAAACATTAAAGCAAACAGTTACCACAACAAAAATTAAAAATTTCTAAATAAATTTCGGAATTACTTGTAAAAAAATTTAGATATTCAAAATTAACAAAATTACAAAAATTCGGTTGGCAACCACGAATCTGTTTTTTGTGTGCATCAGATAGGACAAATAATACTGTAAGTTTGATATTGATACGACATACTTTTTCCTGTAGCGGACAGTTGGCTTGGGAAGCCTCATATATGAATATATACAAATTTTCCATGCTTTATATAGTGGTATTCAAAAGCATAAATTATATGTGTAGGTATATATTGTAAAATAATGTGTTATATACACACCTTTTACTCGGGTTTGGAAAGATAATCAGTTTTTATGTTCCATACATGTTTTTTTTATTTCCATTATGTTTATTTACCTATTAATTAATTTTTATTGATTTTTCCATTTCAAAATTTGAAATCAATAAAACGATTCTAAACATTTCGTCACTCAAATAAAATAAAATTGTATATTTGTTAGTGTTTCCAATTCGGTTAATCGATTAACCGATTCCTCGATTAATCGCCTCTGTTTCGGTTAATGTCGAAACAAATAATTTAAAACTCAAATAATTATTCGACCCGAATAATCGGTTAAAATAGGTCGATTAACCGGTTACATTTTTAATATGTAATTTTTTGCTTTATTTTTTCCCAAAACTTCATAATTTTCTTTACTTTGGCTAAAAAAATTACAAGAAATGTTTAAAAAACAAATGTTAACTAAAATACGATCAAATTGTTTTAAAATCGATTTAAAAAGAAGCCTTTAGATAGCATTTTTTGAGAAAACAACGAATTAATTACATTGCATTCAAGGCCTTACTCGGATGAGATGTTTAAGCTGTCGCACTTTAGTATAGTCACATTTATAATGTGGGAGCATGTATTCAATTCGTACAGCCGATGGGTTGTTGAAAAAAATTATCATATAGAGACAATCTGACAATAAAAACATATAAATAATTAATACAATTAAATAGAAAATCACTGACAACACCTGTCCATACAAAAAAAGGCAGAAACAAGATCTAGTCTGATTTAAAATTATAATTAGGTTATTTACAAGGAGTGTTCTATCTGTTGTATCGTCCTAACAAAAACCAAATTTCTTAAAATTTTTATTTGGCTTTAACAACGATTTTCTTTCGTTGTAGCACGCTCAAAAATGGACACTTAACATGCGTAAAAATGTTGTATCGTGCTATTCTGAAATGTTGTATTTTTTCAATTTAAATTTTAACAACTCTGTTTTTTGGTTTGACGATACAACGATACAGCAAATAGCACACCCCTTGTGAACAACCTTAATGTGTGTATAATTTTTAGAGAAAAAGGTTCATTCTTCTTCTTAACCTCAAACCTATTACCTAAAATTGAAGAAATTGCATATTAATTACAATATTAATTGCAGCTGTCTATAGAACGTTAAAACAATACTACTAAACTTTGAATTGATGCAGTTTTATGAAAAATCTCGTATTATTTATTGAAAATTACATACACCCAATGAAAAACCTTTTTCGTAAAATTTGTTTTGCATTAACTCTGTGAAGAAAACTTCATAAGTTTAGTGAAAACTTTCATTAAAACTCGTCCTATTAAATTCTCTCTGAATAAATTAACTCAAAATTGTTTTATTGTTAATGTCCCTTAAAAACCGAAAAGACTGACCCCTAAATTCATAAACGCTTTGTAAAATTATAGGAGGTTTATTAAACAAATTTTGTCTGAAAATGACGTTTTGTAAACCTGCTATAACTTTACAAAGCATTTATGAATTGAGGGGTGAGAATTTAACAATTATTTATGATATTCTCAGACTACTAATATTCACCAAATTTTTTGCTGATTTTTGCAGAGTAAATTAATATTTTCAAATAGAAAAGTTAAGAAAATACATTAATTTTGCATTAAACGATTAACCGATTAATCGCCAATTTTCTCGATTAACCGACCCGATTTTAGTGATTTTTCGAATAATGCATTAACCGGTTAACCGCCTATGTCGAATAATTGGAAAGACTAATATTTGTAGATAAAGAAAGACCACAAAAGCGATATGTTTTTATTGGCACTTAATTTAAAATATTCCAATTTTATTTTGCACAGAGCAAACAAAAAATAAAATTTTTCAAATTTAATGAATTTGATTTATTCATGACGCTTTGTTTATTTTTTACCTATGCGTATTATTTGCTCACTTTATTTTATTATATTTTTTGCATAACGCACAATATCCCATTATAATCAATATCAGATCTAAGCCAAGCAAGCCACCGTACGAGTACAACCAATCATTATGCCATATGGAAGGGGAGCTGTTAAGCATTTGTATTTGGCACTTAATAATGAAATTTAGATTTATTTTGGATATACATACTCAATTCAATGTTTTTACTTTTTCCTTATTATACAAAAACAAAATTCTATGAATTTTATGCTGATTTTTATGTGAAAAATATCATATGTGTGTTAAGGCACATCTACACGGGATAGAAAACTCTCTAGACTTTATGGAAATGCAGCTCTGTATAAATCTACGAAATGTAATCTCTAGGCCATTGACAATTGCTGTCATACATAATTTCTTTAATTAGTAACAATTTTTAAGATGTCTTGTAACATTATTGAACATTGCAGTTTATTAAATTCGCCTTTAGGTATATGGAGAAAAAATTATTTCTTAAAATATAACATTTTAATAAAAACAAATACTTGACATCTAGAGATTATACTTTTACGATAAAAATTAGTGCCAACTATATTATTGCGGACAACTGAAGAGTAGAGTGATGTCTACGAAACAATTGTATTGTCTATCATGGAAATGATCAACCCTTTTTGAAACAACAAATAAAAGTCTAATATGACAATATCATATTAGAATTTGGACTTGAGGTGGAAGAATATTCTAACTAAATATATGAAAATATAGAAAGTCCGAAAAAACAATTTTTGTATTTTTTAATGCAAAAATTAAAATAATAGATGACAAATTTAGCGCAAACTCTACGAGATTTCTATCCTGTGTAGATGTGCCTTTAGAAACATTTAGATTTATATGAAACTTTTCCTAAGATAAAAGAAATCAAATTTAGGAAGACAAGGTTCTACTTTATTTGTTGCGAAGAAAAATATTCTGATTGAACTTATATTAACCCGGCTAGAAATCTACATATATGGGATTCATACAGTTTTAATGTATGTTCGTTCATGATCATAAACATCCAGTTGGATCTGTCTTGAAGACCTCCTCGACGATGGGTGCATGACCATAGAAATTCGTAAACGACATATTGGTGACAGTCCATACAAATCGTTGATGACGTTTTCAAACGATTGTCCGCAAAATCGTACACGAACAATTCTATTTGACCATTTGGGCGACAATTTGCCGCACTTTGTCGTTGAAGACGGAATTGTTCACATTGCTAGCGTAGACGACCTTGTTGTTGACAGCTTCGCCAACACTGATTTCTTTATTATTTTTTCAAACAAATTTAAACCAAAAACTTCTCATCGAATTAATATTTTTATTGATTTAAATGTGAAACAAGCAGCGCAAAAAACGGTTTTATTTTTTTTTGCATATGTAAAAATAAGATTTTTTTTTTTTAATTTAAATTATATTTATTATTTGCTGTTAATTTGAATTTTTATTTAAATAATTTAACACATTTAAACAAACATTTCATTTCAAAATTTGCTTGTAAAGCGCTTGTATTAAGCAATGTTAATACTTAAAGTTAATATCAAAGTTTTATATTTAAGCAATAAAATGATGAACTAAATGAGAATTTATAAAAATAAGACATCTAAAGATTATGTCGCTCACCTTGTCGTCAACTCGCAACGCAATAAAATGATGAACTAAATGAGAATTTCTAAAAATAAGACATCTAAAGATTATGTCGCTCACCATTTCGTTAGCATAGTGGGTTATACAACATATGCAAGACAATGTCACTGAACTTGTCACCAACAGAATGTTATACACAATCAGCTAAAATTTTGTTCGTACACCTTATCGTTAAAGATGATCCTTCACATCGTCTTTCAAGACAATTTCAGCGACATATGACGTTCGCGAAAAATTCCAAAATGTCTTAAAGAAATCGTTGAAGACAATTTCATCGTTGATGATTGGCCAACTGGGCATGAATGCTTTCCCATACTTGTATACATAAATCTCCATACATGCACACTAGGGCGGGTCGATTTAAAAATCGCCCAAGTAACAAGGAAAATCGTATTCTAGGGATCAAAATAAGAAACTTTGCCCGAGAAACCATACCTCTAAAACGAATTCTGATGTCACAACTTTTGACCCGTAGAAGATCAAAAATGTTTGTATGGGGGGTTCCCCATACAAACATTTCAAAAAATCACCAAAATGTTTTTTCTTTTTGTGAACCTTCCATTTTAGGTATAGGATGTGTTGAGCGGACTTTTGTAAAACAATACGAGGATCATTTTTGTGGAACTTTCTAACCCTCTAACTCTTCAGTTAAAGGGAATTTTTTGGCCCCTTTTTAAAAGGGGGTTCCAGGGGGTGTGCCACTAGCATGGGTGGATCGGCCCTCCAAAGTTAGTTGGAGTCGGTCATACATTTGGACTCGATTGGGGCACTCTAAATGGGTCAAAGTGGAATTTTTCAAAATTTGACCCTACGGGTCAAAAGTTGGGACATCAGAATTCGTTTTAGAGGTATGGTTCCTCGGGCAAAGTTTCTTATTTTGATCCCTAGAATACGATTTTCCTTGTCACTTGAACGATTTTTTTTGCCTCCCTACAGATCGACCAGCCCTAATGCACACACATTAAAGTGGGTCGAAACACAACAATTTTTTAGTGGCCCCCTAAAAATTAACTTTGACATTTTTTATAAGGATTCCCAAAATATTTAATTTTTTGCAACAACAGCTAGTGAGCTGGATAATTTTGAATAAATTCGAAAGAACTCAACATCTTTAATAATTTTCTTAAATTTCGCGAAAGCTGCGACATGTTTATTCATGATTTTTTTAGATGAGTCTTGAAAATATCTTTAATTTGATACCCCTTTTGTATACAGTTTCTTGGAACGAAAAAAGTGTCCCAAAAAAGGCCCATTTTGGGAAAAATCTATTATTATTAAAAATTCCCAAAATTTGAAATTTCGAAAAAATTAATTTTTTATTTCCTTTATTCATTTAATATACTCAAAATTATTCAGATATGATATTCTGACTTAATCGGATATCATTCCCCCCTCCTTAATCTGAAATTTAAAATGACCCACAAATTTGATAAAAATTAAAAAACGTGTTTTTTTAATTAATTTTAAAGTTTTTTAAAATGCTTAATTTGGAGATATCGATTGCTATTTGTACTATATAATAGTTGATATTAAGGAAAATAAAAATTAGAAAAATGGTAATTCGAGGTTGTGTTTGGAGCAACCCCTTGCCAGGACATTTTATGAAAATTGATTATTTTGTCAATAATTTAACAAAATTTTAGTGTTTTCGTCAAAGTTTGCATAATTTTTGAAAAAAATGTCACTTAAATTTGCTTAGTCTACAATTACTTTTACTTTTATTTAAAAAATCTTTAAAACTTTGTGGCCTGACGACAAAAAATGTCACATGAAATGTAATATTAATATTTAAAATAGTGTGAGTTCTAGATCATAGTACATGGTATTCGAGGCCAATTTTAATAAAAAAAGGTGAACTTTTCTGCATTTGTATTAAAAACTAAGGAACCCATAAGATTACCTTTATGTGATTTGGGACAAAAATAAAATATTGAGGAATAACATATGTATTTTTTCAGAATTTTAAAGAAACCATTTTTCGAAATATGGCGATTTAAATCGCGGATTTTATTAAATTAAACTTTGGAATTTTTGTTATTTCTGGTACTTAAATAACTATTTCACATCCTCTAAAATTAAACCACAGTAACTTCCTTGACTTAAGCCGTTCAAAATTTATAAACAATTAGGGTTAGTCAAAATTTCGATTAATTTGGTTGGTTTTAAAAACGCTAATAGAAAAAAGTCTGTAAACAATTAGTTAAAACCATTAAAAATTAGTTAAAAATTATGCTGCAGAAAAAACAGCTAAATTAGAAAATTATTTTTGCTATATGTGACGCGCAAAATAGAAAGGGACCTAAGGATAGAAAGGGACCTAAGGTCAGGAGAGCATGGGATCGGTATCATTCGATGCTCAGATGTTGTCCACAAAAAAAAAAAAAAATTGATTTTTTACCCTTAGGTCCCTTTCCCTATGCGCTGTCACATATATAAGTAAGATAGGAACAGAAAAACTAAAACTGTTAAATATACAGAATTTTAGTTATACATATTTGAATTAAATTTTTGTTAATAGAAAATACTAATTTAACTTGTTAAATTAGAAAAAACTTTTATAAGTATTTAGTAGCCTAAAAAATAACGGAAAAACTTGAAAGAAATTTTTTAGTCTAATTTTTGGATTCAGTAAAAATTTTAATAAACTAAAAAACAACATAATATTTTTTGAAATATTGTATATCGAGATCTTATATTCAATATGGTGTCAATAAAATGTCTTAAAAAGCTAATATAAATTAGTTTTTTCTATCTCCTGAAAACCTGTTAAACAACACATAGCGCTGCTTGCAGGCAAGCCGACGATTTGTTATTTCTTTATCAACCACTAGCGGGCAAAGTCCGCTACGTTGTTAGCATTCCTTAGGCCTAGTTTTTGGGATATTTTTACATTATTACTCATAACTTTTTTATTAATTATTTTAATGGAATGATATAAAGCCTATGTCAATTCTTAAGGACTATTCTAAATACTGGAACAAATATTTTTGAAATCAGATGAGTATTTACGGAGATAACCTCCTACAAACAAATATACACACATTCCCTCTTTATTATATTATAGTATAAGTATAGATATAGATAAGATGGTATTGAATAAAAGCTCCCGATATAATATATAGGAGATATTTGATATATATTATTAAATTTATTGTCAGAAAATTCAAAAACTTGTTTTATTATCTTTGAAATGAGGTACTAATCTTTAAAATTGGGGTAACGGGTATGAAATAGCGAGCTTTTGAACTTTAAAGATGTTTTTTGATTTGGATTTTTTTCATTTTTAAAAGAAAAATATATTTTTAGGAATTTTTGTGTTTACTAAAAGTTTATAGTATAATACATCGCATTATATATCGCTAGGAATCTTATAAAAATTCCCATAATAAAATGGGAATTTTAGTACAATATATCGAAAAAATCCGAAACACCGCCTCACTTAAATTTTATAAGGTATGTGGTTTCGTCCTTAAACCTGTATGTATCCCGATACATGTGTTATGCTATAATCAAATAAGCATGCGTATGCATGTTTTATACATTGGTAAATAGGCCACTCAAACATCTTTCATTTGACACCAAATTTTCTTATAGTACTTTTGGAACAACCAAGAAAAATTTTCTGTTACAAAGAATTGATTGTAGAATATCTACTTTTTCCTTCACAACCCCTTCTACTGTCAATTCCAACACCGATGAATTTTTGTTTGAAATTGCAATTAGTAACCGGAAATGTACCCTACGGGAAATTTTAACAAATTGTCACGGAACTGGCCTCTTTATATAAAATAGACTGGTCACTTTTACATGGCGTTGTCATAGGAGGGGGAAATTGACCCCTTGTGACATGTCACAAGACAAATCCTAGGACAGGTTACTGAACTCTCATAAAAAACAAAGTTCATGGGGTCAATTTCCTCCTCCTATGACAACGCCATGTAAAAGTGACCAGTCTCATTCATATAAAGGGGCCAGTTCGGTGACAGTTTGTTAAAATTTTACGTAGGGTTGCTCCAAAGTGGAAAAGTTTGCCCTAGAATTAGTTCTGGAACTACTTCTGGAACTGATTCATAACTTCCATATAAGATCGGCGGAACAGGTTCCGGAACTAGTTCCATGGAATCGGTTGCAGTGGAACCAGTTGCAGGATTAGTCTGGGTGGCAACCGATTGAAATAAATTTTCCTGGGAAATATAAACTAAGCAAAAAAAAACGAAAAATTAGGAAACTTTTATTACACACTTTTCTTTATGTTTTTAATCTGAATTTAAAGTAAAAAAATTATTAACACAAATGAATAACAACACATAATTTACAAAAAGAGAGAATATTAAAAAAAATTAATATACAAAGGAATTAACTAATATAGATTCGTTGCAACAGGGTGTATCGAAAATTAATTATAAGTGACACCGGGTATATCAAACATCCATATTTCAGTTATTTAAACTCGGTTTTTAGCAAAAACCAGGTAGAATATGTTTTCAGTTTGCAAGAAAATTGTATGGAGAAACTAATTCAAAAACTATCAGTGGCCAAAAGCTACTACTTTTTGCCCAGTCCAAATATATTATAAGGCTCGATTATTAAGACTTTTACTTATCGTAATCTACTTGAAGGAAAAAACAAAACATGTTTTCATATCTTTGCTAGGTCTTACAAATCAAAGCCAATTTGATTTAAGAAATCAAAATTAAATTTTTTTTCTATTGCAGAAAATTTCAAAATATTCTACGCTTATATTTAGTTAGAATATTGTTCTACCTCTAGTCCAAATTCTAATATGATATTAGCTGTATTTTCGATCATGCCTATCAACGTTAAGTATTTAAAGTATATGTACCCCAGTGTAGAGACGGTAATGACATGTCATTATTTTTTGGACTACCAGTAATGACACTCACTTACGTTCTGCATTATTTTAAAACATATAACAATGAGTTACTGATAATGACTTATTTTTATCATTATTTCAAATACAAAATAATTTTCTAGATTTTTTTGAAAATTTTTTGAAATCAGTACTGGTAAGCACATAGGTAACGATATATTTTTTGATTTTTGCTGGTATGTAACCATAACTCATTATTATTTGCGACATCGCCATATAAAGTTAATAAGAAATGTAATAACAAAAGTAACTAGTTACCATTACCAAGTATGTAGTTACATAACCACATATCTGGTAATGATTTTCTACACTGGGACGTTAAACCGATTGGAGTATAAATTTTTTTTTAACAGTTAGTGTTTATGATAGTTCCGGTATAATCTAACGTACTTCAGCAAAATTTTTAAGGTAGTAACGCGTAGAAGTTACGCTATGTATGAAAATGTATAATCGTTCCTTTTCCAACACTGATAATTATCCACGTTGAAAGTTAAAGTGCATACGAAAAGTAATACGTTAGTTTTTGTTTTAAACACGTTTTTATCACTTTGAGTTTTATTTATAAGTTAACGGATATATTTAAATTGAAAACACAGGTATTGTCATATTAGATTTTATTTGTTGCCGAAAGTCCGAAAAAACAATGTTTGTATTTTTTAATGCAAAAATTAAAATAATTATTCTACACTTATTTGTAATTGTAATTGACAATTTTCAATTACAGGTTAAATATAATTGTAATTTAAATGTAATTGAAGTCTACCGTTAGTCTTAAAATACCTTCTTTACTGAAATAACTGGGACACTATTAGTAGTAAAATACCGTTGCCGAAATAACCAAAATACCGTTATCCTTAAAATACCCTTAACGGAATAACTGAAATATCATTAATCTTAAATGAAATGGCTAGTGTACCTAGTATAATACACGAATGTTTTTATTCGGGTTTGCGAAGATAATCAGTTTTAATGTTCCCCACATGTTTTGTTATTTACAGGTATGTTTTTATTCGTATGAATTAATTTTTATTGATATTTCTATTTCAAAATTTAAAATCAATAAACTGATTCTAAATATCTCATCACTCAAATAAAATAAAATTGTATATTTGTAGATAAATAAAATCCACAAAAGCAATGTGTTTTTATTGGCACTTAATTTAAAATTTTCCACTTTTATTTTGCATACAACAAACAAAAAAAAAAACTTTTTAAATTTAATGAATTTGATTTATTCATGACACTTTGTTTATTTTTTTTACCTATTCGTATTGTTTGCTCATTTTATTGGATTGTTTTTTTGCATCATTCACAATATCCAGAGCTTCGAAGAATTAATTCCCTAATTCCCTTTTTTTGAACTGAATTTATATTTTTGGAATGAATTCCCTAAACAAACTTAAGGAGTTGTATGAATTCCTTTTTTTTCATTCGATTTATATTAAAGGAATTCATTCATTTTTTTTCTAATGACTTCATAAAATTTTATGAATTCATTCAACAAGGAATTCATTCAATTCTAGTTAATTCAACTTTTGGTAAAGGAATTCATTCAATTCTAGTTAATTCAACTTTTGGTCAAGGAATTCATTCAATTCTAGTTAATTCAACTTTTGGTCAAAGACTTCATTCAATTCGAGTTAATTCAACTTTTGGTCAAGGAATTCATTCAATTCTAATTAATTCAACTTTTGGTCAAGGAATTCATTCAATTCTAGTTAATTCAACTTTTGGTCAAGGAATTCATTCAAGTTAATTCAACTTTTGGTCAAGGAATTCATTCAATTCTAGTTAATGCAACTTTTAGTCAAGGAATTCATTCAATTCTAGTTAATTCAAGTTTTGGTCAAGGAATTAAATTTATTTCGTTTAATTCAAGGAATTGAAAACTTAATTCAGGGAATTAAACAAAAAAATTTAATTCCTTAGGGAACGAAATAAATTTAATTCCTTGACTAAAAGTTGAATTAACTAGAATTGAATGAATTCCTTGACCAAAAGTTGAACTTAAATGAATTCCTTGACCAAAAGTTGAATTAACTAGAATTGAATGAATTCCTAGACCAAAAGTTGAATTAACTAGAATTGAATGAATTCCTTGATCAAAAGTTGAATTAAGTGCACAGTTGAATGAAATCCTTAGCCAAAAGTTGAATTAACTTGAATTGAATGAATTCCTTGATTTCAAATTGAATTAACTAGTGTTGAATGAATTCTTTAGTGAATGAATTATTTTATTTTAATTCTTTACACTTTGGTCAGGGAATTTAAATTTAACATTTTTGAAAATTTATGGCTATTTTCCTGAGCAACTTTTGAATAAAGTAATCTCAGAATTGAAATCTGCTCCCTCAGCCGTGTCCACCGATATGACCAAACCCCATTCACGTCTGTTCGAAATTGGCCCTGGGCCCCCCTGCACTTGACATGTTTAAAAATTTAAATTTAACATTTTTGAAAATTTATGGCTATTTTCCTGAGCAACTTTTGAATAAAGTAATCTCAGAATTAAAATCTGCTCCCTCAGCCGCGTCCACTGATATGACCAAACCCCATTCACGTCTGTTCGAAATTGGCCCTGGGCCCACCTGCACTTGACATGTTTAAAAATTTAAATTTAACATTTTTGAAAATTTATGGCTATTTTCCTGAGCAACTTTTGAATAAAGTAATCTCAGAATTGAAATCTGCTCCCTCAGCCGCGTCCACCGATATGACCAAACCCCATTCACGTCTGTTCGAAATTGGCCCTGGGCCCCACTGCACTTGACATGTTTAAAAATTTAAATTTAACATTTTTGAAAATTTATGGCTATTTTCCTGAGCAACTTTTGAATAAAGTAATCTCAGAATTAAAATCTGCTCCCTCAGCCGCGTCCACTGATATGACCAAACCCCATTCACGTCTGTTCGAAATTGGCCCTGGGCCCACCTGCACTTGACATGTTTAAAAATTTAAATTTAACATTTTTGAAAATTTATGGCTATTTTCTTGAGCAACTTTTGAACAAAGCGAGTTCAGAATTGAAATCTGCTCCCTCAGCCGCGTCCACTGATATAACCAAACCCCATGCACGTCTGTTCGAAATTGGCCCTGGGCCCACCTGCACTTGACATGTTTAAAAATTTAAATTTAACATTTTTGAAAATTTATTACTATTTTCCTGAGCAACTTTTGAATAAAGTAATCCCAGAATTGAAATCTGCTCCCTCAGCCGCGTCCACTGATATGACCAAACCCCATTCACGTCTGTTCGAAATTGGCCCTGGGCCCATCTGAACTTGTCATGTTTAAAAATTTAAATTTAACATTTTTGAAAATTTATGGCTATTTTCTTGAGCAACTTTTGAACAAAGTGAGTTCAGAATTGAAATCTGCTCCCTCAACCGTGTCCACTGATATGACCAAACCCCATTCACGTCTGTTCGAAATTGGACCTGGGCCCACCTGCACTTGACATGTTTAAAAATTTAAATTTAACATTTTTGAAAATTTATGGCTATTTTCCTGAGCAACTTTTGAATAAAGTAATCTCAGAATTGAAATCTGCTCCCTCAGCCGCGTCCACTGATATAACCAAACCCCATGCACGTCTGTTCGAAATTGGCCCTGGGCCCACCTGCACTTGTCATGTTTAAAAATTTAAATTTAACATTTTTGAAAATTTATGGCTATTTTCTTGAGCAACTTTTGAACAAAGTGAGCTCAGAATTGAAATCTGCTCCCTTAACCGTGTCCACTGATATGACCAAACCCCATTCACGTCTGTTCGAAATTGGCCCTGGGCCCATCTAAACTTGTCATCTTTAAAAATTTAAATTTAACATTTTTGAAAATTTATGGCTATTTTCTTGAGCAACTTTTGAACAAAGTGAGCTCAGAATTGAAATCTGCTCCCTCAACCGTGTCCACTGATATGACCAAACCCCATTCACGTCTGTTCGAAATTGGCCCTGAGCCCATCTGAACTTGTCATGTTTAAAAATTTTAATTTAACATTTTTGAAAATTTATGGCTATTTTCCTGAGCAACTTTTGAATAAAGTGAGCTCAGAATTGAAATCTGCTCCCTCAGCCGTGTCCACTGATATGACCAAACCCCATTCACGTCTGTTCGAAATTGGCCCTGGGCCCATCTGAACTTGTCATGTTTAAAAATTTAAATTTAACATTTTTGAAAATTTATGGCTATTTTCTTGAGCAACTTTTGAACAAAGTGAGCTCAGAATTGAAATCTGCTCCCTCAACCGTGTCCACTGATATGACCAAACCCCATTCACGTCTGTTCGAAATTGGCCCTGGGCCCATCTGAACTTGTCATGTTTAAAAATTTTAATTTAACATTTTTGAAAATTTATGGCTATTTTCCTGAGCAACTTTTGAATAAAGTGAGCTCAGAATTGAAATCTGCTCCCTCAGCCGTGTCCACTGATATGACCAAACCCCATTCACGTCTGTTCGAAATTGGCCCTGGGCCCCCCTGCACTTGACATGTTTAAAAATTTAAATTTAACATTTTTGAAAATTTATGGCTATTTTCTTGAGCAACTTTTGAATAAAGTAATCTCAGAATTGAAATCTGCTCCCTCAGCCGCGTCCACTGATATGACCAAACCCCATTCACGTCTGTTCGAAATTGGCCCTGGGCCCACCTGCACTTGACATGTTTAAAAATTTAAATTTAACATTTTTGAAAATTTATTACTATTTTCCTGAGCAACTTTTGAATAAAGTAATCCCAGAATTGAAATCTGCTCCCTCAGCCGCGTCCACTGATATGACCAAACCCCATTCACGTCTGTTCGAAATTGGCCCTGGGCCCATCTGAACTTGTCATGTTTAAAAATTTAAATTTAACATTTTTGAAAATTTATGGCTATTTTCTTGAGCAACTTTTGAACAAAGTGAGCTCAGAATTGAAATCTGCTCCCTGAACCGTGTCCACTGATATGACCAAACCCCATTCACGTCTGTTCGAAATTGGCCCTGGGCCCATCTGAACTTGTCATGTTTAAAAATTTAAATTTAACATTTTTGAAAATTTATGGCTATTTTCTTGAGCAACTTTTGAACAAAGTGAGCTCAGAATTGAAATCTGCTCCCTCGACCGTGTCCACTGATATGACCAAACCCCATTCACGTTTGTTCGAAATTGGCCCTGGGCCCATCTGAACTTGTCATGTTTAAAAATTTTAATTTAACATTTTTGAAAATTTATGGCTATTTTCCTGAGCAACTTTTGAATAAAGTGAGCTCAGAATTGAAATCTGCTCCCTCAGCCGTGTCCACTGATATGACCAAACCCCATTCACGTCTGTTCGAAAATGGCCCTGGGCCCATCTGAACTTGTCATGTTTAAAAATTTAAATTTAACATTTTTGAAAATTTATGGCTATTTTCTTGAGCAACTTTTGAACAAAGTGAGTTCAGAATTGAAATCTGCTCCCTCAACCGTGTCCACTGATATGACCAAACCCCATTCACGTCTGTTCGAAATTGGCCCTGGGCCCATCTGAACTTGTCATGTTTAAAAATTTTAATTTAACATTTTTGAAAATTTATGGCTATTTTCCTGAGCAACTTTTGAATAAAGTGAGCTCAGAATTGAAATCTGCTCCCCCAGCCGTGTCCACTAATATGACCAAACCCCATTCACGTCTGTTCGAAATTGGCCCTGGGCCCCCCTGCACTTGACATGTTTAAAAATTTAAATTTAACATTTTTGAAAATTTATGGCTATTTTCCTGAGCAACTTTTGAATAAAGTAATCTCAGAATTGAAATCTGCTCCCTCAGCCGCGTCCACTGATATGACCAAACCCCATTCACGTCTGTTCGAAATTGGCCCTGGGCCCACCTGCACTTGACATGTTTAAAAATTTTAATTTAACATTTTTGAAAATTTATGGCTATTTTCCTGAGCAACTTTTGAATAAAGTGAGCTCAGAATTAAAATCTGCTCCCTCAGCCGTGTCTACTGATATGACCAAACCCCATTCACGTCTGTTCGAAATTGGCCCAGGCCCACCTGCACTTGACATGTTTAAAAATTTAAGTTTAACATTTTTGAAAATTTATGGCTATTTTCCTGAGCAACTTTTGAATAAAGTAATCTCAGAATTGAAATCTGCTCCCTCAGCCGCGTCCACTGATATGACCAAACCCCATTCACGTCTGTTCAAAATTGACATTTTTAAAAAAATATTGAATTTATTTATTTAATTTATTTTTGAATTTATATTTTGAATTTATTTCTTGAATTTATTTTTTAATTTATTCTTGGATTTATTTTTTGAATTTATTTCTTGAGTTTATTTTTTAATTTATTTCTAGATTTTATTTCGTGAATTTATTTTTTGAATTTAACTTCACAATGTGTGAAGTTATATTCAAAGACTATTATTTTTTGAATTTAACTTCACACTTTGTGAAGTTAAATTTAAAGAATATTATGTTTTGAATTTAACTTCACACTTTGTGAAGTTAAATTCAAAAATATTAACCCATTAAAGGCAATTTGAAAATGTGAGCTTTAAATTTATTTTTTAAATTTAACTTCACACGCTTAATATGTTTTATGTTTAAATTTTTATGACGAGTCCTAAAATTACACACTAGAGAAAACTTAAATTTTTCTGAATGTATTTCCTTAAACTAATAATATTTGCTTAACTTCTTATTTTTAAGAATCAAGTATGCAATCCGATACCCACTTATAATTCAACTTTTTGTAAGTATGCGTGTAACCACTTATTATTCAAAATCTCATAACTACTTATTTCTCATTTTTTCGTAAGCGAGCGGATAAGCGTGACTACTTATAAAAACGACCACGGCAAACAAAAATAATGAGTTTAGACGCCAAAAAATAAGTTGTGCGGAGCTATGAATTTCTATTATATAACCACTTATTTGGTAATGAAGGATTTTACTGGGCGTGTTCGTTTACTTACTACAAGTTACTACTTTTACTACAGCTGGAAAAATTCAATACAAAAAGTAAACAAAACTTTCCAATTGTAGTAAAAGTAGTAAGAATTTCGAGTAAACGAACAAACTGATTATGTAAATTAAAAAAATATATATTTTATTTTTTACGATTTATCTCATTTTAACCCTACAATGTTCTAAGGAAATTGTAGGGTTGGAATTTTGGATTTTTACCAGAAAAGTAATTCAGTCTAGATTATAATTCTATTTTTATTTTCTAAAAGGAGAGTTAGTTAGGAGCCAGTATTTTCAAAGAAACCCAAAACAATGCGGCACGTGTTCCCGTTATACGATCACCTTGATTTTTTGCATGTTGTATTTTTATACGCAAAGGCTAATTTGTAGTGGGGCGGATGTATCACAGGTCGCCATTTTTTTCGTCCGTATAACGAAAGTCAAGCCTAGTATTTTATTCATTAAGACTAGATTAAAGAAAAAATTGTTAAGTTATAGCGCATAGGTGAAAAAATAATTCAATTTAAGATCAACCCTACTTATTACTCTAGAGCAAATTACAAATTATTAAAATATTACTTTTGCTACTACCTCTAAATAGAAGCGAATCTAGCTGAAACTTGGCATTGAGAGTCTTTGGACATTAAGGAATAGTTGCAAGATTGTGGGGACCGCGAATTTTATCTTTTATGTTACTGTGGACAAATCTAATGGCAATATAAAATAATATATGAATAAATATGACCATATTTGCCAATATATGGAGATGTATGTTCTTTTTTGTAGTATCTACGAATTTACCTAACAACGTATGATCATATATAAAATATATATGATCATACGTTGTTAGGCTACTTTTTTCACTTTTCTCCATAACTTTTTTATTGCCTCTAAACTTTTGAATTGTTGGCATCAATGTTTTGTCGCTGTTATTTTAGTTGAATTGGCATCGTTTACTTTGGATAACAAAAAGGTGAAAAATTTAAATTAAAACAATTTAACATTGCTTTTAATGATGAAAATTTATTTAATGAATTCCCTGTCCTGAAAAATTATATAAAACGCTTGAATTCAATTAACACGGCTGATAACAAGTTTTAGTGTGATTTTTTATTAAAAACTAGCGGGCAAAGCCCGATACGTTGTTAGCGTGCCTTAAAATTTATTTAATTACAGTTTATATAAAAGCAGACAATTCAAGTAAATTAACTTGGAAAGTTTACTGCGCCGGTTTCTTCCACCGATATTTTGGAATATAAAAAATGCATTCTTTTTCTAAAGTTTTTTGTATTTTAATAAATTTGTTTAAATTTTTGTAGAGTATTCTACAATTCTAAATTTCATATTCCTTGCTTAAAGTGTTTGCACATGTAAATAAAAGGGGCTTTTTACCCCTTTTTTTCCTCCCCGTAAAAAAAACCCGTTCTTCATTCCATTGCATTTGGTTCGTTCTTCATTCCATTGCATTTGGTTCCCATTATCTATTGTTCCAATCCCAATAGTTCCCCTTTTCATTACATTTCGCACCCACTGTCTTCTGTTTCGATATCAGTCATTACTCTTTTCATTCCATTCCTCGATCGCCATTCAATGCCATCTCGCTCCCTCTTGAATTTTGTTCCATAATCCATTTCGTTCCCTCTTCCATTCCATTTCCATTGCCTACTGTTTTAACTCCACTCGTTCCCCGTTCATTTCCATTTCATCCCACTTGTGTAGTGTTTCAATTCCACACGTTCCCCACTTTGTTTCTAAATTTTGGCATTCCAAATATACTCGTTTTTAAAATTTTAGGTTTCTAGAGGCAGGCTTTAAAGGGGCAAATTTCCCCTTTTTATCCCCCCTGTTTACCTCGGTCCTGTCCAAAGTCCCAAAAAATAACTTGTCTATAAGTTAGCCTATACTCCAAGGCACACAAACATAAATTTCAGGTTTCCAGCCAAAGTCGTTCGCGCAGGCCATCAAGGGGGAAAAATTATTCCCTTTTTGCCCCTCCTGGCAAGCATTTCCAAATATACAGTCTTAGCTGTCGTTTACGCTGGAGGAGGAATATATGTACCGAATTTTAGCTTCCTAGTTCCAGCAGTTCGATCAGGCTGTCAAAGGCGAGACTTTTCCCTTTTCACCCCTCCCGGAAGGAATTTTAAAAAATTTCATCGTAGTGTACGTCCACATTGGAGGAGGAACCTACATACCGAATTTTAGCTCCCTAGTTCCAGCAGTTTGGCCAGGCCGTTAAGGGGGAGATTTTTGCTGTTTTTGACCCTACCTGTAGAAAGTTCCAAAAATCCCGTCTTAGCCGATGTCTACAATGGAGGAGAAACCATACCAAATTTCAACTTCCTACCTCCAAAGGTTTGGGTAGGCCTTAAAGGGGGCACTTTTCCTTTTTTGACCCCCATTTTTACAATGTCCCTGTCCAAAATCCCAAAAAACACCTTCCCGATAAGTGAGCCCTTACTCCAAGGAACACACATTTTACATTTCAGATTTCTAGCCAGTGGGGTTTTGGGCAGGCCATCAAAGGGGAAACTTTTACTATTTATGCCCCTCCCGGCATGAATTTCAGCTTCCTAGTTCCAACAGTTTGGAAAGGCCGTCGAGGGGGAAACTTTTCCTTTTTTTGCCACTCCCGGTTGGAATTTCCACAAATGCCGTACTAGCAGACATCTATGCTGAAGGAGGAACCTATATACGGAATTTCAGCTTCCTAGTTCCAGCAGTTTAGGCAGGCCGTTAAGGGGCCACTTTTCCTCTTTGAGCCCCCATTTTATAACGTCCCTGTCCAAAATTTAAGAAAGTACCTTCCTAAAAATTAGCCCATACCTCAGGGAATATATGTATTTTAAAACATATATTCTAGCCAGGTTTCTAGCCGAAGGGGTTTTGACAGGCCATCATCAAGGGGAGATTTTCCTTCTTTTTGAAAAAAGGCACTTTTTTGGAAAAAGGTATTTTTTTGGAAAAATGTTCCTTTTTTGGATATACTATGAGCGTGAAAAGTAAGTATAAATGTAAGTTCGTCATGTGTTCATTTTTATTTTCGTATTTTGCAATTCTATTTAATTCAACATATCAATATGTTGGGCAGGGTGACTCCCTTTCCAAGCAAATGAAAAATCCCCGTTGAGGAAAAAACGCTAAGGGTTGTTTTTTCTAATAGAATTTAAGCTTCTTGCTTTATTGATAAGTATTCTTAGACTAACTTAACTTTATTATTTACAAAAAGTATTTACAAAAAAAGGCGCTATTCAAGTAGCGGATTAAATTCAGTTCAAGGAGAACGTAAATGAGTATTAAGATCAATAAGTGAGATAAAAAACAAATACTGGTTTTTTAAGAGAAAAAATATAAATATATATATATATACAAAACCATAAGGTTGAACACGGTTCAACATCCTCTCGCGCGAAGATGTTGGTGACAACAGTAGACGTTTCAAACTCTAGATAGGACCCATTCAAAATAGATCGTTGCATCTTCGGGAGGGTTTCCTTGGGATTAATCATCGAATTCTTAATAAGAGAAGCAAGCGTCGGACTAGTAGATCGATTATACGGCAAGTGGCAATACCAGGATGTGCGTGGGGCAGCATCGTTTCAAAATGTTGAACTAATTGCATTTTTAATAGGTGGTGGGACTGTGATTGCGTCATCCCGCAATGGAAGTCGCCATAGTAGCGGTGCTGCTCACACGTGGGGGCGACGTAGAAAAACGTTCCATTTCTTCACCCTGATAATAAATAAATGCACAATTCGCATCGAGGTATGATGATGGCTAGAGAGGATGAAAAGAAAATATATATATACTGTGTTATTAGAAATTTTGTTTAGCGACTTTTTCTCTTGTTTTAACATGGCTTTCAATTTTTAATCTGGTGGATTAATTTTGGGGTTTTGTGGGGTTTGTTCGGGAGTGGTATTAGATATGGGCAAAAGACAAAGTTTGGCAATCGAGCGCCTTATAGTTCCATTTTGTGTTTTGATCTCTGCTACTCGTACTTTTCTGTCTTTTCCATATATTACTTTGCTAATGCGTCCCAGACGCCACTCGGTGGGTGGTAATAAATCATCTTTCACGATGACGAAGTCGTTTGGTTTTATGTTGTGTTGTTCAATTTTCTATTTGACTCTTCGTTGAAGTTCTGTAATGTATTCGTTTTTCCAACGACGGGCAAATGTATGTTGAAGAGCCTTTAGACGGTTCCAGCGTTTAATGAAACTTAAACTTTCTAACGGGGGTTCTTCAGGGGCTTCAGGCGGAGCGATAAGTGGTGCACCTCTCAAGAGATGACCTGGAGTCAAAGGAAGTAATTCAGATGGGTTTTCAGTCAATGAGGACATTGGACGGGAATTCAATACGGCCTCAATTCTGATTAACATTGTTGAAAATTCTTCAAATGTGAAGTTGAGATTACCAGCTACCTTTTTCAGATGAGATTTCATGCTTTTTACAGCAGCCTCCCAGAGGCCGCCCATGTGGGGTGCATAAGGTGGGATAAACGACCATGTGAATCCGTGGGCACTATATTTTTCTACTAAGGCCCTCTCCGTTGTTTTCAAAAATTCATTATGAGTTTTAAGTAAGGCGAGACTAGCTCCAAGAAAGTTTCGACCATTATCAGAAAACATAGTTTTTGGGAAACCCCTACGCCCGGTAAATCTGTCAAAGCAAGCTAGAAATGCGTCCGTAGAAAGATCTGAGCAGGCTTCCAAATGAACTGCTCTTGTAGAGAAGCATACAAATACGGCTGCATAACCTTTAATCAATTTGGCGTTTCTTAAATTTGATGATTTTATGTTGAACGGGCCAGCGAAATCAATACATGTAAAGGGCAGCGAAAAAGTTACTCTTTCAGGGGGGAGTGCGGCCATTATCTGACCTTGAACTTTATGCTTGTAAATAGTGCACGTTTTACAATTTCGAATACATTTTCGTACTAGATTTTTAAGTCGAGGGATATTAAACCCTTGTCTTATAGCCCGTAGCATGATGTGATGTTCAGCATGAAGCAGAATCGTATGAGTGTATTCGACGAAAAGAGTAGCAATGCGGGATTTTTCAGGAATTATTACGGGGTGACGTTCTTCAAAACTTAATCCGGAGTTATTAAGTCGACCTCCAACACGTAATAGATTACTTTCGTCGAGAAAAGGACTCAAAGTAAGAAGTCTGCTCTTTTTGCTTATATGGCGTTTTTCTTGCAGGCATTTATACTCCCTGTAGAAGTAGTCCTTCTGAGCAATCGATATTAGGCGATTTTTGGTGAATCGAATTTCTTCCGTAGTTATAAACTGCTCAGTTTTAAAGGGACGTTTTCGAATGCTATTAATGAAACGAAAACAATAACTTACGACTCTTAGAGCTCGAGCGAAAGATGAAAAGTTTTCCAATATGTCGCAAATGTCACCTGCCTGAAAATGTGTATTTTTGCTGGTTGTGTCTACTGGGGTAGTTTTTAGATGAAAAGTTGATATCTTTTTGGTTTCTAAATCTGTTGGATCGAAAGTTCGTGGTTTCGGCCAACTTTCAGTAGGCTGGGTTAGCCAGGTGGGTCCATGCCACCACAATTTACTCTCTATGAGTTCCTGAGGAGTACAACCACGGGTACCTAAATCCGCTGGGTTGTCGTCCGCTTTCACATGTTTCCAGTGATTATTACTGGCAATACTAATAATTTTTGTTACACGATTTGCAACAAAGGTTTTCAAAGTTTGTGGTGGTTTTTGTAGCCAACCAAGGACTATAGAGGAGTCCGTCCACAAATATAGTTCGTAGGAGAACTTTGCATTTTCCATTAGACCTTTTACTAATTTTGAGAGTAAAACCGCTCCACACAATTCCAGTTTCGGGATTGTAATCTTTTTTATCGGTGCAACCTTGGTTTTTGCCACTAGCAAATTGCAGTTGATTTCTCCATCAGACGTAGAAGTTCGCATGTAGACTGCACCACAATAGGCCTTTTCTGATGAATCGCAGAATCCGTGAATTTGTATTTGATGAGTCGGTGTAAAATGTACCCATCTAGGAATTTTTAACGATGAAATTTGTGGTAAATTTTCTAAAAATGTGTTCCAATTTTGGAGTATATGCGGTGGGATACCCTCATCCCAGTCCGCCTTAAGTTCCCATAACTCTTGCATCAAAAGTTTTGCTATTACCACAACTGGTCCCAGCCAGCCTAGAGGGTCAAATAATTTCGCTATAACCGATAAAATCTGCCTTTTTGTAGAGGAGGGCGAAATTTGTTTCGGTTCTACAACATAATAAAAAAAGTCTGATTTCGCATTCCAGCGAATCCCCAAGGTTTTGATGGTGCTGGAATCGTCAAACTTCAAAAAATCTTCGTCAAGAAGATCCTCCCGCGCCAAGTGTTTCAGTAAAAAACTGTCATTGGCTGTCATTTTCTTCATGGGGAAGCCTGCAGAATTTAAAGCCTGAGTTATTTGACTTCATTTCATTTTTGCCTCTTCAAGAGTATGTCCCCCAGACAAAATGTCATCCACATAAATTTCGCTCTTCAAAATCGTGGATGCCTTTGGATATAAATATTTACAGTCATCACTTAACTGCAGTAGAGTTCGTATAGCCAAAAAAGGCGCACAGTTCACCCCAAATGTGACTGTTTTCATTTAAAAAGATTTTACAAAACTATCTGTTTCATTACGGAACAAAATTTGCTGATATGGCCGATCAGCTTCGTGAATTATTATTTGGCGAAACATTTTTTCAATGTCGCCTGTGAAAACGTATTTATAATAGCGCCAACTAAGCACTATTTGCATTAAATCGGTCTGAAGAGTTGGGCCTCGATGAAGAACGTCGTTCAATGAAAATCCACTATTCGTTTTCTTAGAGGCATTGAAGACCACCCTAACTTTCGTCGATTTACTTTCGGGTCGAATAACCGCGTGGTGTGGTAGAAAAAACGAAAATTGTTTTTCAGCATTATTTTCATGGTGAGTCACTGGTTCCATTTGATCCAGGTCGATGTATTCTTGAAGAACTTGCCGATATAATTCTTTTAAATCTGGAGTCTTTTCGAGAGTTTTTTCCATTCGAAAATATTGACCCAGAGCGCTATTTTTTGATTGACCCAAAAATATTTCACTTGGATACTCTTCTTTAAAAGGTAAACGTACCACATAACGCCCATCCGACTGCCTAATAGTAGATGTTGTGAAAAGATTTTCGCAAAAGTTATCAGCTTCAGTTGTGGCACGGTCTTTTTCGACCTCTTCAAGTTCCCAGAACTTTTTGATTTGATCATGAAGAAGATCATCCGAAGTAGATACGGTAGTAGAACATGCATTTATTTCACTGATATTATCTGGGCCTGATAAGTACCAGCCAAAATGTGACTCTCGGGCCTCCAAGTTTTCCGATATATTTTGTCGCACTCCCTTAAGGTTGATAAAAGGTAAAAAATCGCTTCCTATTATCATATCAATAGCGGCAGGTTGATAGAAATGTGGGTCGGCTAGTGTTAAATTTTTAATTTCCGCATAATTTCGAAGTTTAATGGGACGGGAGGGCAAAACATTAGCTATTTTGGGTGCGACAACGGCTAAGATTTTTATTCTAAAGTCAGAAATTCTCGATTTTACAGTAACATAGCATTTACCTCTAGAACTACCCACTACCATTCCACCAAAACCTGATATTTGATGACAATGTTTCTCGAGGGGTATTGCAAGCTTTTGCTGAATACGTGTTGTAATAAAACTTCTTTCTGCTGCTGCATCTAACAGAGCTCGAATAGTAAATAATTCTCCAGAATTTTCTATATGAATCAGCGCTGTCGGTAACACTGTAGTTCCTTCTCGTCGAACAAAATAAGCCTGAATATTATCTTCTGGTACATTTACGGAAGTAGATAAATTTTCGACTTGAGTATTGAAAGTGTGGGTTTCGTTTTGAGTACCTGATGTTGAAGCCCTTTCGTTATCTTGGGGATTTGACTGTGAATGCCCCTTTGGCACACTATCCCTTTTTGAATTTTCAGGGTTTTCAATATGCAACATTGTGTGATGTTTTCTGTGACATTTAATACACGAACCGGTACTCAGACATTTTGATTTGAAATGTGTAGGCGAGAGACAGTTAACACAGTATTTATTTGCAAAAACAAATTTCTGACGTTCGTTTGGCGACATGGCCTTGAAAGATTTGCAAACTTTTAAAGGGTGATTTTGTTTACATTTTTTGCAGCTATAATTTTGCTCAGCCCGGGCGTGAAATGCTTGGGTTCTTAAAGACTGGCTTTCTTTAAGCGGAGGCTTTTTCCTATGAGTCATCGTTTCTAAAATTTCTATTCTCTCCGAGAGAAATTCATTTAATTGTGTCCATGTGGGCAGCTCACGATGATTTTTCAAAGACATTTCCCATTCTTTCATGGTTTCATCAGAAAGTTTTGAAACAACTACATGAATCATGAATGGATCATAATCAGGCAATTCGATTTTATGATTTTTTAAAATCGATAAACAATCGTTAACTGCATTTTGAATGATTCTAAGAGATTTGACGTTTTCGTTTTGAGCTGGAGAGACCGCATGAATTTTCTTCATCTGATCCTGCACCAAAAGCCTTTTATTTTCGAATCTATTTTTCAACTTTTCCCAGGCCAGTTCAAAATTATCATCTACCAAGTCAAAATCCTTTATAGCTTGGTAGGCCTCCCCCCTCACTTTGCTACGCAAATAATATAATTTTTGGGCTGGAGCCACTGATGGATCTCTTCCAATGACCGCCTGAAACATATCTCTAAAGGCTGGCCACTTGGAGTAACCGTAGTCAAAAGTTTGTATTTCGCAAGCTGGCAATTTTAATGTGTACCATCTGTTACTAATGGGTTGATCTGTTCGAACAGTAACCGATTTGGTTTTTTCCAAAATTTTAATTTTCAAGGACTGATATAAATCACTAGACTCCTCATATGCTAAAGAGATTTCATCTTTTTGATCCTCTTGTGCCCCTTTATCTTCTATTATATATTCTTCGTACGACGCTACTAATTTGGCCCATCTTCTTTCTAATTCTTGCCTTTTGACATCAAGAAACGCTAACGTACAATCTTCGGGACAGGTTCTTTCGAAGTTCGTGCAGAACGCAGCTAATTGTGTCAGATCGAATCTACATCTTCTTTTTGACGCTGTCATTTTTACTACTTTGACCGAAAGCAACCCTGTTGACTAAAATCAAACTTGAGGTATTTTACGTGAATTGTCCCTCTATCGCAATCCCTTATTGGTTTCGTGAAGAATAACCAAATGATTTAACTGGAATAACTTTCTCCAAGAAATTATTTTGTAAATCGTTCCACCCTATTGTCCAAAAAATCTCACCAAATATTTTGTTCCAATAAATTTCCCCACGAAAAATTAATAACAGTAAAATTTTGTCCTCAATATAAAAATTGTTTATAATTCAAAAAACCGCACCACTCTAATTTGCAAAATTTTTATCCAATAAAAATTTTTTTCCGATAATTGTTTCTTTTTTGAAAATTTTCTCCAAGAAAATTTTTATGGTAATTGTAGATTCCGAGCCGCCCTATTTGCAAAATTTTCCCCCAAGAAAAATTTATTTTCGATAATGGAACGTTATCTGTAAAAATTTTCTCCAAGAAAATTTGTTGGGATATTGTGGGTTTCGCGCCACTCTATTTGCAAAATTTTTCAATATGAAATTTTCCTTTGATTTTCCAAATTCTAAGTTTTATTTTTTCCTTTTTCCAAAAAACTACCCACCAAATTTTATATAAAATATTAAAAAATCAATAATTAGAATAAAACCACTCACCCCTTAAAAAAAGTTCCTCGTTTGTTGTACCTTGAGAAACTCTGCTGATTTTAACAAGTAGTTGATGACGTTGCACAGTAACTGTTGCTATTTTGTTTTTACAGAACCCAAACACTATTGCTTTAAGCAAAGATCACTTGATTTGTTTTTGTTGTTTTTTCCTTTATGTATTTCTAATATACATGGAGTATTATTTCTTCAGTTTCCTTTGATGTTATTATGTTATTTCCAAATTCACAATTTTAGTTTCTCATTTTATTTTAATCTCTATTTTTCTTTATTTTAATAGTTGATTTTTTCGTTTTACGTTTTCACGTTTTTTATGTTCATAAATTTGCATAAAAAAACTTATTTATTAGAAAACCTTTTTTTCACTGTCAATTTTGCCACTTTTTCCTTTGTTGTTTGTATTTTAAATTTGTCTTTAATATTTTCTGTTTGTACTTTAGATTTTAGTGTGTATTTATTTCTTTCACCACTTTAACATATTTTGGAAATATTTATCATTATTGTTTTCCTTTAAAATTACCCGATTTTTTAATTTAATTTCTTTTTTTTCGCACTTTCGTTTTATACAGCGGCACAAGTTAATTTGTATTTTAATTTTTCACTCTTGTTTATAGTTTTTTATCAGTGGTGAATGTTTTGTTTTGCTCTTTTGTTAGTGATGGGTGTTTTTACGCGATTTCATCTGTGATGAACCTTTTGATTTTGCCTTTATTTCAATTGCATTGAGGTTAGAATTTTTTCTTGTAAAATTACTGTCTCATTTAATTTTGCAATTATTTCTTTTGCTTTTTTTTCTTTCTAAGCCTCTTCGTTCTTTTTGATGAGAAAAAAATGTCGCACAAAATCACTAAAAAACACAGTACATACATACCTTTTCTGATTTATTTTATTTTGCCAACTCTTTTGCCTTGTAGACCTTTGTTGTTGTAGATGTATGTACTTTAAACCTTTTGATGATGACAGCTTTACAGGAACTTAATGCCCGATGTTGTATCACCTTGATCTTAAGACTTCCTTCTGCCGGAATGCACGATGAAGTACCTTTTTTATTAACACAGACTCCCTTGTCTGTTTTCGTTGTTGATGTTGAAGTTGCCACTAGGGGGGACAACTGTCAATTTTATAATTAGTAGACTCCAAGTCACTAATTCTTCCTGTCCTAGCCTATTCTAGGACTTTTTCGAAGGACCAATATGTTGGGCAGGGTGACTCCCTTTCCAAGCAAATGAAAAATCCCCGTTGAGGAAAAAACGCTAAGGGTTGTTTTTTCTAATAGAATTAAAGCTTCTTGCTTTATTGATAAGTATTCTTAGACTAACTTAACTTTATTATTTACAAAAAGTATTTACAAAAAAAGGCGCTATTCAAGTAGCGGATTAAATTCAGTTCAAGGAGAACGTAAATGAGTATTAAGATCAATAAGTGAGATAAAAAACAAATACTGGTTTTTTAAGAGAAAAAATATAAATATATATATATATACAAAACCATAAGGTTGAACACGGTTCAACAATGCATTTTGAATAATATAATTTCTCCTTTCTCAATTTATAAAAAAACAACAACAATAACATTGTGGAACAAATTCAGGTTAGCAAAAGTTATGTCGATTCTGAGAGTGAGGGGTGAAAATAGAGGCTAAATTAGAAGACCCGTATCCGGTGTTTGTTTATGTTAGTTCGAATTTTTTTTAATCGACCTTCGAACTTTGCAGTCAAATGCCGATTTTCAGCATATTGTTTATATGGTTTTTTTGGCTATAACTCGTCGACTAATTGATATTTTTTAAATCTGTAATAGCCAAATTATTGCTAGAGAACTGTGCAACAATTAAAATTTTTAAAAAAATTGATTTAGAAAATTTTTGTGGTGCTTATGAAGCAAAATGTTGGAAAAATAATTTTTTTTTTCATGCTTTTTGAAAATATTTTCCACAAAACTAAGTCTTTTTTTTCTTTCTGTTTGATCTATAATATGCTTCTCAATTTCTTCTTTATCTTCCCCTTCTTCCTCTTTTTCCTCGTCTTCCTCTTCTTCAAAGGTGTTCTTATACCAACAAAACAACTTTTTTGTTTTCAACTACCGCACAGGCATCGATTTTTTTTTATTTCGTACAAGCGAACTAATTTCAAAAATAAAAATTCAGTTAAGACTCGGAGCTCAGCCGAAGCTGATGTCTTTTAATTTTCGCTCGGTCGTGATAAAATTCGCTATTAATTTTTTGGAACTTATTTCATTTTGTGAGTGATTTAAGTTAAGTGCATCGGTTTCATAAAAATAACAAAAAAAAACATTGTATAATATAGGGTCCGCCATCTAAAGTTTTTTTTTCAACTAATGCTTATTTCGTGAATGGTAACACTTAGCTCATGTCTGATTTGAAAGATAATTAGTTTTATCCTTCCGCTGAACGAATAAGGTTGTGTATACGCTTGAACAACGCTGCGAAATATTACGACATTACTTTGAAAATCATTGTAATGTTGCAGAATGTGTGCGAAGTCAATGGCGATCATTATCGGGCCATGTTGAATGAATTTTTGTTCACAAAAATTGAAGAGGAGGATATTCGCAACATTTGGTTTCAACAGGACGTCGCTACGCGCCACACAGCCGAAGCTACACTCGATGTTTTGCGCCCTGTTTTTGAAGATCGCATTATCAGCCGCAGAGCTGATGTCGTTTGGCCACCTCGGAGCTGCGATTTGACACCGTTGGACTATTATTTGTGGGGTGCCGTCAAAGATAAGTGTTACGCCGACAAGCCAGAGACAATTGACGCTTTAAAGGACAATATTCGTGAAGCCATTGGTGAAATACAGCTGCACACAATCGATACTGTGCTTAAAAATTGGGCCGATCGTGTATCCTACTGCATGGCCAGCCGAGGCAGCCATATGAATGAAATTATTTTCCATTATTAACCGGAAGGATTGTAGTTTCAAATAAAAGAAGAAATTTGAGAAAATATTCAGTAGTTTGTTTTTTATAGCATTTTCAAAAAAAAAAAGTTATTTGGCGGACCCTGTATATATTGTATTAAAAATGTCGGAACCAAAATGTAAAATGGACCATTTTTGTAATGTTTGTGGACGTTTCATAGCAAGCGATGAAAAATGTGGCAATGCGAGTGATTTTTTTTGGAAGCCTATAAACAATATTTCTCGCAAGAGTTTATCACTGACGTAAACTATGCCGCTAAAAAAGTTTGCTTTAATTGCTATTCAACTCTTATGCAATGGAAAAGTGGAAAGAAGAAGGCTATGCCTTTTGGTATACCAATGATGTAGTTAGACAACAGCCCGCATCAAGAGGAAAACTGCTATGGATGTATCAACTACCATAAAACTTTGAATAGAAGGAAAGCAAAGAATAAAACTTATGTAGCAGTGCCAAGTGTCCAATTACCATTACCGCACTCAGTATTGATCTTCAAACACACTCAAAAAAATAAGTTAGTAGAAAAATTAATAAATCGTATTGTATATCAAGTGTACTATTTTTCAGCAATTTTCGTTATATTTTTTTAGCACTAAACTAATTTTGAACTAATGTTTTACTAATTTATTTTATTACAAAAATTGTGCTGAAAACAGCATTCCTAGCGTGGACGACAACCAGATAGACTAGATGTAGATGTCGCTGTTTTCCTTTTTTTGTCGGAAATGACAAAAAAAGGAAAACAACTCTACACATATTCTATATTTAAATTTTCAGCAAGTAAATTAACTAAAGTAAAGTTTCGCTACAAGTTTTTTGAGTTTTTTTCAGTCAACTAATATTCAGCAAAAACTTTAGTGATTTTAGCAAGGATTTTTTTCATTTGCAGTCGACTAAATGTTAGCAAAACTTTTGCTGAAGATTACTATTTTTTGGTAAAAATCAGCTCGCTGATTTTCAGCAAACCTTTTGCTGAAATTACCAACTTTTTTGCAAGCACGTTCCTAACTAAAAATTTGCTGAAGCAGCAACATTTTTTGCTGACTTTACTGACTTTTTTTTGAGTGAAGATATCAGTACTACAACCGCCGCTGCTACATCCACGGATTTCTTCTCAGAATACGACCCTGGTGAAGGTACATCCTCTGAAACATCAAAGGACCCAATCCTAGTCACACAAAACCAATTGTCCAAAAAAGTACTTTTTTTGGACAAGTTACTTTGTTGGAAAAAGGTACTGTTTTTGGAAAAAGGTACGTTTTTTGGAAAAAGGTAGGTTTTTTGGAAAAAGGTACTTTTTGGAAAAAGGTACTTTTTGGAAAAAGGTACTTTTTTGTCCCATTTTGCCCTACCGGCATGAATTTCCAAAAATGTAATCTAAGCGGACGTCTACGCTGGTCGAGGAACCTACATCCAAATTTCAACATCATAGCTCCAGCAGTTTGAGGAGGCCGTCAAGGGGGAGACTTTCCCCCTTTTTGCCGATCGCTGTGGGAATTTCCAAAAACCCCGTCTTAGTGGATGTTTACGACAGAGGAGGAACCTCCATACCAAATTTCTACTTCCTGGCTCCAGCGGTTTGGGCAGGCCGTTAGGAGGTGCACTTTTCCCCTTTTGAACCCCCAGTTTTATAACGTGGCTGTCCAAATTTCCAAAAAGTAATTTCCAGATAAGTTAGCCCGTACTCCAAGGAACACATATTTTAAATTTAAGGTTTCTAGCCAAAGGGGTTTTGGCAGGCCGCAGCACAGTGCTTTGTCCCCATATAGTGAATCGGCAAAATTAGAGGAGTTATCGCAGAGAAATGAAATTTGGTGTGCTGGTTCAAAATATGTAAATTAAGAAAAATTCGAAGTTTCGGAAAAATCGGTGCAAGGACATGACTACCTCCCATATATCCTTTTTCCCAAAAACTAAATTTTAGCTACACTTATGATCAAAATGCTCCAAAAACTAATAAAAACTTATAAAACTATATTTTTTAGCTCTCTGGCAAATTTCGCTTTATTCGGTACAAGGACATGACTACCTCCCATATATCCTTTTTCCCAAAAACTAAATTTTAGCTACATTTATGATCAAAATGCTCCAAAAACTAATAAAAACTTATAAAACTATATTTTTCAGCTCTCTAGCAAATTTCGCTTTATTCGGTACAAGGACATGACTATCTCCCATATAAATAAAAACATTTTTAAAAGTAATACTCTTCATTTTTGATATTTTTTATTAAAAGTTTAAAAAAAAATTTTAATTTATTTAGCATAATAATTTTTTGAGTGCAATTTTATAAAACTCCACAGGCAGCATTGCTTAAAAATTACATATTTTTTCCAAAAGTTTTTGAGTTATAATGATTGATTTTAATATTCTTAGTACATAATTTGTTTTAAAACTCTTGTACAAAACCAATAAATATGCTGATTTCTTTAAAAAATTAGGTTCTATTCAAAAAATATTGTTTGGAGTTATTTGACATTGTTTCGAACTATATGATATTAGCAGTTTAATTGGGTATATATTATCACATCTTTTCAAAAATATAAAATAAACAATTGTTAGAAAAAAATTATAATGAAGCATCATCATCGCTACTTGATTCATCCCAAACCCAATTTTCGTTTAACGACGTATTTATATTATCATCTATTACACCTTCTTCTATTATAGAATATTCTATTATGTCATCTCTTTCATCTTCTATTTCAACATTTCTTTCTAGAATATATTTCTCAATTTCTGCATCAACTATTTCATTTTTTTTCTTTATGTTTCTCTTTGAGGATAGTACCGGATCTGAAGACAACAACAAATATGACATTAAATCTTTATTTGTGTCTTTTCGAGAAGTTTTTCTCGTATGAGACAATCGTACTCTTCTCACGTTTTTATGGTTGGCTTCCAGTGCTTCTTCAGATAGACACCCTGGAGAGAAAACAATTTATTTGTTTAATTAATAACTATAATAAAATATCTAAATACCTATTGGTAAACTAAAAAATTTGATAACATCGCATCCATGAACTAGAATTTTATGTACTGAGCTAGGCATATAATACCACCCATAATGAATTAAATACATATTTCTGGTAGTTGTTAGTAGCTCCTTGAATAAATTTACATTAATTGATGATCCACAAGAAAGTACTCTTAGTATTGTGGAGAAATTATCAATAAGTCTTTGGTCAATTCCAGTTATTTCGGCTGCTACTTTACTATTTGAAAAAAATCTTCGAGCAGTATTGCCATCGTTAGTATAACCAAATCCAGACTTAACTTGGTCTATTATTAAACCTGTCCTTATCTTGAATTCACTCTGAATTCTTTTTTTATTTTCCAAGAATTGTTTGTTGTTTTCCTTACCTACTCGCCAAACTTTGAATGGAAGTCGGTAAGCTATATGTAGCAAGCATTCCAAAAAACGTATCCAACAGTGAAGCGTTGAAAGACCATGTTTATACGTGTCCACATTCGGGGGTTTCACAATATTTAAGTTGTTCATCTCCGTCGGACTTGCATTGCAAATAAAACACCTGCTTGATGAATTAGTTTCCGTTAAAACATTTGCGACAGCACCATCTATCATTGTACAATGCATATCGTAAGAAACTTCTGCAATTGTTCCTTCTTTTTCAATAATATCACATTCTAAATTTTTAATTTTCTTTTCAATTTCATTGAAAGTTGACTTAACTAGATCAGGCTTCTCTTTTGCCAAAACGAATTTGATAGGCCTACAATACAACGTAGAAGATGGTGTTTCATTAACCCATTCAATTTTTCCTGATGTCAAGTTTACCATTCTTTAAAATAAAGGTCATTATTAAAAAAATTTCAAAGTGAGCACATAATTATACACTGATCGAAATAAATCTGTACTAATAGAAAAACAAAAAATTGTACTTGTAGAAAAAACTTCTAATATAAGCAGATGTTTTTACTAAATATTTGTAATTCAGTGAATAGTGAAAAAACTTGTAGACTTACTTACACTTCGGATTAAGATAGATGTATGAAATGAAAAAAAATTATTACTAACAAATTTGATTAGTTTTTAATTTGTTATTTATAAATCCACTTCTTTTTCATACATTTATCACCCCGTTTCTCTGTATCCTAATTTGGTTAGTGTCCAATTTTTTTTTGGTTCACTGTATAAGAATATTACCAAATTTATCTGTTAACTTTCTTAATATTTCAAACTATTTGAAAATAGAATTTACTTCTATTACCAATATTTAGAGAGAGTTTTTAACTAATTTTTAGTACATTTCGCTTCTATTATTAGAGGTTTATTTCTATGGGTGTACTTGCCTTAGTGGCACGAATGCTATGAAAAACATATATTCATCAGTATGTGTATCATTTTCAAATTTTTGTTTGTACCGGCTATGGCCTGAGCTTCCATCCATACCCCACTTACAAACTAACAACATTTTACTCATATTATCTTGAACATCACAAAGTTCAAATATACCCTCTGCTGTTCCACGTATTAAACTTTTTAAATCCACTTCTGCTGAAATTTCTGTTGTTATTATAGGGGGTATGATTTTTTTCTTTTCGGTTTGCAGCGCATACAAAGATGCTAAACAATTAGGATGTATTTCGTTGATTGCTTGTCGCAGAACATTATATTTTCTTTCTGATAGATCCAAATCCATATATAATGCCAAAGTTTTTGAAAGTGGTAAACATGTCGAATTCGTCTGCTTACTTTCGGAAAAAGAATTCGATCTTCTCTTTAATTTTTTTACTGCATATTGCAGCTCCTCAAGGGAATATCTTTCAATTAAATCTGTTACTCTTCGATTTTTGGTTCTGGTTGAACATTCTTGAAAATTTTTCTGTTCCGGTCTACCTCTTTTTATTATTTTTTTTGGTGATGTTCTTATATCCACAGCTTCTGTTGAATATGTTGTTGTTATTACCGAATCCATCGCTGCTGAATCAACTGTTTCTCTTGCTTCTCCTGTTGATTGATCTGCAATTGCTGTTAAGTCTTTGGTGGCCACATTATTTAACGATCTTTTGCTAGTGCTAGGTTCCTAAAAATTTTTAATGATTAATTTGTTTTTTCAAAGGAATAAATTGAAACACTTACATTGTTGGGATCAAAAAAGGCGTAACTCAACCATTTGTGATGTTTTGTTTTTAAATTATTTTTTTTAAAACTACACTCCTTCCAAAATTTTTTTAGTTTGCTATTAAAAAACTGAACTTTTTGTAATAAATTTTGTTCGTTAACATATGAATCGCCTATTTTGCATTTAACATATTTATATACATCCGATATTTTGTTTTCTGAGGATGCTGCTATCCAACAATCAATTATATCTGAATTTTTTAAAATACAACACATTTTCACACATTAATATTTTAATTCCCTGTTTAATAATATAAACATTACTAATAGAGATGAACACGTTAGTATTTTAATATGAGAGCACGCACGAGTTACTTACAGTCACTTGTAAAAATAAATTAAATGCTTTCTTATTAAACTATTTACAATTAATTATCAACTAAATTTTTATAAAAGAGTAAGATTGGGCTTGTATTTCTGAACATATAATTACGTAGTAGTATTATTACATCGACAAGATCGTAGATACTATCAAACGCACGAATTGTAAGTTAATAATTATTGTGTCACGTTATCATCACTGACTTAAAAACAAAACATAAATAACGGCAAACAACAAAACAATAAATAAATATTATACAAAAAGAATTTAGAAATCGACTTCGATTGTATCTTAGTAATTGATATCGATATCAACACACATTTTACAACAGTAACGGTCAATTGAATTTATATTTAATTTTAAATTTAATTTGTATTTTAACTTTTTTAATCCCATTAACTAATTTGGCAATTTATACATTCGGTAAAACCAAACAACTCTACTAATTATTAAAATATATCTACATATAAGTATGTATATAGGAATTTTTAAATATGCAAAATAGACCTCTTTTCAATCGCCTATTTTTTTACCTTCCGGTAAAAACGCGGTAGTTTTTTTTTTATACAAAGTTGGGTAATATAATAGGCTTACAAAATCACATAAAATATATTGCTTAATTTTATATAATTTTTTTTTATGCTGTATCAAATTTTGAGAATTTTTTGATTTTCACAAAAAAAAAACGCAATTTTCGCGGAGCCATAAAAAATATTTTTTGCAAATAAATTTTAAAAATTGTATTTATATTTAACTACAAAAATATTAAAGTAACAAAAAAACTAAATTTAAATCCAGTTTAAGAAGAAAAGTATTTTTGAAAAATATTTGTCTAGAACAGCCAAAACGAATCTAGTAAATATCTCGAAATTGGACGTTTTTACAAATGCCTACATTTCTACTTTCCTGTGAAAACGCGGTAAATTTTTTTTATGCTAAGCTTGACTATATTATAAACTTTCAAAAACAGAAAAAAAAAATTGTTTAATTTTATATAATTTTTTTTTATACTCCATCAATTTTATAACTTTTTAGGATTTTCACCGAAAAAAACGTGCTTTTCGCATCTTTAAAAAATATTTAATTTCCAACCTCACAATGAAGTTTTTATTTAAATTGAACTACAAATTTACCAGGTTGATCGAAAAAAAAACCCCGAACCGATATTTATAAAACTGTATTTTTGAGAATTATTTAAGTGAAACCACTAAAACCAGTTTTGTTGTTCAGTAGTTTTTGCTTAATATTATCAAACTTTGGCGCCCTCTACTGGCGGCGAAAGCAATCATACCAAATTTTTATTTCATATTTATTTAAGTTACCTTCTTGCCTTTCAAAAAATTTGTCTTTAATCATAATTTGAGCCAACGTTTTATTTTTGATTTTTGCCTATGGGAAAAAGCACTGTGCGCAGGGAAGACTTTTTCCCCTTTTGCCCGTTCCGGTAGGAATTTCCAAAAATCCCTTCTTAGCGGAGGAGGAGGAACCTACATACCAAATTTCAACTTTCTAGCTCCAGCGGTTTGGGTTGGGCGATGTTGAGTCAGTCAGTCAATAACGTTATTCTTTTATATGTGACAGCGCATAGAGAAAGGGACCTAAGGGAAAAAATCAATTTTTTTCTTTTTTTTGTGGACAACATCTGAGCATCGAATGAGACCGATCCCATGCTCTCCTGACCTTAGGTCCCTTTCTATCCTTAGGTCCCTTTCTATTTTGCGCGTCATATATAGAGATGATGTTTGCAATGAAGTGAAAAAATTTGTGGAGTTTTATTTTGTTTACCAGCACATAAGGCCAACTTAGCACGTATATTTTCTTTAATCAAGGCACAGTGAAAGTCAGATATAATTTTGATATGAATTGTCAAGAGTTTTATGAATATTTGAAGAAATGCGTCAATAATATCCCAGTGTAGAAAATCATTACCAGATATGTGGTTATGTAACTACATACTTGGTAATGGTAACTAGTTACTTTTGTTATTACATTTCTTATTACCTTTATATGGCGATGTCGCGAAAAATAATGAGTTATGGTTACACACCAGCATACGAAAAGTCAAAAAATATATCGTTACCTATGTACTTACCAGTACTGACAAAAATAATGAGTGTAAAAATAGATTTTCAAAAAAATAAATTATATAAAAAAAAATATTTTTTATTGTATTTTTTTTTTTTAAAATAAAATTTGCTGGTGCGGGAATCGAACCTAGGTCTACAGATTGCCAGTCAATAGCTCTACCATCTGAGCTATATCGGCATGTAATATTTAATAGATAAAAACATAATTGACCTGCTGGACACAAGTAAGCTTACTCGCCAACATACAAAAAATCAAAAAATATGTGTTTACATATATCCTTACCAGTGTTTAAAAAATATTAAGTCTAAAAATAGATTTCAAAATATTTTCAAAAAATCTAGAAAATTATTTTCTATTTGAAATATTGATAAAAATAAGTCATTATCAGTAACTCATTATTATATGTTCTAAAATAATGCAGAAGGTAAGTGAGTGTCATTACTGGTAGTCCAAAAAATAATGATATGTCATTACTGTTTCAACACTGGGATATAAAGCTCCAAATTATTTTTTAATAGGGAACATATACCTTATATGGTGCCATTTAAACAATATACTGTCATATATGATGCCATTTAAACAATATATGGTCATATATGGTTACTCATCAGCAACTACAATATTAACTGTATTTCAGAAGCTATTAAGTGTATTTCAGAAATTTTAAATGTATTTCAGAAACTATCAAATGTATTAAAGAAATTATTAATTGTATTTCAGAAATAATCAAATCTATTTCAGAACTTGTTGATTGTATTTCATAATTAATAGAGAAAAATTTCTGAAATACATTTCATAATTTTTGAAATACAATTGATAATTTCTGAAATATAGTTTGATAATTTCTGAAACACAGTTGTGAATTTCGAAATTACAATTAATAATTTCTGAAATACAATTGATAAAACTGAAATTCAATTGACTAGTTCTGAATTACAATTCACAAATCTGAAAAATAATTGATAAGTTCTGAAATTCAATTGATAAAACTGAAATTCAATTGATAATTTCTGAAATACAATTGATAAATCTTAAAAACAATTGATACAATTGGAAATGGTGTAGAGCGTTAAAAAGATGTAAATAAAATTATTTTTTTTTAATAAATTCAATTTAATAAAAAAAAATATAATTTTATAAAAACATTTATACCCGTGTAAAAAAGATCAGATCTGGCCAGATCTCAGTAGATCTCACCAGATCTAATTAGATCTCAAAATTGGGGACAAATTTGAGATCTAATTAGATCTGATCAGATCTAGGCATATTTGGCCAGATCTTAGTAGATCTTACCAGATCTAATTAGATCTTGAAATTGGGGACAAATTTGAGATCTAATTAGATCTAGGCATGTCTAGCGCAATTGTTCAGAACACTTTAGATTTGAACAGATTTGGCACTAGATCTGATCAGATCTTGCCATAAGGTATTATCACATATGCCATATCTGATCATATTTGATGAGATCTGGTACAGGAACTAATTAGATACAATCATATCTTTTTAGATCCAAAAAGATCTGATCAGATCTTAACTTTTTTACACGGGTAGAAAATAAAATTATAATTTTATAAAAAGAAATTCTTTTTATAAAAAAAAAAAAAATGCATAGCCGTGAACGGTATCGAACTCGAGACTTTCTGAGTTTAAACCTTATTTTACCAAAATATTGTAATTTCTATAAAATCTGCTCTGCCAGTGTATTATTTTTTGAACTGTTGTCAATATCTATCTGGGATCTTATTTAATCCCAAATAAATGGAGATCTTACGTAGTACCCAAATATAATGCGGGATCTAATTTTATCTGTCATTTTTCTGGATAGTTTTAGATCTTACTTGATCCCCAAATATATTGCTGTTTCTAATTCGATCTGCCATTTTAATACCGAAATAAATTATTGGATCTAATTCGATCTGCAATTTATGGGATAAATTAAGATCCTACCAAATCCCCAAATATATCACTGGATTTAATTCGATCTGCAATTTATCGGAAAAGTTAAGATCTTACGCAATCCCGAAATATATTACTGGACCTAATTTGATCTGTCATTTTTTGGATAAATTTAGATCTTACCTAATCCCCAAATATATTTCTGGATCTAATTCGATCTGCCATTTTTCGGATCAAATTAGATCTAAGTTTATCCACAAATATATTTCTGGATCTAATTCCATCTGCCATTTTTCGGATCAATTTAGATCTAAGTTTATTCACAAATATATAGCTCTATCTAATTCGATCCGCCATTTTTCGTATCAAATTAGATCTAGGTTTATCCCCAAAGGTATCATTGGACCTCCCAATTTTGAGATATAACTTGATCTTAGTTTATCCCCATATATACAATGGGATCTAATACGATATCATTGGATACACCCAATTTTGAGATCTAATTGGATCAGCTAGATATTACAGCAGATCTTAAACAATATCAAATTGGATATGATTAGATATTGCGCGAGATCAATTTTTTTACTCGGGAATCGAATACATATTGCAAACATAACTATACTAAAGTGCGACAGCTTAACCATCTCACCGTTGAATGCAGTATAACCGATTCGTTGTTTTCTTTCCAATTCAGCTTTCTATTATTGTTTTTACTTAGAAGTGATCAACGCAGACACACACAAACATTCTATTTTTAGATTTTTGAATATCTTCCAATCTCTTCCATGTTTCAATGGACGAATTCCACCGAAATTTCATTTAATGAATATAAAAATTCATAGAAAGCATATAGACAATTCCATCAGTCTGCAGTAGCAGATGTCAAACCCCAAACTGATTTGTTTGTTCGAACTTCATCACAGATTTTCGAAAGTGTGAGCAGTCTTTCAGCCGTACAAAATTCTATGTTTGCAATAATAAAATTTTAAAAATTAAAAAGCACTGTTTTGTTAAAATAAATAAAATCATCGACTAGAGGCTGAAAAACTGCTCTCACTTTTGAAAATTAATTTTATTTACTTTTTAATTATCTATTGAATTTCCTAAAGCCTGCTCCAGCCAGACACATAAAGCGTGTTCGTTTACTTACTACAAGTTACTACTCTTATTACAGCTGGAAAAATTCAATACAAAAAGTAGACAAAACTTTCCAATTGTAGTAAAAGTAGTAAGAATTTCGAGTAAATGAACACACTGACAGTGTTAAAGCATTTTTTTTTACAAATAGAAACTTTGTTATTTTGTTAAACAAAAATCAAAAAATTTTATTAAAAATTAATTGCGATAATGTAAAACAAATCCATTTTAAGTGTCTCTTAAAACCCATGACGTGTTCAATTTCGACTTGCTAGGAGTTTCTCAAAAAATGATATCTAGAAGCTTCTCTTTTAATCGATTTTAAAACAATTTGATCGTATTTTAGTTAGTATTTGTTTTTTTCTAAGCGTTTCTTGCAATTTTTTAGCTAAAGTTAAGAAAATTATTGAAGTTTTGGGAAAAATAAAAGCAAAAAATTACATATTAAAAATGTAACCGGTTAATCGACCTATTTTAACCGATTATTCGGGTCAAATAATTATTTGAGTTTTAAATTATTTGTATCGACATTAACCGAAATAGAGGCGATTAATCGAGGAATCGGTTAATAGATTAACCGAACTGGAAACACTAGTATTAACTGCCAGTGTAGTTGGAATTTTGGGCAAAAATTTAATAACAATTATTAAAATTTGTCTGTAAATTGGTAAAAACTTAGAAAATTAGTAAGCAATTTTTAATTTTCCCTTCTTTAACTTTTTACTCGATTCTGTAATAACTAGTATTGTCTTTGAATTATAAGTATCAAAAACTTATGCTGGGCCACAATATTTATTGTACAGTAAATTGAAATTATATTGCCAGAATTTTATCAGATTCCTATAATATTACCCAAAAGGCACTTTATTGTAGTGCATCATATAGTCGGCATACGCGACCTTGCCCCTATTTTTCTATCAAAACGTTATTTCAATACCATTTTTTTGAATACCTACTGAAGAAATTAAAAAACGTTATGCTTATCCAACAAAATTTTTAGAGCCGGTTCCCTCAGCATCTATTTTAGAACAGGGTTTTCAACTTCATCTCCATGGAACAAGTTTGTTCCCGGCAGACAAAATGCAAATTCTAAATATGTCGGCATCAGTTCAATATTTGTTTCTATAGGAGGCTCTAAAGCAATGTTAATTACATAGTACAACAAAATAAGAAAAATTTGATGCATCGGGATTGCGACACATCATTTCTAATACACATTGGGACGTAGATCACGAATATAGCCTTAGAATTTTAAAGTTAGCTATAGTTAATAACGATTTTAAAATATGCATGTTCAAAAAAGTACTATAAAAGAGCATTTCAAATTTATTCCGTGTTATTATTAAACATACGGTTTTGTTCATTTTGTATATGAAAACCGTACAAAAATATTTATATTTTAAAACATTTTGATTGGTTGAAAATAAATTAACCAGCCAACCCAAAATTTTAAATGAAATCGACTTTAACAAAAATATTAATTTTTGGAAATTGGCAATAAAATTTGTATTTCAAATTTAATTTCGGAAAATCTTGATGCAAAAGTTGTGATTTTTTTGACAAAAAGAATTTTGTGGAACATGAATTTACGTCATGTGTTAAGACTTTGCAAATCCGATTAAGGGATTTTACTTGATTTGAAAAATAGGAAAGTAAGTGAAGTTTTCATTTGAATTGCAATTATATCCTAGATCCTTCACCTAATCAAAATAAGTTGGTATGGTTCTAAAAGCCCAAAGTCTATACTTTTAAACCATATTAAAAATTATCCGTGTTTTAGGCTGGTACACAGAAAAAACAATCACATTTGCTTTTAAATTTAAATTTTATTTCCAACAATTTTTTTGTTTGAAATATTTGTGACTCGTTTTTAAATTGTTATCTTTCATATAAAAATTGTTTAAAAATAAAAATTCAAAGTTACAAAAACAATAAGAATTTTTTTTTTGGATTTACAAATTTTTTTGTGAGTGCCTATTTAAAAAGTTTTTTTTTGTAATTACAAATTTGGTATGAGAAAGGTGTTTAAAAATTTAATTAGAATTTTGTAAATTCTTTCTGTGTATATGAATAAATAAGAAATTTTAACGAAAAAACTTATTTTTCGCTAAAAGTTAAATTTGCGAATATTTCAAAAGCTAGAGCTAATTTTAAAATTTGGTGTTCACATTCGTAATACTCATCCTAAAATCTATCTATCTGTTTTATTTTGGATAAAAAAATCCTGTTAATAAAATACCAATTGTAGAATATTAAGTAGGACATCTTTTAATGTTGTATAAATTGTTTCGTAATCAGCTCTTTTCGTTTTAAATTATTGTATTAAACACCATCTTTCCTTAACAAATAATATATTAAATTGAAATTCCAAATAAAACGGTCATATACATTTCAACATATCGCTATAAATACTACACTGCGTATACTTAACTTATAATAAAAACTCACCACTGCTTTCGACTTTAGATAAAATTCGTATATGAAAATAGAAACAAATTTTTGTAGAGATTTTATATTCGAAAATTTCTCTTACCTAATGAATAAAATTAAGAGGAATTAAATAAAAAAAATAAATAAGAACAAATACCTTATAAAGAGAAAAAAAAACACAAAAAGCTTATTATAGAAAAGCGAACATAAACAAACACTCTTAAAACATATATATACTCGTAGAACTAATGAAAATATACACAACATAAATTGTAGAGCTATAGTCGGTGAAAATCCCTAGAGATGCATTGATATGAAAACGACACAAAGCAATAAAAACGGGAGATACTACCTACAGGAAGCTGTTTTATATACGAAACAACAACGCCAACGAAACTCTCAAACGAAATTTTAAATGTTTTTCGAACATTCACAGAAGATGAAAAGTTTTCATTGAAAATACAGCTTACCATGATAAAAGCAAATACAAAAACAACAGAAAAAGAAAATTGTAACATAAAAAGAAAATTGAAAACGAAAATGAAAACGAGGCAGGCAAAAAGCAATATAAGAATCACAGTTGAATTCTGGTAGTAAGGAGTTCACTTACTTTTATTAAACATTTAGAGTTTGACATCAGTTTGCCGAATGGACTACGCGTATTTAGACGTATTGTTTCGTATAACTCCGGGTGACGCATAGTGTAAAAGTATTTTGTAATATCAAACTAAAATAAAAAACAAAATACTAGCACATGTCGTATGGCGTATTGTGTTTGTTGTCTTAAATTTTTAAATGCTAACAAAAAGAAAATTTAATGAAAATAAATTTACTTAGTGTATAGAAAAAAAAGGAAATAAATAAATTTAAACAAAATTTAAGTGAAAAAAATTTAAAAGAAAAAAAAATTAAAAATGTATCTAAAATAAATAAAATAATAAAAAGTGAAAGTTTAAAATTTAAATATACAAAATCACTTTCCTTAGTTTACAATTTGTTTATAATTGTTTTTGTGTTTTTTTACAACTTTTTTGAAATAGATTTCAAAATTTGTACACAAAGTCGTAAGTTGAGTGTATTTTCCTCTTCTGTTTAAAATTCTTCCACAAAGCAACAGAAACTACGCAACAGAAGTTGTGTTAAAAATATATCGGGACTACTTACCATTTTTGCAATAAGCGATATTACAAATATTTCATATGACATGTAAGTGAAAATTTGTCTTTATAATTTCATTTATTATTAGAATGTTGTTTAAAAGGTAAATATTTGCTTAACCTATAACTTCTATAACAAGTACTAGAAATTTAGTGTGATTCAGTACTTATCATTAATTAAAATAATAGTACAATAATTATTATAAGCCTTGCTTGAAAATAGTTTCCAAGCTATTTACTTGTTGGGGGCATAGGCCATTGGCGTATGTCCTGTCAAAGCACCCCAGACTTTCTGCTGGACACTATATGACAGTAACCCACGTAAAAAAGTTTTGATATAGTCATATATTATCATATAAAATTTTGTATAATAATATATTGGAACATAAATACCAAGATATATTATATAATTATATTAAATTTTAAGAAATTATATCTTAAATATATAACCATATCTTGTTATATATAGCACTATATATAGTGCAACATATTACATATAGATCTATATGTACCCAGTCAGAAATCGCCAGTGGTACAAAAAATCAAGCACTGGCATACCACTGGGTACCCACGGTATTAAAAATAAATGGCTGGCAGAACACCCATTTGGGACGTTTTGCCAGCGTTTGCGAAAAGCGTTTTACCAGTATTTGTTTTACAAAAATTTCTGTAGTTTATAAAAAAACCACTGGCAAAGAATTGGCTTAGAGTGATATGCCAAGGTTTGCAACCAGTGGTTATCCAGTGCTACCTAGCCAATGCTACCAGGCGTACAAAAATCAATTCACTGGAAAACCAATGATTTTATAAAAATGCTGACGCTTCGTTAAAAAATGTTTGTAGTCGGAAGGTTCCGAGTTCAAATCCGGTTGCAAGCAAAAAATTTTTTTTGGATTTTTTTTAATTTAAAATTTTTTTTTTATAAAATCAATTTTTTTGTTTGTGGGAAAGCTCCTTCAAGACCAACTTTTTTTTTGCCCTCTCAACACTAGTTACAAAAAATTGTTTGCCAGTACTAGAATTTTGGCCCAGCCAGTAGTTGTCCAGTTATTATCACTCATTTATGTGTTTAGCCATCAAATATTATATGTCTCGTTAGCTCAGTGGGTAGAGCAATCGTCTGCCAATCTGACGGCCTGGGTTCAAATCACGGCAGGACCAAAAAAAATACATATGAACTTTTTTTAAATTTTATTTTGGAAAATATATTTCCAAACCACCTATTTATTGGTTTTGCCAGCGTTTTGCCAACGTTTAAAAATTTTGTTCCTCCAGTGCTTTTCCGGCGCTTTTTGAACAGCCGGTCCTTTTGTCTAATGATGTTATCATTTTGGGAATGGGAAAGCACTTTTTTCCAGTACTTGTACCACCTGTTAAAGTGCTTTGCCCCCGCTTTCCCGTTTGTATTTTTCTGACTGGGTAGTTACACATGCCTCATATAGTTATGTATAATTATATTTAGTTGAATATGATAATATTTTATACATTTGGATCAGGACAATTGTATCAAACCATATCTTATTCGCATTAAAGGAATTAAATGTGCTTAAATCCCAAACGTATTTAACAAATTGTGGAAAATAATCCGTTGTAGGCATGTCCCTATCCAGATTCCATTCTTGCCTAAGGAAATCGTCAGGGAACGACGTTTTTAGAATTTCTGGAAATATTTGTTAAGTTAAATTACAAACTCAATGAGAATTTCTTGTTCTTGTCTAGAAGCGTTATTATACATATCTTATTCCATCAAATTAGATGTAATTGTTGTCAAATTATATCTAATATGATCTAATTTGATACAATTAGATGTTCTCATTTTTCGGATACAATTATATGTAATACCACCATGAGTGAGTTCACACATGTCCATGAACGGATCTATTTATGTTGATTTTTAACATTGTAATTAAATTTCACAAATATTTTTGTTTTAATACAATTTAATTTTTTTTTTATTTTTTTTAACAGTTTTGTTGAGAAAAAGTTTATAAGTCTTCATATATTTAGTTAGAATATTGTTCTACCTTAAATCCAAATTTTAATAAGATATTGTCATATTAGATTTTAATTTTTTGTTTCAAAAAGGTTGACCATTTTCATGATAGGCAATACAGTTGTTTCGTGGGAATCATTCCAACTCATCAGTTATCCGCAAAAATAAACTGATGATTGGAACACACAAACAGAGACATTGAATAAGGTACAAAAATTAAACGGGACGAAAATTGTCTACTTTTGTATAACAATTTTACATAAAACCCCTTGAGTACCATTATACGTATGTTTGTGTGTTCATTGTCAATAACATTTGTAAAAGCGACGATCATCCCAACAAAACAATATTTGCATAGAACTTCCGTGGTATGCTATTTGTTCAAAACAGACAGATAGTTCATATACAAAAGCATAAAATTGTCGTTCCGTTGAATTTTTTTACGTTACGGATATGTACTCTTTCATCATCATTTTCTTATTGCAGATTACTAATGAGTTATTTATATAAAATTGTGCAAGGAGCCCTATGCTCCTTGCAGGAGTAAAAGGAACAAATATATATATATACGATCAAAATATATACTGTTACATATAAACCGATAAAATTGTATCAGGTCAAAAATATGATTAATATATAATTTAATCAGTTAAGATCTAAACTGATACAATTAGATAAAAACTGATAAACAACTGATACAATTATATATGGTTGTTTCAATCAAGTTATTAATGCATTAACCGTACTTTACAAATGGAATGTTCACCTATAATCATTTTATAGTTAAATCTCTCTTCTCCTTTGGCTATTCTATTTTTCTCTCGTCTACAATCATATTACTATCTTCTAATTACATTCATATTATTATTTTTATTGAGAGATATCATGTTCACAATCATTGGTATGGTTTCGACAATAATAAGATGGTCAGTATAATTTTTATGAGCGTAATCGATAAGTTATCGTTATTCTTGTTTGAGATTCTGTGAAAAGAAATTTTAAGAAGCAGTCAAAGAAAAAACAGAGCCTTTCCATACTACTCTTACGTGCTCAACTGGTACTCTTTATTTTTGTTCGCAAGCTGTCCTCAACTTCATAAACAACAAACGAACAAATATTAACTTATATAAGTTAATTTTTGGTATGTAGTTAAAGAAATTTGGTTTGAAACCACAGAGATTGGTTTGAAAGCACGGAAATTGGGTTTGAAAGCACAGAATTGCGTTTAAAGCATTCAGAAAGGCCAAAAACAAAAAATCCCAAAAAAAAAGAAAAAAAAATATAAATAAATATAAATTCCACAAATTTATATATAAAGTGGGCTTAAAACAGGGAAATTATGCCCAAAACGGGCATAATTTTACCAAAACCCGGAAAATTTATCACTTATCATCACACATGTTGTAACATAATGGACAATATATTTCTACTGAACTCATTATTAAGAGAAAAATGTTCTTTGTCGAGTTTGACCGACTTCGAATTTTTTTTCGAAAGATTTAAGAGTAGCTTAATGTCTCTATATAATACATACTCTTTGAAAATAATACATATTTATCAAAAGAAACCATAAAAAATAGAAAAACAACTTATTGGTATTAATTTTAATAGTAACATTGTTTGTGGAAGAAAGAATTCAATCTTCCCGGGAACCTTTAAATAAAATTGCACTTGTACTTTAAAGTGCTTACTGGTGTAAAATAAGTAAAGAGTGATGAAAAAAATGTAATTTATCATTATTTTTATTTAAAAAGAGAAGTTATACTAAGGAAATTAGTCCTATTAATTAAGGTGTTGATTTCTTTGGAAAGGGGATAGAGAAGAAGTGAAAGGTGGTGAAATATGAAGGGCTTCAAATATAGCAACACTGTAATTGCGCGAGATGTTGAATCTACGGGAAATTTTAACAAACTGTCACCGAACTGGCCCCTTTACATGAAATAGACTGGTCACTTTTACATGGCGTTGTCATAGGAGGGGGAAATTGAGCCCTTGTGACATATCACAAGACAAATCCCAGGACAGGTCCCTGAACTTTGGTTTTTATGAGAGTTCAGTAACCTATATTTTTAATTCAGCTTCATCAGAATAACGAGTTACCCATAGCGAAAGAATAAGTAGTTACTCACAAAGATAGAATAAGTGGTTACTCAGAAGTTAGGAAATAAGTGGTGACCCTACATTGTCAAATAGTTGGTGATATTGGCAAAAAAAATTTTTATTTTTAAAAATTTCCTATTTAGTTCAAAACAAATTTATAAATAAAATATTAATATAAAAAAATACTTAATCAGTACTTATTTAATCAAGTACCTATAAGTGCTTACTTTGCCCGAATATATAAGTACTTCTATAACTTATTATCGGTAAGTTATTATTTTGCATTTTAAAGTAATGTAAAAGGTAATAAGCTATCACTAATTGGTAATCTGTATGGTAATGACCTGTCATTACCATTTTTTTGCTGGGTAACCTTAGTAAAAAATGTATTTATTGCGATAACTTTTGCAAATGGAAACTGTTTTGCTTCACCCAGAAAACAGATTCGGTTCTGACAATCCCATATGTTGCCAATCGAATGGTTCAATTGCATCAAATGAATTTTTCGGTTGCGGCTACCGAATTATTCTTCATACAACTGAAATTCCGTTGCCACAGTCAAATTAGTCCAGTCTCAATTGGTTTTCTGTTGCTACAACTGAAAAATTCAGCTACCACAACTGCACCATGCGATTGGCTACAAATGCGGTTATCAGAACTGAATCTGTTTTCTGGGTGTTGAAATTGAGCAAGAACATTTTTTAGAAGGGCCCACATACTATACTAAAAGTTGGAATCTGGGATCAACTTGGAAAGCTATGCTGCCATACAAAATTTTTAAACACATTTTTTAATTGAAATATTTTCCTTTTAATTGCTTCCTTACTAAGGCATTACATTTATTGAGGTCGATTGTTCATTCGGCGACTAAAGTCGCTGAAATAGCAAAAAACCATAAAAACCTATATAAAACGCTAAGTAGTGATTTAAATATCAAGATAAGCACATCGCATTTATATCGTAAATTTGGCCACAGGTCCTGTGCTTACATTTCAACACAAAAAGAAATTCATATTAATTGAACTTGGAAAATTTTTTATATAAAAAACTATATGGACAACCTTTAAAGACATTTAGCGAAAAATCTGTACCATTGATCGAAAAATAAAGTACGCCATTGTAATCAGCATGTGCGAAATATATAGAATTGATGGTCACAGCTCTATTAGTTTTTAAAAGTCGAGATTTTGTCATGCACTGTAGTTGATAGAATGAGGGTATTGATATTATTTTTTTACGATAAAGTTAAAAATACTATTGGAAAAAATTATGTTGGCAATATACGTAAAAATTCGCGAAAATGTTTAAAATAAAATTTTACCATTTTCATGTTAAATTGTATTAATTACTGTGCGATATCGCGTTCATTGTTAAAACACAAAAGTATCTCTAAATATTTAGTGAAGCAATTTTGGTTCAAAGCGATTGATTTTTCGCACTACTTTTTTTCCAAAATGCTTTTGAATTTTTGCGGTGGCTACCTCATTATTACGAAACCTAATTTTGAACTCTTCGTAAAATATTTTTCACATAATTTTGGTTCAAAATTACCAAATAATTTTTTTTGTTTTTTATATTAAACGATTTTACAAAAATATTAATTTTAAAAGTGGTATGAGTCGCATTTTTTCCTGGAATAGAAAAAAACTTTAAAAAAATTGACAGAACGAGGGTATTGATATTACTATTGGAAAAAATTGTATTGGCAAATACGTGTTCAAAGTAAAAATTTGCGAAAATGTTTAAAATAAAAATTTTATCATTTTCATGGTAAATTGTATTAATTACTATGCGATGTTGCGTTTATTGATAAAACACAAAAGTATCTTCCAAGTATTTAGTGAAGCAAGTTTGGTTCACAGCAATTGATTTTTCGCATTATTTTTTTTTTTTTCAAAATGGTTTTAAATTTTTTGCAGTGGCTATCTTATTATTGCAAAACCTAATTTTGAGCTCTTCGTGAAATATTTTTCACACAATTTTGGTTAAATATTATAAAATAATTTTTTTTATTTTTTCATATTAAACGATTTAACAAAAACGTTTATTTTGAAAGTGGTATGAGTCGCATTTTTTTAGAATATTAGAAAACTTAAAAATAATTGACTGAACGAGGGTACTGATATTATTTTTTTACGGGAAAGTTAAAAATACTGTTGGAAACAATTTTTAAACCAAATTTTATAAATATGATTGAGAATATGCGATGTCGTATTCAAAAACACACAAGTACCTCTAAATATCTAGTGAAATACTTTTTGTTTAAAGCGATTGATTATTGGCAATATTTTTGTTTTTTGTGCAAAACGGTTTTAAATTTTTTAAAGAGAATATCTTATTGTTGCAAAAAGGATTTTTGTGCCCTTGGTGAATTTTTGTTTTGGAAAACCGTTTTTGTTCTCTTATTTATATTATTTCTATTATATATTTACTATTAATAATATATTTCACATAATTTTAGTCCAACATTACCACATAATTTTTTTAGTTTTTTCACATTAAACGATTGAACGAAAATGTTTATTTTGAAAGTGGTATGAATCACCTTATTTTTTGAAATAGCATAAAACTTAAGGATACTTAGTTTAATCAGGTGACTGGCATTATTTTTTTGTGGAAAAGTTATAAATTAATGAATGGGGGAAAAGTTTTTAGTTGATCTGTTATTTTTTAAGTAAATGAATGTTATTTTAGTTTGACTCAAGATCATAAATTAATATCACTTTCTGTTTATTCTGCCTTGCTGGTCTTATCGAATTTTTTCAATAATTTTTATTCTTTGTAATTTACTTGTAAAAATTGTATCATCTTTCTTTGATTTGAAAATAATTTAAACAGAAAGTGATATTAATTTATGATCTTGAGTCAAACTAAAATAACATTCATTTACTTAAAAAATAACAGATCAACTAAAACCTTTTCCCCCATTCATCTTAAACACATTGACACGGTGCAAAAATATAATTTAATAACATACATTTAAATTTAAATTTAACGGTTCGTTGTAATTCAAACTTCTGTGTTTATCATACACAGAGTTGAATAGAATCAGCTGAAATATCTTAAGAATTAAGGTTCAAAGCAAAAAAGAGTAATAATAACAAAAGGATAAAAATAGCATTGTAAAATTTCGTTGATGTTAGTCTAACTTGAGTTGTTGATAACAAACTCGATTTGCTTTCAACATTCATATAAGTAGACGATTATTAAATATTAACCCACTCAAAGGCGAAAGGCACTGATGATGGCTTTGTAGCGAAAGCCGAAAATGCGCATTCTGCCTTGCTGGTCTTATCGAATTTTTTCAATAATTTTTATTCTTTGTAATTTACTTGTAAAAATTGTATCATCTTTCTTTGATTTGAAAATAATTTAAACAGAAAGTGATATTAATTAATGTTAAAAAGCATGTTATGCCCAATGCCCGTAGTGAAAGTTGAAATTCGCGAAAATTTTGCAAACAAAAATTTTAACTTTTTTTGGTAAATTGTTTTAATTATTATGGGATGTCGAGTTCATTGTGAAAGATATGTCTTTAGATATTTCATGAAGTAATTTTGATTGAAAATAATTGATTTGTTCGCAAAAAATTTAAAAAAAATTTGAGATACATCTTTTTCATTATATTTTTTTAAGAAACCGATTACTACTGCCTGCCGTGTAAAAAAGATCAGATCTGGCCAGATCTCAGTAGATCTTACCAGATCTAATTAGATCTCAAAATTGGTGATAAATTTGAGATCTAATTAGATCTGGTCAGATCTAGGCATATCTGGCGCAATTTAGATTTGAACAGATTTGGCACTAGATCTGATCAGATCTTGCCATAAGGTATTATCTCATATGCCATATCTGATCATATTTGATGAGATCTGGTACAGGATCTAATTAGATTCAATCATATCTATTTAGATCCAAAAAGATCTGATCAGATCTAAACTTTTTTACACGGGCTATTATAATTCAATAAAAAAACAATCTTCCAAGTTGTCAGATATCAGCGAATAAAAAATATGAAACAAAAAAAGTTAAGACCACATTAGATAATAAAATGATTAAAACTATTATTTTGAAAGTGGTATGAGTCCACTCACAATTGAAAAAAATAGGTAGTTTCGCAACATACATATATTAAAAATTCTTTGTGATATGAAAAATTTAACTACATGTTATTAAAAATACGTGTCAAATTTCTTGAACAGAACCTTCCATATTTTTAAACACATAAACCGCAGAATCTCTTATATCTCATTTTAAATTTTAAAAACAGGTGGACTCATACCACTTTCAAAATAAACGGTTCATATGTACTTTCAAATAATTTAGTTCAAAAATCATGTAATCTAAATTACGTTACCAACCTTTTTATTAAAATTATTTTAGTTCAGTTTAAATTTAGCCTATTCACACGCGCCCTAAATAATCGTACTTATAGTGGAACTCTCCCAAGCTCGAACTCAAATTGCGTTGAAATTTGGATATCTGATTGAGGAGACATAACGAATCTGTATTTTTTTTCTTATCGGCCCAGTCTTATATTTTAAGGGTAAGAAAAACTAGGAAAACCTGCACTATCAAGTTCAATTCTCTATGTTATGAGAAAACAAATGCCTAAGTTTCAAATTCGTTGAAATTATAGCACTCAAGCGTTGCGTATTGAAGAGATGAATACGGGAAAAATTACAAGTTTGTTACAAAATTTTTGTTTTGTGAGGCATTAAAATGATATGTTTAATCCAAAATATTTTCTTTGCTTTTATTTTCATTACTACTGCATTTAGACTGAGGAAAAACTACCTGGTTTTTGGCTCTTGCTAGTTTATATAAAAAGCAAGTAAAACCTAGTTTTGCGCAAAAACTATATAGGTAGTTTTTGCTCAGTCTAAATTCAGTATAAAAAAAAATTTTGTCCTTAAGATTAATAATAAAATTAAAAACATAAACTGAGTTTTAAAGTAAAAATATAAACTGATTTTTAAAGTACAGAATTTGTTTATTTTAAAACTGGTACAGTGACATGTTTTTTGGTATGAGTTCTGTGACCTATTATTTTGCGTACGAATCGTGACCTATTCATTTGTGTTAGTTCTGTGACGTGTAATTTCGCGTTAGTGCTGTGACTTCTTGTTCTTTTGCTTTAGTCCTGTGACATATGCTTTCCTATTTCAAGCCTATGCTAAATTGACCGGTCTTTTTCATATAAAGAACCGATCCGAGGATCCTGGTCCGAATGGACCAGTCACGTTATGTATCCTGTGATAGGTCCGATTTGTCAGCCCACTGCTTTTCTTCTAGGTTAAACTCGGATTAAATTTTTTTATAATTCGCCATTCAGATTCATCTTTTACGCTCTTACCCATTGCACTACAACTGCTTTTAACTTTCTTCGTCATATTTGCTCTTTAAGCGTATGTATATGTTATTTAACCCTGCTTAGATAACGTACGTCTGCCAGACGTACGCTTTTTGAAATTTGTGCTCTCTCTACCTGGATTGTTAACAGAGAAAGTTCTAACTCTCAGTTATCCCTGTCGTCAGTAGCTGCTTGTCGATAATAGTTGTGTTTGTGCGAAATTTTTTTTTTTTATTAGAAATGGATACATCGTACGTCTGAGCGACCTATTGTTATCTTTTGTGTAACTTTTGCATTTTTTTGCATTAGCGTTTTATTTTTTTATCTGTCTTTTATAACTTTTTATACCCTATACACTACGTGGATAGGGTATATATAATTTGGAATGATTTTTGTAGAATCAACAAATATTGGAACTACTTGGAACCCACTCAGAATCACTTTTTGAATCAATTTAGCGATACATGTTTGTCTGTGTGTATATTCTTGTGCGCACGCTAAAGGTCACATATATTAAGATATTTTGATGAAATTTGGTATATCGACTTTGATGTTGGTCAAGTTTGGACCTAGTGCCCATATAAAGCGACGCCAAAAATTGGCCCTTTGTTTGCACGTTACAGGTCGCAAATATAAATATATTTTAATGAAATATGGTCCACTGACTCACATTAGGCCAGTGACAAAGCTTATTGAATTTGATAGAATTAGTCGATATTCGGACCTACCGCCTATTTGGTCTATATTTCGGATTTTCTCCTAAAAAGCAGTGTATATGACACCGAAATATGATCGTTTGCGAAGCGTTTGGCGAACTCAAATTCATCGAAAGCTTTGAGCGAATTGAAATACCGGTGGAAGATGTCAGAAATGACAAGAAGTGGAGATCAGCCTGTCGCAAAAGAAAGAAGGGACTCTGGTTTCTATCCACCAAAAATTCGACGTATGTCAAAAATGGTATAATTTAAATGTAATACACTTGAATGTAATGTTGACGAAAATTTATTTTTGTGATTCTTGCATATAATGCTCTTCGAATTAATTTGTTGTTGTTTATGTAATTTAACACAGATGTTATAACTTAATTGCAGCAGAAAGCAAATATATCTTTTTTTTTTGTTTTTAGAATAAAATTGAAGCTTTTCAGAGAAAATTGTTTATGTTCTTATTATATTTTAAGGCAAATGTAATTTCATTCTTAATTTCATATTTATTTTAAAATTTTCTTTAAATATGTTTTTAAATAAAAATAAACTGAATAACATAAATTATTTCATTAAGAAAATTTTTAATATGCTTTCTTTTAATTTCCTTGCAAGGATTTGAACCATCTTTCAGACGTATCGTTATCTTTTCAGTACAAAAAATAACGTTATCTAACTAGGGTTAATTAAAAAAAAAAACAGAAATGTTTTCCCTTTCGGGGTTCGAAATCGTAAATCCGGCGTACTAGGCTACCTATCTACTTACTACACCATAAACACTTATTAATTTTAATGTCTAATTTTGAATTTATATGTTTCATTTGGAAAACAAATACGGTTGAAAATTCGTTTACCAATACCAATCACACAAGTCTGTTATCAACACAATCCACAATTCGGTTGGTTCTTGTGAAACTCTAATTTAGGATACTCATTGTGGTTACCACTTTCGAAAATTGATCCTTTTTTAATAAATGTAATAAATAGCACTTATTTTCTAGTATATCCACTAAATACATGGTTGCATCCACTGTACACAATTACTAAACGAATTTTAATGTTAAAATTTGTTGGAAATACCAATGGTTGGATAATAAGATTGTATTTTAACCCTTAAATGCAAGATCTCTTCAATTTTAACAATTTTTTATATATAATTTCTAATTGCGTGTACATTTCAAGAAAAATTCCAAAAAAAAATGCATTTAAAAAAAGGAGATTTTTATTGATATATTTTTTTGCCAAATTGTGATTATTTTAACGTGCAAAAAAAATATATAAACTATAATGCATTTATTATCGCCAAAAATAATTTCATTGCGAGAATACCACTTTTTGAATATTACACTTTTTCTAAAAAATGCGTGTTTTATATTTTTCACAAACATACGAAGCAAAGCCAAGATTTTTTCTGTAACTGTTTAAAAAATCTGAGCTAAACTGTAAGAACACTTTGTACAGAAGGGGTCCCAATACCCAAAAATGCAGTTTTGTGCATCAAGTGGGGTTTGTTATTAAAAAACTGGTATGTTGCCAAATGGCTACATAATGCATTTAAGGGTTAATTCAGTTGCCATATTTTTAATACCTACCCGGCTAAAAATCTGCAGATATGGATTCGTACAGGTTTAATGTATGCTCGTGCTTGCTCATAAACCTGCATGCTTTTCTATACAGGGATACATAATTCTCCATACATGCATCCATATATTTTCACACATGTGCATTAACGAAATTTGAGGTAATATCTACATGTATGTTCATGTATGAAAATTCATGAACATGCATGAAAATGTATGATCACGCATGCAAATATTACCCCAAATTTCGTTAATGCACATGTAGGAATATATATGGATACACGTATGGTGATTTATGTATCCATGGATGGACATACAAGCATGTTTATGAGCATGCACGAATAAACATTAAACCTGTATGGATCCATATATGAAGATTTTTACCTAGGTAATGAAATATTTTTCGTTTAGTACTTGGTAACTCCAAGTAAATTAGCGTACAGGCAAATTAACTTTAATGGTTTTGATCGAATTTCAACCAATCTTTTCCCTATGTGTATATTTTAATTTTAATAAAAAAAACAATAAATAATTATAAAAAAAACTATATCTTTGCTTTGAACTCCGATTGCTAAGGCTACGAGGTTTTGGTTCCGCCCCCAGAACCACACGCATTTATATTCAGTTTTTGCCTAACTTTGAATTTAAACATGCATATGCATGAAACGAAAAAATATGAAACATTCCAAACTTTAATTATGATAAATAAAATTTATGTTCCCAGTCTCAATATACCAAAATTATTATAATTACCAAAATAATGGATATTAATGGTTGATAGCAATGAAGTTGAGAAAAAAAGTTTAAATTGATTGGAATTGAAATGGATAGCGTGATAGATTTTATTGAAACAGAACTGATACTACACTAATAGAAAAAAACTGTAATTAGTTAAAACTACTAAAAATTAATTAAAAACAATGCTGCAGAAAAAAACTGCTAAATTAGCAGATAATTTTCATATATATTAGTAAGATAGGAACAGAAAAAAATAAAACTGTTAAATATGCAGAATTTTTTTTATATTTGAGTTAAATTTTTGTTAATAGAAGATAGCAATTTAACCCGTTAAATCAGCAAAAAATTTTGATAATAATTAGTGGCCTAAAAAATCACGAAAAAATCATAAAAATTTTAAATTTTCGCAGATTTTTAGACTTTTTTAAATGCAAATAAAAATCGAGCCTTTTAAAAACAGCAATTTACAATTTTTTAGCAAATACTTCTGTTAATTTAACAGAATAGAATGCTATTTTCATTGATCTAATAACACATCCTTTTTGCTATTTGTAGTCTACTAATATTTTAAAAAATTTTATGCAAATATTACAGTATATTTTGCCATTTTCAATTAACTAAAAGTTAACTTAAGTATAACTTAAATTGTGTAAATTTAACAGTTTTATTTTTACGTTCTTAGGTTACTAGTATTTAACAAAAAAAAAAAATGCTAATTTAACAGTTTTTTCTGCAGCATCATTTTTAACTAATTTTTAGTTGCTTTTTCTGCTTTTTTTTACAGATATATTTCTATAAGTGTAGATTTTGCTGCCTATTTTTTATACAAATGACTAAATCTTCTATATGTATATTGGTGGTTGTTTGTATTGAACATAATGTAGAAGTTAGTATTTTTTTAATATTTCACTAAGAGAATTATCATCACTTCAGTAATGAATTTCTTCATAGTTTCAATGTAAATTGTCACTGGAACTCGTCCATTGAAACTTTTCATAGAATCTATGAAACAGGTTTCATTAAAGTCAATGTTTATGAAAAGTTCATAAAATTAATGAAACTCTTCATAAAATTAATAGACCACTCGTCCAATGAATAAATCATTCAGCCAATGAAGAGCTTCATAAAATCTATGAAGCAATTTCATTTACTATTATTTATTATAGTTGCTTGTTGTCGTTGGTAAGCTGGAGTGGATAAATAAAAAGTACTTAGCAAATGCAAAAGGCGTAATAAAATCGTAGCATATTTTACGGATGTACAAAACATATCTAAAGAAAGAATTCATTAAATAAAAAAGGGTCATAAAAAAAATTTAGAAAAAATTAATATGATTTATAAAAAAATTTCATAGTCCAAAATTAGTAATAGAAAATTAATTTAAAAAAAAATAAAAATTATAAAATATTATTCTCTCAGGAAATGACGATATTTTATAAAAAATTAAAAAAAAAGTAAATACTATTGAACAATTTCATACATATATATAAAGAACATTTTCATTAAATTTATGGAGATCGAATTAAAGAGTATACATAATAAAGAGATTGGGGGACTCTCTATCACTGAGAAAGTATTTGTTCTATTATGTGCCTTGGAACAGGAACATACTCAAACCAATATTACCCAGCAAACATGGAAATACGAAGAAGATTCTCCGAACATATCGCCAGGAAGAAAACATTTATTGCCCGCAATATCAATTTCGTATTCCGGAAGTTTCCTCCGTCGGAAACAACTGTTACACAAAAACAATACTTCCAGGCAATATGAAAGCAATAACTCATATGGAAAATAAAAGGGATATCGCTAAATAAACTCGCGGTACAATAAAAAAACGATTTAATTTTTTCATTATTAAATTTAAGCCTGAAAAACAATATCTACATACATAATCCATTGACCAACTTATAAATTATCTTGATTTCATCTTAGCCGATTTTTCCTGCGCAATTAATCTTAACTTTCCACGAGTTTATTTCCTATATATCTTTTGATTGTTTTTGTACAAATTTAGTTTTAATTTTTTCCAAATTGATAAAAGATTTTAAACAAATTTGCTTTATCTTCCAAATGATACAAAGGTGATATGCCGCAATATTGTCATAAAAAGTTATGACAAAAGATAAAATTTTTGAATTATTTTTTTACAAATATCGTCGAATTATCTTCCAAGTGATAAAAGGAAGACAATTTCAAAGTAAATACTACTTGATTATTTTCATTCAAATGACAAATAGAAGATATCGCTTTAATATCTTCTAGGAAGGTATCTTTTAAATGTTTTCAGGGTCATTATGTGCGCTCTTTGTATAACTCAAAACATCGATTGTAACCAGGGATGGAAAATAATAATTTAGTTATAAAAATCAAGAATGGAACTATACTATGGAATTATACTATTCCAACAGTATTATAGGCCTAGATTATTAATTTTAGAAAACCATACGTAAAAAATTGCAAAATAATTTTGGAATGCGAAAAAAGGCTTTGGGGTTCAAAAAATTAATTAAAATATTTACAGTCTGCAAACGATGCCAAAATTTTCTTTTTTTGCAACTAACCACCAAGCTTTGTTTTATGAAATGGGCAATATACTCCGTAGATTATAAATTTAAAAAACCGCACTTAAAAAATTGCAAAATAATAGAGGAACGCGAAAAAAGACTTTGTGGTAGAAAAAAATAATTAAAAACTCAATCAGCGATTAACAATCTGCAAATGAATACAATGACCCAAAAATTTTTCTTTTTGCAAATATTATTTTTCGCGATTTTTTTGCAACTAGCCACCAAACTTTGTTGTATGAAATGTGTATTATAGCCCCTAGATCATAAATTTAAAAAAATCGCACGTAAAGAATTTCAAAATAATAGCGGAATTTGAAAAAAGACTTTATGGTACAAAAATTTAATCTCTAGGTTATATATTTAAAAAAAACTGCACTCAAAAAGTTGCAAAATAACGGCGGAATTCGAAAAAGGCTTTATGGTACAGAAAATGAATTAAAAGAGGTAATCAGCGAATATAGTGTTGTTGTTGTTTTTGTCACAATTTTTGCTAATATTATATCTAAATATTTATTTTTTTTTTAACGAGAAAAAGAGGAAGCTATTTTTTAGTTACTTAGATTTTTAAATATATAAGAGCGATCTAACATTTTTTGGTATAAGAGCCCGATTAAGTTAGCCTTTTCCATCCCTGATTAACCAGTCGGAGTTCGTTCCTGTTCCAAGCCGCATAATATTTTTTCAAATAAAAAATATTGAGAGAGTTGCAAGGCCATTGATCGAATTTATGAAATTCAATGAATTTTTTTAATTTAATTTTTTTGAATGAAATTTTATGAAAGAAAAGTTATGAAAAATTTCATAATGTTAATTATACATAATGAAATTCTTCATTGGTTCTACGAAAAAAATTCTATGAAATTATATCATTAATATCATGAAGGATAATTCTCTCAGTGTGATTACAATAGGATATTGTCATATTAGATTTTATTTGTTGTTTCAAAAAGGTGGATCATTTTCATGATAGACAAAGGTTGGTCATTTCCATGAAAGACAATAAATATATGAAAATATATAATATCGGAAAAAAAACTATTTTTTTATCTTTTAATGCAAAAATTAAAATAATTACACTGTGCACGAAAAGGAGACTTTTTTTCCCGACAGGTGGGGGACCCAGTGGGTAAAACTAATTCGGGTACGCTGAATCTAGTGGTGCTAGCCGTTTTTCTAGGTTGGCTCTTAAAAAAGAGATATTTGAGTTTGATAATTATGGTTTCAAGCACCCCTAAACACTCGATTTTTTAAGTTGTTTACCTTTAAGTTGTTTGTTACACTACCAAGAAGCTTCTATACAAATTTCAGTACATTTAACGAAGCAATAAAATGTACAATTTTGTATTGAAAATTTCGAAGTGTCCTCACATTTTCACTCAGAACTTTTGAACCGCTGCACCGATTCTGATAATTTTTAACCCAAAGCTGACTGGGGGAATAACAAATAACCTGGGCAAAAATAAATGGTCAAAACGTTAGATAAATCGGGGTCCTTGGACCCAGAATTTTCACACACAAATATCTTTTTTTCAAAATCTAATCTAGAAAAACGGATAGCACCACTGGATTCAGCGTACTCGTATTAGGTTTACCCACCTGGTCCCCCGCTTGTTGGATTTTTCAACTAATACAATGTTATTAATTAGAAAAGCTAGATTTTTTATAATGTGTCAGTGTTTTGGTTAACATTATATATTTTCTATTCATAATTAAATTTAAATGATTGTGAATTTTTAGTACCTTCAATTTAAATTTATTTAGTAGTGTTGTTTTTTCAAACGCGTCATGACCCAGCTGCAATTAATCTTGTTGTATGAGAATTTCAGTAATGAAACGATTTGATTAATTTTAATTTTAATTTAAAAGTTTATTACAAAGAACTTAATTTTACAATCTATAACATAACACCATTTCTAATTTTTTTTGATATACCATGGTGGAGAACTGTCGTCTCTGAGATCTACAAACTGACTCATTTAAAATACATTTAGAGAAAACAAATAAAGTTCAAAAGGAAACAAAAAATAAGGAAAACAGTTACACATATTTACTTTAACTTTAAACAGGGGTCGTGATTAATTTCAAACATATAAAATCATAAAAGATAATTAAAACTCCCATAAACTTGTAATGAATATGCATTTTTATTAATTTTAATTTAATAGGTTTGACGTTAAGAAGAATAAAATCTTTTTTCTAAAAATTATAAACACATTCATTTCCAAATTAAATTATTGAGTAATGAAAAAATGTAGTTGCTTCCGATGGAATACCAACCAATTTATTTTCTGTGTGTTGCGACATATTTTTAATTGATTTCAGCATGCTGAAAATAAATATATTAAAATTTTTTAAATTGGAGTAGCGATTTTTGAAATATTGCGACTTGATTTTTACTACAAATGCGAGTTTTATCCTCTATTCCAGGTATGGGCACATAAATGGCTTGAAGGGCCAAATTCAGGATTTCACAAATTTACGGAGGGCTGCACCAATTAATAATTACTTGACAAAAATGAGTTTTTTGTTCAGCCTTCTGCTAAAATTTTTATTTTGAGTATTTAAGTTTCCTAAGCCCAGATCTAAAGTCAAAATGGTTTTTGTTTTATACCCTCACCCAGGGAAATACTTTATGAGTCAAGATTGCGGTGAAGTACATCAAAATCTTTTATATTATTATATATAGAAATATAGGCACAGACTCAATAACTGTTTTTAAAATAAATTGTCATCCTTAATACGAATCTGAAGTCAAAAAACTTTGTTGAATTAATCTTCGAAAATATAGTTTTCGTTATTTAAAAAAATGTTATTTAAGGTTTTCACACGTTTTTCAAATATTTTTAAACTTACTTAATGGCTTTTGATCCCTTGACTGATAACCCAGCCACAAAATTTAGATACTTTTATGAGGGTTCTTATTCAGTTAGTCAAAAATTATTCTCACAAAGCACATATTTTTAAAATTTTAAACTTATACCTCAAAAATTACACATTTTTTGGATGAAAATATTAGTCTGAGTAAAATGAATCATAAAAGGCACAAACCATAGATTACATAGATATTTTATTCTTCTTTTGTCACCATACAAATTTTTACGCACACACTCAAATATTTTTTGTATAGGTATAGGACGTATGTCCAACACATTCTCATGAGTTACGTTCACTGGCAGTGGATGTCCGAAACATAGACATATCTACCGAGATTTTCAATCATACCTAATACAATGTACAGAAGTAGTCCCAACCGAATGACTATGGTGCCCCCCGATCGAATTCAGCAGTCAGTACACTCTAATTAAATTCTGTTGATATTTACCCAACTTATAGTAGGAAACTGAACTCCTACTATAAATTGGGTAAATTTACTCTATGTGCGTAATTGAAAAAAAATACGCACATTGTGTTTCAGTTGGTGCACAAATAATTTGTAATTTTACATTGAAAGTGCGTAAAAATTAAATGAAATTTTGAAATTAGTGTGTTAATTTACAAAATTTGTGTGTAAAAAAGCACGTTTGACATGTAAATGTACGCATAAAATGCGTAAAAATCCACAAAAAATACGCAAAAATCCACAGAAAGTGCGTAAAAATAAAATATAATGCGTACATTTACAACAGGTGTGCTAACTTTAAGCACCACCCAAAAATTTTTTTAAATAAAATAACAAATTAATTTTTAGTTCGTATTTTATTAATAATAATATCCGAGTCATTCTCTCATAATCGTTTATGTCCAAATTAGTCGTTGTGGGATCTTAAGGCATTTGTATAAAATTCATATAAAAATTTGTTATAACTATTGAATGGGTGCGATGACTCCTGCTCAACAAAATGCCTTCTTTGAAAGGGGAGCAGTAACCGTCAACAATAATGGGAGAAAACACCTTAAGAGAGATATGGCCTACGCAGGAACAACTGAGTGCAATGACTCCTGCTCAACAAAGTCAGTATTCATTGAGAACTGCCTAACTTGCAAAGAAAGCATTTTGTTGAGCAGGAGTCATTGCACTCAGTTGTTCCTGCGTAGGCCATATCTCTCTTAAGGCGTTTTCTCCCGTTATTGTTGACGGTTACTGCCTCCCTTTCAAAGAAGGCATTTTGTTGAGCAGGAGTCATCGCATCCAGTTGTTTTACCTAGGCCGTATCTCTCTTACGGCGTTTTCTCCCGTTATTGTTGACGGTTGTTGGTTGACTGCCTCCCTTGTAAAGAAGGCATTTTCTTGAGCAGGAGTTATTGCACCCAGTAGTTCCTGCGTAGGCCGTGTCTCTCTTACGGCGTTTTCAATTTTGAAATGAGGTTTAGACTAACACATGCGTTAATAATAATTACCAAAAACAATTTCATGCTTATGTTGCTATTTCCAGACTCTAATGTGTTTGTGGAAATGTTGTAATTCACAAAAAATAATCCGTTTTCGCTTTTTCTTTTTATTATTTATAATTTTTTTTAAATTTTTTCCAATTTGAAATGTCAGAGTATTTATTACTATTATTGGATAGTATATTTACCAACTTTGTGCGTAAAAATTTTATTTAACAAAACAATAGTAATTTTAGGCACAATGTGTTTATTTATAAGCACATAATGTCTAAAAATACTTTGTGTGCGTATTATTGCGTATGAAAGTGTGTATAAAAAGAGTTTACGCATTTTTTGTTTATATTTACCGAATTTTCGTAAAATTAAACAAAATTTTACCCATTTTATAGTAGTAAATTTACAAACATTTTTTAGAGTGTAGATCCGACCGAATTTTTTAGAAATTCCTACCGAATTAAATAAAACACTGTTTCCATTTGATTTTTTGTTAACTAGTTATTCCAATATGAACAAAATAGATCAATATTACAAAAAAAAAATATGTTATCTCTATATATAAAAGAATAACGTGACTGACTGACTGACTGACTGACTCAACATCGCCCAGCCCAAACCGCTGAAGCTAGGAAGTTGAAATTTGGTATGTAGGTTCCTCTTTCGGGGTAGACGTCCACTAAGACGGGATTTTTGAAAATTCCTACCGGAACGGGCAAAAAGGGGGAAAGTGTCCCCCTTGACGGCCTGCCAAAACCCCTTTGGCTAGAAAGCTGAAATTTAAGATATGTGTTCCTTGGAGTAGGGGCTAACTTTTCTGGAAAGTACTTTCTAGAATTTAGGACAGGGACGTTGTAAAAATGGGGGGAAAAGGCCCCCCTTGACGGCCTGCCCAAACCGCTGGAGGTAGGAAGTTGAAATTTGGTATAAAGGTTCCTCCACTATCGTAGACATCCGCCAAGACGGGAGTTTTGGAAATTTTTACAGGGACGGGCAAAAAGGGGAAAAAGTCTCCCCCTTGAGGGCCTGCTCAAACTGCTGGAGCTATGAAGTTGAAATTTGGTATGTAGATTCCTCGACCGGTGTAGACGTCCGTTGAGACGGCATTTTTGGAAATTCTTATCGGGAGGGGCAAAAAGGGGACAAAAAAAGTACCTTTTTCCAAAAAAGTACCTTTTCCCCAAAAAAGTACCTTTTCCCAAAAAAAGTACCATTTTCCCAAAAAAGTACCTTTTTCCAAAAAAAGTACCTTTTTCAAAAAAAAGTACCTTTTTCCAAAAAAAGTACCTTTTTCCAAAAAAAGTACCTTTTTCCAAAAAAAGTACCTTTTTCCAAAAAAAGTACCTTTTTCCGAAAAAAGTACCTTTTTCCAAAAAAAAAGTACCTTTTTCCAAAAAAAGTACCTTATTCCAAAAAAAGTACCTCTTTCCAAAAAAAGTACCTTTTTCCAAAAAAAAGTACCTTTTTCCAAAAAAAATTCCTTTTTCCAAAAAAAGTACCTTTTTCCAAAAAAGTACCTTTTTCCAAAAAAAGTACCTTTTTCCAAAAAAAGTACCTTTTTCCAAAAAAAAGTACCTTTTTCCAAAAAAAGTACCTTTTCCAAAAAAAGTACCTTTTTCCAAAAAAAGTACCTTTTTCCGAAAAAAGTACCTTTTTCCAAAAAAAAGTACCTTTTTTCAAAAAAAGTACCTTATTCCAAAAAAAGTACCTTTTTCCAAAAAAAAAGTACCCTTTTCCAAAAAAAAAGTACCTTTTTCCAAAAAAAGTACCTTTTTTCAGAAAAAGTACCTTTTTTCAAAAAAAGTACCTTTTTCCAAAAAAAGTACCTTTTTCCAAAAAAAAGTACCTTTTTCCAAAAAAGTACCTTTTTCCAAAAAAAGTACCTTTTTCCAAAAAAAGTATCTTTTTCCAAAAAAAGTACCTTTTTCCAAAAAAAATTCCTTTTTCCAAAAAATGTACATTTTTCCAAAAAAAGTACCTTTTTTAAAAAAAGTACCTTTTTCCAAAAAATGTACCTTTTTCTAAAAAAATGTACCTTTTTAAAAAAAAGTACCGTTTCACAAAAAACATACATTTTTCCAAAAAAATAACTTTTTCAAAAAAAGTACCTTTTCCAAAAAAAGTACCTTTTCCCAAAAAAAGTACCTTTTTCTAAAAAAATGTTCCTTTTCCCAAAAAACATACATTTTTTCAAAAAAATACCTTTTTCAAAAAAAAGTACCTTTTCTAAAAAAAAGTACCTTTTCCCCAAAAAAAAAAGTACCAAAAGAAGTACCTTTTCCAAAAAAGTACCTTTTTCCAAAAAACATACATTTTTCCAAAAAAAAACACCTTTTTAAAAAAAAATACCTTTTCCAAAAAAAGTACAAATAAAGTACTTTGTAAAAACGTAGTATCTTTTTCCAAAAAATTTCGTTTTTCCAAAAAGTACCATTTAAAATAGTATATAATTTCAAAAAAACTACTTTTTTTCCTCCCCCCACGGATATCTCCACTAAAACAAGGTTTCTTGATATTCGGCATAGACGTGCGCTAAGACGGGATTTTTGGAAATTCCAACCGGAACGGGCAAAAAGGGGAAAAGTCTCCCCATAAACAGTCTCACAAATTGGAAAAGTGCCTGCCCAAACCACTGGAGGTAAGAAGTTGAAATTTGGTATAAAGGTTCCTCCACTGTAGTAGACATCGACTAAGTTTGTATTTTTGGAATTCCCTACAGGATATCCCAAAAGGAAACTCGGTATGTGAGTTCCTCCTTCTGTGTAGGCGTCCGCTTAGACGGAATTTTTGAAATTCCTATCGGGAGGGGAAATAAGGTAAAAGTCTCCTCCTCACGGCTTGCCCAATCCCTTTTGGCCAACCTAAAATTTTAAATATGTATTCCTTGGAGTAGGACTAACTCACCGGCAACGTAATTTTTCTATTTTGGAACAGGAACATAGTAAAAATGGTGGTTGAAAGGGAAAAATGTCCCCACTAACGGCCTGCCCAAACCGCTTAGGCAATGCAGTTGAAATTTGGTATGAATGTTCCTCATCCATCGCAGATAGCCGCGAAGATGGAATTTTTGTAAATTCCTAAAGGGAGGGGCAAAAAGAAGAAAAGCCTCACCTTGGGGGCCGGTAAAAACCCCTTCGGCTAGAAACCTGAAGCTTAAAATGTGGGTCCCTGGAGTGAGGGCTAACTTATTAGAAAGATACTTTTTTGAATTTTGGACAGGGTCGTTATAAAATGGGGGCTCAAAAAGGGAAAGTTGCCCCTTAACGACCTGTCCAAACTGCTGGAACTAGGAAGCCGAAATTCGGTACTTAAGTTCCTCTCAGCCTGCTCAAACTGCTGGAACTAGGAAGCTGGAATTCCCTGTCGTTGGATTTTCGGAAATTCCTACCGAGAGGGGCACAAATAGTAAAAGTTGGCTAGAAACCTGAAATGTAAAACATATGTTACTTGGAGTATGTGCTCACTTACCGAGAAGGTGCTTTTTGGACAGGGACATTGCAAAAATGGGGATTAATGAAGCGAAAAGTGCCGCTTAAAGGCCTGCCCAAACCGCTGGAGGTAGGAAGTTGAAATTTGGTATTAAAGTTCCTCCTCTATTGTAGACATCCGCTAAGATGAGATTTTTGGAAATTTCTACAGGTAGGGTCAAAAACAGGAAAAGTCTCCCCCTTAACGGCCTGGCCAAACTGCTGGAACAAGGGATCTTAAATTGGGTTCCTTCTCCAACGTTGACGTCCCCTAAGATGGTATTTTTGTAAATTCATACCGGGAGAGGTAAAAAGGGAAAAAACTTCCCCCTTGACGGCCTGGCCAAACTGCTGGATATAGAGACCTAAAATTATGTATGTAGTAGGTTCCTCCTCCAACGCAGACGTCCTCTAAGACGGAATTTTTGGAAATTCCTACCGGGAGGGGTAAAAACGGAATAATTCTCCCCCTTGATGGCCTAACCGAAACCTTCGGCTAGAAACCTGTAATATATAATATGTTTTCCTTGGAGTATGGGCTAACTTATCGACAAGGCATTTCTAGGACTTTGGACAGGAACGTGGTAAAAATGGTGGTTCAAAAGGGGAAAATTGCCCCCCCCCCCCTTAACGTCTGCGTCTTTAGCTAGAAACCTAAAACTTAAAGAACAAGTGTATATGAAACACTAAAATTAAGAAACTAAATAGGAAACGAGTGTAATTGAAACACTACACAAGTGGAATGAAATGGATATAAACGTTGAACGAGTGGAATTGAAATTATAGACATTGCAAATGGATTGGAAGAGGGAATTACCTGTTCAAACACTATCAACGGAATATGAAACTTATGTAGCATTGAAACATACTCTCCAAAAAGTTAAACAAATTTTCTGAAAGAGAAAAAACCTTAGAAAAGGAATGGAACTTATATATTCCGATATTTAAACTTCATGTAACGAAGCACCGGTGGAAGAAACCGACGCAGTAAATTTTCCAACTGAATTTGTGAATTTACTTGAATTGCCAGGTCTACCTTTACATAAACTGGAATTAAAAAAAAAACTTTAAGACACGCTAACAACGTAGATTTGCCCGCTATTTTTAATATTATAAAATGCTTTTCAACCCTGCTTTACGTTATTTATTTTCATTCAAAACACAAATGAACAAAACTACTTACGGGTCTATCTACCTAAGTTCGCACTTTACCAAATTATCTTGACATACACACGTATATTGCAAATTATTATGGATTCATTACTAACAATCCACTCTCATGAGCAAAAGTGATCAAATATTTATTTATTTTAAACCCATTGTTGTGCAGAATTATTTATTTGTGGTGGCTGGGTGAAGGCTTTAAATAAAAAAACGAATTTAATAAAAATTGTGGGGGGCGCAGCCCCCCCGGGGGGGAGGGCGTAGCCCTCCCCCCCCTTAACCTTTAAGGCACGCTAACAACGTAGCGGGCTGCGCCCGCTAGTATATGTATATGCTTAATCTGTAGTTTTTAATAGTGAGAAAATCGTCTTATATTTAATTGCAAATTTCCATATTATAATTTTTACATACGAGAGATTTACGATAAAGGCCCTTGCTTTAGGCGACTTTCTCTTGAACAGTATAGATCTTAAGAATTCTTCAAAAGCAAAGACCTCGGTTCTGACAAAATCTTTCAATGTAAAATCAGCATCTTCCTATCATTTAAACTTGATTGTAACTTCTTGTATTTCTTCCACTTTTCCATATAAAAACTGACTGGAATTTTAGCAATGGAAACACTGTTCTTAAGAATTTCAATAGATTAAAAGCCGATTGTATGAAATAGAAATAATCAATCTTACCTTGAATTCGTAAACCCTGTACTTTTGTAATCGCGTATATTTGTAACTTTACATGTTTATTTGAATGAACGCACCTTTTAAAACTATTCATATTTCAATTTTACATTTAGCCACCTTTTTGATCTTTTCATAAATTAAACACAGAATTTTTTAAATTTGTAGCTTTTAAAAACAAATAAAACAGAAAATAAAAAACAACAAACAAAACAACCCTATTAAAAAAATTATCCCTACTAAAAAAAATTATATGACTTTTGATATTATATATAATAATATCCTAAAAATGAGAACATCTAATTGTATCAAATTAGATCGTATTATGATCATATTAGATTTAATTTGACACAATTAGATCTAACTAAATGGAATAAGATATGGTTTGATACAATTTTATCCAGATTTTTTCCTCATCGAAATATATCAAATATAATATAATCATTTCCAACTAGATGCAATGGTATATATTTCGATAAAATTATTCATAATTATATGAGACATATATAACTATATATAGGTCTATATATAATTGGGTATTGTAATATGTTGCACTATATATTGTGCAATATATAACAAGATATAGTTATATATTTAGGATATAATTTCGTAAAATTTTATATAATTATATCTTGGTATATATGTTCCGATATATAATTATACAAAATTTTATATGATAATATATGTATGACTATCCCAAAACTTTTTTACTTGGGATATTACTTTTGATATTATATATAATAATATCCGAAAAATGAGAACATCTAATTGTATCAAATTAGATATATTATGGTCATATTAGATTTGACACAATTAGATCTAATTTGATGGAATAAGATATGGCTTGATACAATTTTATCCGGATTTTGTCCTCATCCAAATGTATCAAATATAATATAATCATATCCAACTACATATAATGGTATATAATTCGATTCAATTATACATAATTATATGAGGCATATGTAACTATATATAGGTCTATATATAATTGGATATTGTAATATGTTGAAGTATATATTGTGCAATATATAACAAGATATAGTTATATATTTAGGATATAATTTCGTAAATTTTATATAATTATATCTAGGTATATATGTTCCAATATATAATTATACAAAAAATTATATGAGAATATATGACTATATCAAAACGTTTTTACTTGGGAATACAAAATAATTTTATTTTTGACAATATTCAAATCTGTGTAGAAATACGAAAATGTTTACACATAAAAATGTAAGCGTATATTTACGAGGGCTTGTAAACTAGTTTTGACATTAATTGAGTAAACTTACAACATATACACAGTATATCAGGCGTAAATACTTTAAATGAATACCTTTAATGTAATGTATAAATTCACATAAAAAAGTGAAACAACTTTCAGGTATACTTATGAATTTTAATATAAATTTTTGTTTTGTTACTTTTTTCTGTTTATATTTTTGACAATTTATACAGATAAAATAAACATCTTTCGGTCATGATGACCAAAACTGTTTGAATAAATTTTAGTATTTTTCAAATTTGGCATAGTAACTGAAAATCTATCTGATTTAGTTTTTTAATTCGGTGTTTGTGGCCATCTTTCGGTAGAAAATATTAGATATTACCTTAATAAACATTCGTTTATAACATTTGATTGTTACAACTTTCATATAATTGTTATAGCAAATTAATAAGGGAAATTATTATATTTTTCGTTTTTAAAATAGTTCCTACTATCGATTTATTTAAATAAGTTTTATATTTGCTTAAATTGGTTGCAAAGCCCGAATCCGATTGAACAAGCATTTCAGTTCTGTTACTCTGCCAAACTTTCAGACACATTAATAAACTATTAACTTATACAATTGAATTTGTATAATTTTAACTAAAATTATGCTATGTTAAAAAGCGTATTGTATTTGCAACAATTTTCCGACTAATCTTTTTCCTGTGTGTATTATTATATTTAACATTTTATTTTCACTCTTCTAATTTTACTAATATTTAGCAAAAACCCGAAAATTTTTTTTTCTAAAGTCACTTTTAAATAATAAATCTCTAAAAATAGCAGAAAAACCTACTATGTATTTGTTTTGCTATTTTCCCAGGTTTATTTCTGTGAGTGTATGAATAAAATTTTATTGTGTCTAAGTGCTTTACCAAATTTAAGTGCTTGAAGGACAACTCTCAAAAGTAGATTTTAGAGATCCTTAAAAGGTCCGTAGAACAGCATTCCGAAAATTAAAGGTAATTTTTTTGAATTCAAACTCATAAAAAATAAGAGACTCCTAGGTGCTTTTACTTCATATTGAGTCATAAAGAATTTTCCACAATTTTAATGTTTAAATAATGAAGGACGAATTTCTCACTTAATATTGTAACTAGGAGGCGAAAATACTTTAAAAAATCTGTGATAAAAAGTCGATTTTTGTTGAGCAGTGTAATTTTGTTGAGGCTCCATTGGATGTTTATTTTTATCACTGTTTTCAATATTTTGTATATTTTTAAATTATGATTTTTATTTTTTTTTAATTTAATAATTACTTTTTTTTTTAATTTAATAAAATTTTTTGATTGTTTCATAATTAATGAAGGGCCGCACGAAATTGGTTGACGGGCCGCTTGCGGCTCGTGGGGCCATTGGACGAATTTGATAAAAATGCAAAAACGTGTTTTTTTTTAAATTAATTTTAAAGATTTTTTAAAATGCCTAATTTGGAGATGTCGATTGCTAATTGTACCACATAATAGTTGATATTAAAGAAAAAAAATAAATTGAAAAAATGGTAATTCGGCTTTGCTGCTTTCCAGGACATTTTACAAAAATTGCTTATTTTGTCAAAAAATTTACAAAATTTTAACGTTTTCATCAAATTTTAAACAGTTTTCGGAAAAATATGACTTAAATTTGGTTAGAATATAATTATCTTTACATTTGTTTAAAAAAATATTTAACCCTTAGTGGCCTGGGGCCAGAAAAGACCCATGAAACTTAATATTAATTATGACTACGAGATTGTAAAGCCATTAAATTGATAAAAAAAAATCTCAACTGGATAAAAATAATTATCTTGTGTAACAAGACCCATATGGGGTTAACTTTTATACTTTTGGAAAAAACCCGCCACTAGAAAATTTACAGAATAAAAAACCATTAATAATTTTTGGAAAAATATCACTTTAAATGAATAACAAAAAAAATATTTCCACTTGATAAAAATTATTATTTTGAGTAACTTGATCCATATAGGGTTAATGTTCTCACTTTTAACAGAAAAAGACCCACTAGGAAATTTACAGAATAACATTTATCAGATTTTTATTAAATTGGTGGGTCATTTTGGATTTTTATTAAATTGGTGGGTCATTTTGTCGAAGATCAACCAAACACTTTGTAAGGGACACCCTAATATATTTGTATATAAATATAAATATTTGCATATTCATTTAAAATCTTCACGTAAATTATTCATCCAGGTCAGCCTTAAACTCATAAGATAACAAGAATCAATAAAGTGATTAATGCAATGATACACGTTAAATGTAAATTTGTTGAAAATAGTTTTCAAAGAGATACTGCTTTTTCTTCCTAAAAATATCAACAATAGGTACTTTTTTATAATATTTTAACTTTGTTGTTGGAAATGTTAAATTACTAACTTTGATTGTAATCTCGAAGCATACAAGTTGTAAACAAGTAAAGTGTTTTTAGTTTCTGAAGTACATGTTGAATAAAAATATTTAATATTGCTGGGATGTGCACGTAAATATCTTGAAGGGGCAAATTTGGGATTTTACAAACTAACGGAGGGCCGGACCGTATTACACTGCTCAACAAAAATCGACTTTTTCACATAGCCTTCTGCCAAAACTTTTTTAAAGTATATTGGTTTCCTAAACCTTAATATTAAGTCCGAATATCCTATCGAATCACTTTTCCAAGTTGTTGGGTTTTCTGTGTTTAATTCCTCACCAAGAGAAGAACACTTTATGGGTTAATATTAGAGGCTACGGTCAGAACCGGTCCACCGGGTAGACCGAAAGACAGAAAGACCGGGTTTTAAAACCGATCGACCGGTCGATCGGGTAGACCGGTCTACCCAGTCAGACCGGGTTTTAATACTATTTATAAAAGGCAGTTTTTTGGTACTTTTTAGCACATAGTACTAAAAAATATGAAAATTGCTAAAATTATGTAAATTTTATATAAAAATAATCTATGAATTTTATAAAAATCGAATTTTGATAAATAAAATTGATTTTATAATTTTTTTTTGTAAATCGATAATTTTAATGAAAATAAATTTTATACAAATCGATACGTTTTTATAAAATTCGATATATTTAAAAAACAAAATCGAAAGATGTTTTAAAAATCGATAGAATTTTTAAAAACCGAAAAAAATTTTAAAAATCGAAAATTTTTAAAAATTATTTTTTTTTTTAAATTTTATGAAAAATCCATTTTCTATAAAAATTTATAAAAATCAATAAATTTTTGAAAAATTGATAAATTTTAAAAAAATTTATAAATATTTAAAAAATTGACAAATTTTTGAAAAATTTAAAATTTTTTAAAAAATTGACAAATTTTTGAAAAATTGATAAATTTTTGAAACCGGTCAGACTAAACACTTCAATAAGTAAATGGTAGCGTAAAACTCGCACATTCATTGTTAGGTCAGATATTCTAGTGTCCGAATTGGTACATTGCGTTATTATATGGTCTCTACAGTTTCCGAGATAAATAAAAAACCTAGAATTTAAGTTTTTGAATTTTTAGTTTCCTTTTTGGGGTCTTGAAATTTTACACGTCAAACTTTTGGTTTTCTAGTCGGGTCAGGCCTGCAGAAGTTTGTGTATATTTTAGGCTTCGGGTTCTAATTTCCGTGTGGGCACGATTCATTCAACAATTTTATACAAAAGAATGCAAGAAAACACGAAAGAGCAATACAATTTTCCTAATTGTCAAACTTTTTGGCTTTCGAAACATTGTAATTGGTGCTCGGTGAGCACTGTGTGAGTAATTAATAAAGTTAATTAGGCCCCGGCAAAAAATCGCCTTGGTTGGTAATGACATTTAGGCTCAATACATTCCAGGTCAGATAAGACCTTTCTATGGCAGCCAGGTCAAAACATTGACCAATTTTAACCATTTTTAATAGTGTTCGTCCAATTGTCTTCAGAATTTCGACCTGTAGTTTAATAACAAGGATACATGGTCAGACAGATGGGATGCTAATTCTACCCAGCAAGTGATTCTGAGTCGATCGGCATTCTATTATTTCGGGTAATTATAAACATCAGCAAAAAGTCTATATCCCCTGTTCGATAGAATGGTGTAGAGTACAAAAATTTGGTTCACAATTGGGACTTACTTTTAAAATGTTTTTAAATCTTAGTGGATTTGCCAGTTTGACCTCTAATTTTATTTATTGAAGTTAATAGTACAAATAAAGTTTTGCAAAGTTAACATATTATTTGTTTTTTTGGAAATTGTTTAATTTTTTTTTAATTTCTTTCATAGTTTTGCAAAAATGTCAAAGGGATTTCAATTTTAAAACTAAAATCCGGTGCTAAATTATTTATTTTGTTATTGGTGTTTTCTGAATTATATTTTCAAAATTCTGATTTTATTTAATTTTGGGAATTAATAAAGGGCCGCACCAAATTGGTTTGCGGGCCGCATTTGCCCATGTATGCTATATTGTTTGTATAACATGCGAAATATACAAAAATAAAGACAAATAATAACAAAACATACTACCAACACAAAATATTGTTTTTGTTTCTGTTTGCAATAAAAGCTTCAACACAGATAATATTTTTAATTCTGTAGAATTTATGCATTTAGCAGCATCTTTTTTTCTTTCAGTTATTTGGAATAATAAAACGCTATTCTATTTTTTTTGCATATTTTCTTTTTGTTTGAAGTTTTACGAATTTATTTTCTTTTGTATTCGCTAAAACTTGTCTAATAACATTTATTTCTGTAGAAATAAAATTTTTATAAATTTAAAATTGAATTAAAAACAACTTAAATTTATTTTTTATGAAAATCGCAATATGAATGTGTGTATGTTTATACATGGGCTTTTATATGATCATACATGGGCATACGTCCATTCATAAATAGTTCAATATATTACCATTAAATCACCCAAAGTAGAAAAAGTATTCTTTTTTGTTCCAAATAATAAGTGCTCAAAAATTTGATCTCTCGGATGCATGCAGGCCAGTCGCTTTAGACTTTTTACTCTAAAAATTACATAAAAACTCTTTAAAGCTTTTTCGCTAAACAACTACTAAATTTGACGTTTTTCGAACAAATTTAATATAAGTGTTTGTGTGCAGAATAAGAAGACAAATATTTCCTTCATACCAGTTTTCTACCTTAGTATAACTTATGCTATTGTTTTAAACTGAAAACATTGAAATTTGTATAGACTTTATTTTATACGACCCCCGATAAAATTTGGACGAAATTAATAAGGACGGGTTTACCTTATTTTCCAGAGTAATATGTGTGTTTTTATAAACTAATTATATTTGGAAAATATATCTGTTATTCTATGAATGGAATATCAAATATCACCTTGAAGTACCGATTTATTATATGTCCCGCAAATACTTACAAGAAAATTACCCCAAGTGGTACACCCCAATTCAGTGAAAATCGGATATGTGATAGAAAATTTAAATCTAAGGTTGATATTATTTTTTATTAGTGCAACCGCCAAGGTTTAGGGTTTAAATAGTGGGGGTAAAAATTTCCCAATTTTTCGGTTTATTTCAAATTTGTTCCAAAGCAGCTATGGGAAAATTTTAAACGAAAGGTATTTAGAAGGCCTATATACCGGTGTATAAAACATTTTTAGCAACTCTTATTCGTTTATGGCGTAAAACAAAACATCAAAATTTTAAGTATGGGGATTTATACAGTGTTAAGGGTCAAATTCACATCTATTAATCCATATAATATGTCTGTTTATTTATATTACTAGTAAACTTAGAAAGTGCCGAAGAATTAACAAAACTGATTTTCTTTTCACGTGAAATGAAATGAAGAAAATGGTGTCAAAAGTAAAATAAGCAATTTGCACATTTCACGGTAAAAATGAATTTATAAATAAAACTAGTAAAAATAGTAAAAACCAGCATATAAACAAAGAGATATATTGTAATATTTAAGTGAGGGGGTGTTCCGGCTTTTTTCGATATTCGGCCTTCTTCTGGTTTGAGACGAATTTGGCCGAAGGACTATATTTCTAAAGATTTGGGAACCTCTGACTACTTAACATAGGTAATATGGGCATCAAACTTTTTTTCTTTTGAGAGTAACATAAATTCCCGTTATGTAAAAATAATTTTAAATTTCATAAATTTCAGACATTTCTCTATAATAAAAGTATGAAAAATGGAGATTTTCCAAATACCTTTTTTGGTATTTGGATGAAGAGACATGCTATGTCTTTGTTCATCCACTAAAGTAGTTTTCAATAAGCTTTCCCGTGATATATAATATTGCTGGCATATACGTCGGCAAAATGTTAATTGCTTTTAAAATACTAGGTGTTCATATGTCTACAAAAATAAATTTTTAGAATGCTTACATGGACGTTATCGAGCACCAGTTGGCAACACAATCCGATGAATATGGCGAGCAGTTTCATCAGACATGTGTGAAGAACGCTATAAAGAAAAGAGTATTCATTCTCTTATAGCTGAAATATGGTGGATATTTGATAATGACATAGAATTGTTTACCCAGAAAAATATTGGTAATGACACCTCTTCACTACCTGCATTTCCAACAATGATTTATCATTACCTTTTGCATTATTTTGAAATATAAAATAATGACTTCCAAATAAGGGCCTATGGTAGTCATTGTTTTTAAATTTAAAATAATGGTTTACTCGTAATAGTTTAAATAAAAACTTTTTACTCAGTTAAATCTTATAAATTTTTTTTATTATATGTAAATTTGTGTTTAAATTTTTATGACGAGTCCTAAAATGACGCACTAAACAAACTTTAATTTTTCCTTAAGCTAATAGTATTTGTGTAACTCCTTATTTTTAGAATCAAGTAAATAATAGGATTACTACTTACAGTTCAACTTCTCGTAAGCATGTGTTCATTTTTTTTTTAAGCAAGCGGGTAAGCATGACTACGTATAAAAACGACCACGCCAAACAAAAATATTGAGTTTAGACGCCAAAAAATAAGTTATGAGGAGCTATAAATCTATTATATAACCATTTATTTGGTAATGAAAAATTTTGCTGGAAATCCAATGCGATACGTTACGGAAAGAGAAAAAAATAGGAGACACATCTCACACTGAAGTGATAAAAAGTGGGATTAAATACTAACCTTTAATATCATTATGTAAAAATATATCTGAAATTTACGAAATTAAGATTCATTTTTAAACAGCGTTAAATAAATAAATTTCTTTCATCTGTGTTTTAGAACCAGGGTTGCCGCTTATTTGAAATATTTTTGATATTGGTGAAAAACCTTTCCAAAAGTTATGCTAAAGCCGAACAATTACGAATATCGAGAAAAGCTCAGCCACTTCCTTGATTATGTTAAATCGGTATTATTTTCTATACAAACGCGTTTATTGGAAAAAAATTAACTGAATAAGAAAAAAGTTGGACATTTTTGAACACGTTTTGTATACCGGCGTATTCAAGAAGTTGTTATTTGTCTATTTTGCTTAAAAATTGCAAGAAATAAATTTTTTTGGTTTGGGATATCCCTAAAATTTGTATATTTTACAATAACTTTAGATTGTGAGGGTGTATAAAAACTTCTATAAATTGTAGTATGATCTCATCAACCATTCCAATATCTAACATTAGGCCATTTGAATAGTTTATTAAATTTTTTTTTAATTTTCTAGTACCCTTAGTTAAACAATTTGTCCAAAAATAAGCATGAAATTTCTTATACGAGGGCAGTACGAAATGTTCATAGACTGACATAAAGATGGTGGTACAAACAGCAAAAAGCTTTGTATAATGGAAACTTCCATCCGTTATATGAACACATGGTAAATCTCATTTCGATCTGTCAACTCATTCTTATAGTTACAGGTGTTCTAAAAAAGGCACTTCAGTGATATTTTGTAATGGAAAAATTATAAATTTGTGGTGTGATTAAATATTTACATAAGAAAGGTTTATCGGAAATTCATAATGATATGGTGAATGTGGTAGGTGAAAGTGGTCCTTCATACGCAACAGTAAACAATTGTATTATTTAAACGTGGTCGTACAAGGATTGAAGATGAACCACGAAGTGGACGTCGAAAAACTGTAACAACGCCAGAAATCATAGCTAAAGTCCATGATATGGTATTAGACGATCGACGAGTAAAAGTGCGTGAAATAGGGAATGCCGTAGGCACTTCAAATGATCGAGTACATTTTATTTTGCATCAAGAATTACATATGAAAAAGCATTCTACAAGATGGGTGCCGCATTTGTTAACAGTTGACCGAAAACGCATTCGAATGAAAATTTCTCTCAATTTCTCTGATTTAGCTCCCTCTGACTTCTACCTGTTCCCAAATCTAAAAAACTTCCTTGCTGGCAAACGTTTTACCTCGAATGAAGATGCAATGGTAGCTGTAAACGATTATTTTGAGGAGCTTCACGAAAATTATTTTAATCAATGGATAGAATTAGCAGAAAAACGTTGGACTAAGTGTATTGAAGTTTCAGAAGATTATATTGAAAAATAAAATAATTTTAAAAATCTAGGTCTTGTTTTTGATTGTTATGCTAAGAAAATTTCGAACTGCCGTCTCTCCTATGACAAGCCAATGTTAAAAATACGTTTTTCACCCCAATTTGAGTGCATTCGTGCCGAACAGTATAGCTGCTTTTACGGATCTTCGTCAGGTATTTTTTTGTTTGGTATTTATTATTTTACGCAAAAGTATATAACTGTATTTAAATCAACATACATTTTGTTCGATTCGAGATAGTAAATAATTTTATCTAAAATATTTTTGGTCTTGGGTCATATTTAGTTTTATAAAATGTTGTTGGAAGCAATATACAAATTTATCTTCAACAAGATATAATTTAATCAAGTATATATATTTGTATGTGGCATATAAAATGATATTAGAGAAAGATATTTTCGGATATGACTATATAAGACAACGATTAAGAAAATTTTGAAAATCGGAATCGCAGATAAACTCAAATCTAATTTTATACGTTGTTATTCACTCTCTAATATGAACAGATACAATTGGATCAAACCTAGCTTCATTGAATCTAGTCCGTTTTTCACGGGCGTGTAAAAAAGATAAGAACTTCTCAGATCTGTTTAGATCTAATTAGACATTATTGAATATATTTTGATCTGATGCCAGATCAGATCATTTATGATCAGATATGGTATATGTGAAACATTTTATTGCCAGATCTGATTAGATCTAGTGACAGATATGTTCATATAAAAAGTAATTTGGAAAACTGGGTGATTTTTATGACAAGATGTGAGCAGATCTGCTTAGACCTGGTTTCAGACCTTATCCATTTAAGCTGGCACCAAAATAAAAATTTACAAACAAATTTTGTTTAAAGAATTACTCTATAATAAGATGAGTTTATAAGTATAAGTTTTTGAGTTTAGTTTAAAGTAAGTTTTACAATTAAAGACTCTGAACTAGCTTTGTTATTAGCGGTAATGTACGCCAGATCCTAAATGTATTTTTAACAATTTTTCAAATATTTTTTTCTGTTTTAAAAAGTTAATTTTTTCAAATTTTCATTTTACATGCTTCTCGCTTGAAAACCGTTTCTTATACAAAGAAAGTTTGAAGGCAAAAAGTAGGTAGTTAAGTTTTCTATGGATATAATACAACTTGTTTAATAAAATATTGTTATTTAGCCAAAAACTATTTAAAAACTATTTTTTATTATTATTTTTATTATTATTTAAAAAAAAATACCGTCTTAACTATTTGACTAATTTCTAACAAATTTTTAGTTGAAATACTGATTTAAGCAAAGATTTTATTTATCTTCATTTAACACAATACTAAAAATCCTCAGTACTTTAACTACCCGAGTAAAAAAGTTTATATAAAATTATGTATGAATGGATATATTTCCAATATGTAACTGGATATAATTTCATCCGAAAAATGGTTATATTAAATTGTATCAAATCGGATATAATTATATTTACAAGGATACAAAGTTATATCAAATGATCAACTTATATCCGAGTTTTGTCCCGATCAAATTGGATATACGTTAATACAATACGATATATATATATTTGTTCCTTTTACTCCTGCAAGGAGCATAGGGCCGCATACGATATGATTAAATTTAAATGATAAAAAAACTTTGTATTGGAGGGCAGCAAGATTTCACGTCCAGCACACTACCAGACACAGGCTACTGTTGATAATGAGTACTATTAAAGACGTTATTGTTTAATTCTTTAAAGATTAGCCCCCGTATACAAAATCAAAAAGCATATTCCCCTTAGAGGAATATGTGTGTAAAAAAGTCAGGAGCAAGTTAGTTAGCATACAATTTGTCATTCTTCTCAAATATGGGAATTTTCTTTGTACTTGGAAATTTTTTTTAATAAGTTAAGTTTTTTTTATTTTAAATAAAATTTTAATGATTAGCCCGGCAATGAACTTCTTTTTTGTTGGAGGCTCATAGTTCTCGATTTACGGAGCTGAAAATGATCTATAACAATATTCAATGGCTTATTTCTCCACTCAAAACTTATCGGACCAGAATAAAAATATATGTCGTTGGAAAGGTACTTGAAACACCATACCAATGGTATGCAACATGGCTCGACTTACTAACCCACTACAAGCCGGGTTATGCTTTTAAATATTAATTTTTCTAAATTAGATTTTTTAAATTAAAAAAAAAAACTTAAAAGTAAAAAAAGCCCAAACCACATAGTGAAAGTGCCAGTGGACAGTGGCAGTGCTGTCAAACTTTGTTCTTGAACTTCGGGAAAACGATTTAATATTTTTAAAAAATTCTTATTGCGTTTTGTTTAAACACAGCTTTTGTTTATTTATAAACTTTTCTAATTTCTCGGTAGTGACAAATAGAGAGGATACAAAAAACTGCTTTATCGACAAAACGTCGCACTGCGTTTATGAGGTTTAGGCTAAAAAATTGAGTAAAACATATAAAAAATTGTTTTTGCTTAAATGAGTTTCGAACTTGTGTCTGAGATTAACTAGTATATTGTAATATATAAAATAAAATCAAAAATATTTTTCGTATCTCTTTATATATTAAATTTTGAACGGTTTTGTCAATTATATATTCCTATATAAACAATTTGCAATAAAGCAAATACTGATATATGATTTAATATGATTATATATGAGAAAATTTCTAAAAATGTTTCTTATATATCATCATATAAAAACATATAAAGTCGCATACAATATTTTATATTATCATATATTTTAATATTAAAAAATATATGTTATATATACTCTTTTTTACTCGGGTACCCAGAAAATTATTTATAACAAATTTTTAAGAACCCACCCAGCAAAATCTTTCATTACCAAATAAGTGGTTATATAATAGAAATGCATAGCTCCACACAACTTATTTTTTGGCGTCTAAACTCATTATGTTTGTTTGGCGTGGTCGTTTTTATAAGTAGTCACGCTTACCCACTCGCTTACGATAAAATGAGAAATAAGTAGTTATGAGATTTTGAATAATAAGTGGTTACACACATGCTTACAAAAAGTTTAATTATAAGTGGTTATCCGATTGCTTACTTGATTCTTAAAAATAAGGAGTTAGGCAAATACTATTAGCTTAAGGAAATACATTCAGAAAAATCTAAGTTTTCTCTAGTGTGTAATTTTAGGACTCGTCATAAAAATTTAAACATACAACATTTTTACATATAATAAAAAAATTGAACTGTGTAAAAAGTACTTATTTAAACTAATACGAGTAAGTCATTATTTTATATTTAGAAACAATGAATACAATAGGCCGTTATTAGGAAGTCATTATTTTATATTATAAAATAATGCAAAAGGTAATGATATATCATTTTTGGTAATGCAGATAGTAATGAGGTGTCATTACCAATATTTTGCTGGGCATTCATTAAATTTACAAAATTTATTGTGAAAATATAATATTTTCATGTTACTGCTATTACCCGGTAGATGGCGCCACCAATGTACGCGAAGTTTTAAACATGCCCGAGTAAAAAAAATTATATATAATCATATATGGCATATATTACAATATATAATTATACATGTCGTTATGTATATCCATATATAATTATATATGACGTTTTTTCACAAAATTTTTCCTTATATTTTGCGATATATAATTTCATCTAATTAGATATCGGACTTCATAATATTAGATATGGCACATATAATTATATATTACATGATATGGTTGATCTTATTGCATATATAGTTATATATAGAACTATATCTTAATATATATGGTGGCATTTTAGCAATATATAATTATACATGGTATCATTTAAAAAATATATAATTATATATGGTGACAGTTAAACTAGATATTATCATATATGGTGCTATTTAAACAATATATGGTCATATATGGTACCTCATTAACAAAATCTTTAATTCAGTTCCAGATATGATAATATATGGTACTATATATAGTGCGATATATATTTATACATGGTGTTATTTAAGTAATATATTACTATATATGGTGCCATTTAAACCATATATTATCATATATGGGGCCATTTCAACAATATATGCTCATATATGGGACCTCATGAACAACATTTTTAATACAGTTTCAGATATAATAATATATGCTACTATATATGGTGCAATATATATTGATATATGGTATCATGTAAACAATATATTACCATTTGTGGTGACATTTAAACCATACATTATTATATATGGTGCCATTTCAACAACATTTTTAATACAGTTCCAGATATGATAATATATGCTACCATATATAATACCATATACTTTGATATATCGTATCATTTAAACAACCCGAATAAAAATAGTTACATATAGTCATATATCTGATTAAGTTATATCTGTATAAGTATACAGTTTCATCCAAAGAATGGCCGGATATATTTTTATCAATTGTTTATAAATTTTTATCTAATTGTATCAGTTTAGATCAGACCTGATTAAATTATGTGTTAATCAAATGAAATTGTATCTGATTTTTGACTTGATGCAATTTTATCGGTTTATATGTAATGGTGTCAGGTTTGATCGTAATTGGTTCAATTTTATATAAATAAAATATAATTGTATCCGACATTTACCTTATACAATTGTATTAAAGTTTTAAACTGATATCAGGTCAAAATTGGGATATAACTATATAATTTTGTATACAAATATATCTATTTGGACCTAAACTGATACCATGTGATATAAACCAATAAAATTGTATCAGGTCAACAATCAGATACAATTTCATCTGATTAACACATAATTTAATCAGGTCAGATCTAATCTGATACAATAAGTTAAAAACTGATAAACAACTGATACAATTTTATCGGGCCATTTTTCGGATCAAATGGTACATGGATGACTCTAAGTTATATATTACCATATAAAGCTCCATATTATTTTTTTTAATAGGGAACATACCATATATGGTGCCATTTAAACAGTATGTTGTCATATATGGTGCCATTTAAACAATATATGGTCATAAATGGTAACTCAACTACAATATTAACTGTATTTCAGAAGCTATTAATTGCATTTCACAAATTTTAAATTTATTTCAGAAATTATGGAATGTATTTCAGAAATTATTAATTGTATTTCAGAAATAATCAAATCTATTTCAAAATTTGTTGATTGTTTATCATAGTTAATAGAGAAAAATTTCTAAATTACATTTCATAATTTCTGAAATACAATTGATAATTTCTGAAATACAGTTTGATAATTTCGGAAATACAATTAATAATTTCTGAACCAGAATTGATAAAACTGAACTTCAATTGACTAGTTCTGAAATACAATTCATAAATCTGAAAAATAATTGATAAGTTCTGAAATACAATTGATAAAACTGAAATTCAATTGATTATTTCTGAAATACAATTAATAAATCTTAAAACAATTAATACAATTGAAATGGTGTAGAGCGTTAAAAACATGTAAATAAAATTATTTTATTCAAAGATTTCAATTTAATAAAAAAATAAATATATAATTTTATAAAAAAAATTATAGAAAAAAAAATTTTAATTTTATAAAAAGAAATTCATTTTGTAAAAAAATGCATATCGAACTCGAGACCTTCTGAGTTTAAACCTTATTTTAACAAAATATTGTAATTTTTATAAAATCAGTGCTCTGCCAGTGTATTATTTTTTGAACAGTTGGCAATATATGTCGGGGATCTTATTTAATCCCAAATAAATGGAGATCTTACGTAGTACCAAATATAATGCGGCATCTAATTTTATCTGTCATTTTTATGGATAGTTTTAGATGTCAATCCCCAAATATATTGCTGTTTCTAATTCTATCTGCCATTTTAATACCTAAATAAATTGCTGGATCTAATTCGATCTGCAATTTATGTGAAAAATTAAGATTTTACCAAATCACTAAATATATCACTGGATTCAATTCGATCTGCAACTTATTGAAAAAGTTAAGATCTTACGCAATCCCGAAATATATTACTGGATCTAATTTCATCTGTTATTTTTTTCATAAATTTAGATCTTACGTCATCCCCAAATATAATCCTCGATCTTATTCGATCTGCCGTTTTCCAGATAAAGTTAGATACAACTTAATCCTAAAATATATATGTGACCTTCTCCGAGAAAAGGGACTTAGTGTGTGAAAATTAAGTTTTGAGAAGAACGCATTTAAAGTTTCATAACTCATTATCACTTTAAACACACCTTCAGTTGGGAGATGCGATTTGGTATGGTTAGGTGCCTCAACTCATTTCATCTTATTTTACACCCTTTTAGGTATCAGAATCCACTCTTAAGTCCAAACCCGTTTTTTTGAGGGACCTAGTCACATATACCTAGATCTACTTTTTCGTATAAATTTAGATCCAATTCGATCTGCCGTTTTTCTAATAAATTTAGATCCAAGTTTATCCCCAAATATATTGCTGGATCTAATTCGATCTGCCATTTTTCGGTTAAATTTAGATCCAAGTTTATCCCCATATATATTGCTGGATCTAATTCGATCTGTCATTTTTCGTATCAAATTAGATCTAAGTTCATCCACAAATATATAGCTGCATCTAATTCGATCTGCCATTTTTCGGATCAAGTTAGGTCTTACTAAATCCCAAAATATATTGCTGGGTCTAATTTGATCTGCCATTTTTCGGATAAATTTAGATCTAAGTTAATCCGCAAATATATTGCTGGATCTAATTTGATCTGCCATTTTTCAGATCAATTTATATCTAAGTTTATCCACAAATATATTGCTGGATCTAATTCGATGTGCCATTTTTCGGATCAAATTAGATCTAAGTTTATCCCCAAATATATTGCTAGATCTAATTCGATCTGCCACTTTTTCGGATCAAATTAGATCTGAGTTTATCCACAAATATATTGATGGATCTAATTCGATCTGCCAAAATTGAGATCAAATTAGATATAAGTTTATCCACAAATATATAGCTGGATCTAATTGGATCCGCCATTTTTCGGATCAAATTAGATCTAAAAATATCCCCAAATATATAGCTGGATCCGCCAATTTTCGGATCAAAATAGATCTAGATTTATCCCCAAAGATATCACTGGACCTCCCAATTTTGAGATATAACTTGATCTTAGTTTATCCCCATATATACAATGGGATCTAATACGATATGATTGGATACACCCAATTTTGAGATCTAATTGGATCAGCTAGATATTACAGCAGATCTTAAACAATATCAAATTGGATATGATTAGATATTGCGCGAGATCAATTTTTTTTTACTCGGGTGGTGCTATTTCTTTCCCTCCCAATTTTTTAAAATGGTCAATATTTCGCAAACTAAGAGAGATAGAGCAAAATTGATGAAAATTTCGACTGCCCCTAACCGTACAATACCCCAGCGAAAGGGGTTATCTCTATCCAAAAATGGACCATGGTGGGGTCCTGGAACCTTGGGATCTTCCAATAAAAATTTCCCACTTTATAAAATGGCCCATATCTCGAAAACTAAGCGGACAGAGCAAAACGGATAAAATGTTTTCTCCTTCGGACGTTTTCGTCCGTTATCTCTTTCCAAAAATGAACCCTGGTGGGGCCTTGAAATCTTGGGAATTTCTAACAAAAATTTTCCACTTCATAAAAAGAGAAAACGGATAAAATGCTTGCTCCTTCGGAGTGCCCTAATATAAGGCTTAGGTTAGGTTGAATGGGAGCCCGCCAACGGCGAGTTCACTCGGAGGCCATAAGGCCCATTTCGATTCCCTTAATCTTCCCCTCATCCACATGGAAAGAAATACCACGACCCGAAAAAATCTAAAACCATCCCGATCCCATCAAAAAGTTCGCAAGACTAGACAGGGAAACATCGCGTAGACTGTCCAGGTCGTCGAAGAACCTGCATCCCAGATATCTGAGTCGCCGCTCCTTCAGTCCCAGACATTCACAAAGCAGATGATGCACTGTCTCCTCCTCCTCATGCCCACAGCCCCTGCAGTAACCCCAACGCATAGCCATTCGGCCCATCGCGCAGTTTTCCGTTAGGACTCCTACAAGCATTCGGTTCGTCCGCTTGCCAAAACCAAGAAGAATCTTTGTCCTCCCCGGATCTGGCAGTGGCCATAGGGTCCGAGATATCCTGCAATTGGTCAAGGTTGTCAACCTTGCCCTCGTCTCCCTATCCGATATATCCCCTATCACACCGAATAGCCTCACCAGAGGAACCAGGACCTCCGTTTGTATAGGGTCCTCAACCGACTCGGAGCCATTCCTCGCACACTCGTCAGTCAGCTCGTTGCCTGCGATCCCAGCATGTCCTGGGACCCACGCCAGCCTGACCGAGTGCCGACGAATACCCCGATCTGACAATATCGGATTCCAGGGCTTTCAAAGCAGCAAGACTGTCCGCAAAGATGCTAATGGATGATGGATCCAAATCCCGTTCCATTATCCTCCTTGCGGCCACGTCAATTGCATACACTTCCGCCTGGAACACGCTACAATTGCCCGGAAATAGTGGCCGGTAAAATATAGTCTGTTTTACGATCCAGTAGCGCACCACCAATCCCATGCAGAATGGTAATGTGCCCCCAAGTGTGTTGCCTCAGCTCTTGCATCTTCCTGAGTCTGAAAGCTGCCTTTGCCGCCGTGCCCCTGATATAAATATCAAGTGGTGGGATGTCAAGTATCACCTCCAAACTTCCTGGGGTGTAGAACGGGCCGCCCCCGTAATACCCAGACAAGCCCCCGTATCCACTGCCCTCCACCACACCAGTGCCCCTTAGGTCAAGATTGGTCTGATAATCGCCGCATGGCTGTAGACCCCACCTCTTCCCAAAGGTCCTCCTACAGGTATAAAAAGGACATAAGGCTTTTCTCATTCTCTCCTTTGTATTCCTCTTCCAGGAAAGTTTAGAGTCCAGAATGACTCCCAGGTACTTCGCCTCCCCCGAGAGTTGAAGAGTAACTCCCTCCAATCTAGGGAGATTAAACCTTTCGTTTGTACTTCCTTGTAAACAAATAATGACTTACTCGTAATAGTTTAAATATGTAAGTACTTTTTACACAGTTAAATTTTATACATTTTTATTTATTATATGTAAATATATTTTATGTTTAAATTTTTATGACGAGTCCTAAAATTACGTACTAGAGAAAACTTAAATTTTTCTGAATGTATTTCCTTAAGCTAATAGTATTTGCTTAACTTCTTATATTTAAGAATCAAGTAAGCAATCGGATAACCACTTATAATTCAACTTTTTGTAAGCATGTGTGTAACCACTTATTATTCAAAATCTCATAACTACTTGTTTCTCATTTTTTCGTAAGCGAGCGGATAAGCGTGACTATTTATAAATACGACCAATCCAAATAAAAATAATGAGTTTAGACGCCAAAAAATAAGTTGTGGGGATCTATGAATTTCTATTATATAACCACTTATTTGGTAATGAAAGATTTTGCTGGGTATATAAATATGTAAAATTAGTTAAAAAAAAAACGAAAAAATTTACATTTACATATATAAGTAAATGTAAGTTAGTTAAAAAAAAATAACGAAACATAAAAAAATAGGATAATAGAACTAAATGTTTGCAATGTATCAACCCTGTACTCATAAAGAGGAGCCCATACACGACACTGCATGTCGTCCAACTTTCTGGATGGACGTGTTCATTTTGTTTTTGTAATGGTCATCAAACAAGCCCATACACGATCAAAATCGCATTTTCATCCAACAAATTGTACAGCATGCAATATCGTTTATGCCCCCCCCCCCCTCTTACGAAAAGTAAATAAGTGCTAAAATTTATTTTCAAAAGCGAAATTTAAGTAAGAGTATGAACAGAACAAGCACGGGACGACATTTTTCATACGAATTGACAGAAAAAACCGGCGTGACATAAAATTTGATGTAATTTGAAAGGAAACCGTCCCTTGTGCCGTGCTTGTACTGTTCATACGATAAGATCAATAATAAAAAATATTAATCATGCTTTTAAAAATAAAGATGACAAAAGATGACCGATTATGAAAAAGATGACAGAAAGAGGACACAAATTTTATAGATGACAGCGAGTGAAAATAGATGATTGTCCTCCAAAAAAGATGACGTATGGTCACCTTACCTAATTTGACTTTGTATGGTATGGACTAGGACCGGGGAGGGTCCCGAGACCTTTACTTGAACAAATTTTACGACTCAGTATAATAACAAAACTGTAGTTTTACTGATTTCTTACTTAAATCTATATTTGTTAAATTTAACAAAATCAACTAATTTTATTTTAAGCCAAAAAAAAATGTATGTTTAACAAACAGACTTATTATGTTGAGTGTATACAGATATTTAAGAATCTTTTTACTAATAACATTTGTGGCAGTGCTGAAGTTATGTTTAATAATTTAATTAGAATTTTAAAATTAAATTCTTTCTGTGCTTGGTAAATAAAAATTAGATTAAGGACAAACATTATAATTATTTCTTATAATAAAATTTTGGAATATATGATATTTTTTCATTTCGCATACACACTAAAAATGGTTATAAATTCATTGCTATGAAATGGATAAATTTCAAAATATTTGTCCAACAAAAATTTGTTTTTTAAGTGCCCCCGCCCCTCTATATTTTAGAAGTAATTTTATTAGTCGTGCGAATTTTTTCCATTTTATCATACAACAAAATCTCATCATTTTGGGCCATTTTATTTTTGCAAAAATCCGTCTTTTTTTCTCAGGACGTTTCTAGAAGAAAAGCAATAAAATTTTTGATAGTCTGATGTTTTTTAAATGCTTACGCTGTTATTCTAAAAAACTTCTTAATTTAGCTTTAAAACATGAATTTGCTAAAGCATCCATTATTTCTATTAAACCTTTATTAAAAAATTGTATTCAAAAACATACAATAAAAGTTTATTAATTTTGTTTTTAGTTCTGGCAACACTTTGTATATTCTCTCTTTTTATTGTTAGTGATACATGAATTTAGTGAACGATTGATTCGGTAACTGTAGGTAAATATATTGTTTGTAAATTTTGGAAATTTAAATGTTTTATTACAAATCAAAACATATTAAAAAACGATTTTTAAACATTACTGAGAAGTAATAATGGGAATAAATTGAGTTAAAGAATTTTTTATATTACGAATACTGAAAGTATTCGAATATCGAGTATGCTTTTATTATAAATGGATCACTATTTTATTGAATTTGTTTTTAATTTATTTTCATGCAAATTTGGGAAAATTTTCGAAAAAAGAGTTTAGTCTTGGAATTTTTGCAGTTTTTTTGTTTTGGTTGGATACAAAATGTTGTATACCATCTATTCTTGGGTGTATGACCTTTAAACAATTCATTTTATTATTGTAAATTTACTTTTTTTAGTTTTTTACAGTGGTTTTCTTTTTTCAAACTTTATCAAACGTATATTTTAGGCTATACCCTGCTTTTTGCCAAATTAGCTTAAAATCTGTAATTAGGCTATTTTAAAAGTTTTTGAATAACACAGTTAGAATCTGAGGATTTAAAAAGCTTAATATCTCTCGCTTTTTCTTTATAATTTTTCCTATCGGAAAATCCTTTAGTTCTGAAAACGTTCTTGTAATAAAAGGCATAGAATCTGAAACTTTTTCTACAATTCTATAGAAAGAACGGCTCCAATCTAAAGCTTTTTGAATAGTAAAATATTGTCAGGAAATGTGAATTCTCTAGCGACATCAGAAAAAAATTATCAGTAAATACCGCGAATTTTGAAGATTTTTTCCTATATAAAGGCTATTGGAAAACGAAATGGTACAATTACACATAATTTCTGTAATTTTTTTTAAACATTTTCAATGTAAATTTACAAATTTGGTGTGTATTTAATTTATTCGTAATGTGTGTAACTTTTTTTCATTTATGCACACGCTGCGAAATTACAATATTTATAGTAGGAGTTTAGTTTCAGTATTTGATATTTAAATTCAAAGTCAGACAACAACTAATTGGGAATGTCTGCAGTGGAGGGGCCAGGAAAAAATCCTGATAGTCAATCTGATCTCAAATCTCAGCAAAGATATTACAGTTTTTTTTAAATATTTTTCTAGGAAAGTTTTTTTCATAAGTTTTTATCTCATTTGTTGTAAAATAAATTGGGAATTCTATTTGGAATTTGTCATATTCGATCTTACAACCGAACAAAAATAACACTAATTGTAATAATCTGCAGATCAACTGAAAATCTATGGTAAAATACTTCACAGACGAGCTACAGTACCGGTTATTAATTATTTTATTTGAAACCGATCAATTAATTTAAAAATAATTTTTGTTTTTTGGAAACAAATAAAAATTTTTAATTATTTAAAATTTTCTGTAAAATTCAGATATAAGTTCTTTAAGATAGGAGCTACGGTATGTAAAAACAAAACAACAAGTTAAAAGAATATTTGAAATTTTGAACTTTGTTTAAATTTTTGTTCCATTCATTAGCTGTGTTTCTGCGGCATTCCTATCAATGATATCTCGAAAAATTTTGACAGTAGAAAGCCGGAATACGTCGAAAAACTGTCAAAATCGTTCTTGATAACACTGATAGAGAGTCACACAAACACAGATACTATACAAGAATAAATTAAATATTTGACCTTTTTGCTAAAACTAGGTTAGGTATTTTCTTTTAATAATATAAAAAAAAAAAAACTATTTAAAGATAAATTCTTGTCTGTTTTTTTTTTTTAAACCATTTATATAAATTTAATATTTGAATTTCATTTTCCATTAAAGTTTGCAAAAATTATGGTCGCAAATATATAAATATTTCAACAATAGCAAACATTAGATTAATAATTTTTAATATACATTAATAAATATTCGTTCATATCTACATTGTTAATTATGAACGTTGGTCAATATTCCAATGAGAATCTCAGAAACCATAAATTCTAAGAACAATAGCAAAAAAAGGGAAAACTACAATAAAAGTATACTAGAAATCATTATTAAAGCTTAAATGAAACAAGCCAAAGAAAAAAAAATAATAATGAAAGTAACAACAGAACAAAAAAGAAGATGAGAGCATGGTTATTACTTACCTATACAATAGCTTACCATAAACATAGACACACACTCATACATATATTTTTATATGTAGTTAAAAGTGTATGTATAAATTTAGTTCCGGTTAAGAAGAACATAGAGCAACAGTAAATTCGATATGTTAGAGTGTGTGCATAATAAAATAACAGAATGGTTGTGTTGTGTGTAGATGTATGTTTGTATGTGTTGTGTGGATAAAAAGCATTTAGCATTCAAACTAACAAAAGCCACAATACGGAAACGGAAATGCGTCATTTTCAAGTATAAGCGTAAAATAAATATCCACTGGGGTGTGTCGTATTTTGCAGAATTTTTGAAATTTATAAAAATTTTTCAATAATTTTATTTCTTAGATCTGCTCAGAACTAATAAAATTGTTTCTGACAAAACTATAAACATAATATCGAGAGCCTATATTCAAAATATGCCAACTTAAATATTGCCAAAATGACTTTCCGATGGAAAACAGTTCCCCTATGCAATACCCATCTGTGATATAAATTTCACAGCAAAAAGATAATTAGTTCTCGTTTCATATCAATTTTTGTTATTCTGCTATCTCAAAGTACATTTTTTATGGTGAAAATAAATTATAACTCCCATAGCATATCTTATTGCATTTGGCATGGTGAATACGAATTTGTAAAAGATTTTAAAATCTAATGGCTAGTTTTCGAGATATGGTAATTTTTAACATATTAATAAATAGTGGTTCCAAATAAAAAAAAATTGTAACTTTTAAACTATTTAGCTGATTGAAATATTATGTATGGGCAATTATAGTCAATGATATTCTTCCAAAATAGCACATTTGGAGTGACCCTGTTATAATACACCGTGAGTTAGAGAGTGCCAAATATGACTACCTCGAGATGAAAAAGCCTTTTAGAGCTTATGGCCTTTAAAAATATGATTTTTTTTTTTTAATTTTTGCAATTAACATAAAAAGGATTACAAAAAACATACATATAGAGACCCTATAATCAATACTCTATATCTGCAAATTTGGCCAAAATGAGTTTTTGAGGGCAAATCATTGTTGATATTATATCCACCTACGATATCAATTTGAAAGCAAAATATCTATTTTATGCTACTTTTTTGAATATTTTACATTTTCCCCTATCTACAAAAAAAATTTATTTTCAAGTACAGAAGTATATATCAGCTTATAAATTTATGTGCCAATTCATAAAAAAAATTTATTTGGTATTTGAAGCTTGCTATAGTTAAAGTACATATTTCGGTTAATAAAGGGTTATTAGAAATCTTGATTAATAATGGTATTTTAACAATAATTTATTTTTCGATTTGATACTGACAACACTGTTGTTTATTTTCTCTCTTCTCCCAAATAAGTCGTAAGTTATGTACAAATTTAGTATACGATTGACTCGGTAATCGGAATTGAAAATTTATTTTTATAAATTAGAGAACTAATGATGTACTAACCCAGCAAAATCTTTCATTACCAAATAAGTGGTTATATAATAGAAATTCATAGCTCCGCACAACTTATTTTTTGGCGTCTAAACTCATTATTTTTGTTTGGCGTGGTCGTTTTTATAAGTAGTCACGCTTACCCGCTCGCTTACGAAAAAATGAGAAATAAGTAGTTATGAGATTTTGAATAATAAGTGGTTACACACATGCTTACAAAAAGTTTAATTATAAGTGGTTATCCGATTGCTTACTTGATTCTTAAAAATAAGGAGTTAGGCAAATACTATTAGCTTAAGGAAATATATTCAGAAAAAGTTAGATTTTCTCTAGTGTGTAATTTTATGACTCGTCATAAAAATTTGAACATAAAACTTATTTACATATAATAAATAAAAATGTATAAAATTTAGCTATGTAAAAAGTACTTATTTAAACTATTACGCGTAAGTCATTATTTTATATTTAAAAACATTGAATACAATAGGTTCTTATTAGGAAGTCATTATTTTATATTATAAAATAATGCAAAGGGTATTGATATATCGTTTTTGGTAATGGAGATAGTAATGAGGTGTCATTACCAATATTTTGCTGGGAACAGTAATTTAAAAGCCATTAAAAAATTTTGTTTTTTCATTTATAAAGCAAATCAATGGAAATGTGTGTAATTTTTAGAACATATTATTCGAAGCATACAAAAGTAATCGAATTTCGAATAATGTTTTGACAGTCTGTACATCACTACTATTTTGTTTTTCTTTTTGATTTTATTTTTACATTTTTTTTTAAATTTTTTCGAAAAAGGTCATTGGCTACGCAATTGCTGTAGCTTTTTTCAGTTTGATGGATGCAAGTTATTGGAAGCCACACATTCTACGGATAGGATGGCTTTAATAAATCATAAATGGTGGCTTCCTCACTCCAAACTTTATAAAAGTTTTAAAGTTAATGAGGAAATAACTTTAAGCAAATATAAATACTCTTTTTCACAAATTAGCTTAAAATCCTGCAATAAGACTGTTGTAAAAGTTTATGAATTAGACCATTAAATTATTTGAATTGTATAAGGTATAAATATATAAAAGTTTTTTGAGAATATTTTTTTTATAAGTTTTTTTTTGTAACTAACCACCAAACTTTCTTTTATGAAATGTGCATTTAGTCCCTAGATTATAAATTAAAAAAACCGCACTTAAAAATTGCATAATATTAGCGGAACGCTAAAAAAGCCTTTCTGGTAGAAAAAAATTATTTAATAAACCAAGCGGCGATTAACATTCTGCAAACGAATATAAAGATGGAAAAATGTTCCTTTTTGTAAAAATTTTTCACGATTTTTTTTTGCAAACTAAGAATCCAATCTTGGTGTAAAACTTGGTATTATAGTCCCAATATTATAAGTTTGAAAAAACGCATAAAATTGCAAAATAAAATTAATTTACATTCTGAAAAAAAATATATTGATGCAAAAATTTAGGTTTTTGCAAATTTTATTTATTGTGATTCTTTTTCAATCAACCGAAATGTGTATTATAAGCTCTAGATTATAAATTTAAAAGAAATGCACTTAAAAATTTCCAAAATAATAGCGGAACGCGAGAAAAGACTATGGTACAAAAATTTAATCAAAAAACTTAGCGATTTACATTCTGTAAATTTTTTCTCAATTTTGTTTTCAATCAACCACCAAATGTTATTGTGTGCAATGGGAGTCCCTTGATTATAAATTTTAAGAAATCGCACTTAAAAAATTTCTAAATAACGGCGGAATGCGAAAAACGGCAGAAAATTACTTAAAATAGCTAATCAGTGATTGACATTCTGGAAAACGAATATATTGGCAGTTTTTTTTTTGAAACCCCCTAACTTTGGGCAAGATATGGATATTATAGTCTTGGATTATGGATTAAAATACACCGCAATGAAAAAATTCCAAATAAAGGCGGAGTGGGAGAAAGGATTAGTGCCGCAGAAAATGAATTAAGAAACTTAATCAGCGATTAACATTCTGCAAACGAATATAGTGATCAAAACTTTTTCGTTTTTGGAAAATTTTTTTTTAATTTTTGGAAATAGATTTGGATATAATAGTCCTTGGATTATTAATTTAAAAAAACCGAACGAGTGAGCCTTTTCCGTCCCTGATTAACAATTCTGTGTTCGTTCCTTTTTGAAGGCACACAATATTACTTTCTACAAAAAGTATAGGGAGATTTACAGGGCCATTGGTGCGTAATAATGCATATTTTTTATATTTATCAAAACTACATATTATCATAAAATTATATTAAAATTTTATTTCAGAACCCTATATCTACATTAGCGATGTAAATAAGGCAAATAATTTCAAAATATGTATATGTACATAGGAATAAGTTGCTATTTTTAAATAATATTCTAGAAGACAGATGGATTCAAAAAAATCTTATAAGCAAGTGAGTCAGTTTTATTGCTCTCCTGAACAATGGTATTTTTGCAGATATAGAGTATTGAATCTAGGGTACCTTCTTATCACATATTTAATTTCTTCAATTATTTTACATGCTAAATTTTACACTTTCAAAAATTGAAAAAAAATATATATATATTTTTGAAGAATTGTACAACAGTGCAATTAATGTCAAATATACACGCAAAGAAAAACCTAATGTAAAAATATCGAAGTCAACTGTGTAACTTTTTTTTTTATATGGGTGAAATCTAAAACGTGATAAGTTTTTCGGCCAAATTAGTGAGAAGCAAAAAGTGTTAATATTTCGGTTTTTTCATAATGGAATCAGTAAGTTTAGTCATTATAAACCTAATTGCAAAAAATCTCTTCTACAAGTTGTCGCAATAACTTTCTTCGCACAATGTTTTGTTTTTTTTTTTTTGTGGTAACGGAGTTTTTTCCACAAGCAAATGATATAAAAAAAAAATTGCTCAAAAAAAAATAATAATAAAATTAAAAAATAATAAAAAATAACTTTAAAATTCTAAAGTTATCTTTGGTAAAAGCATTTATATAGCAAAATTAAATTTTCAAATTAACTTTTTGCAAAACAATACAAAATTAAATGTAAGAACGCTATTTTTTTAAACATTTTAATATGATGAAATATGCCGTTTACCCAGTGTCTTCAAATGCAATAAATTATATGATATGAAATATTAAAACCGTTGCAGTCAAACGTCTAAATAATATCAGTTTCACTTTACCATTTCGTGGCTAAGAAATATTAAAGTTTTTTCTTCGAATATTAAATAACTAAACTTTTCCCCGTTCTTGTTTACTAAAGTTTATTTTGTTTTTGTATTGCGAAATTAAAATGAAAACTGAAAGTGACATTTGATGGCAGGCATCATTGCAAGAGCCGGTTGCATATCAGCTATATCATGATATTGCAATAAAATTTAAATTAAGTATCTTCACTTAAGATGAAATCATTTTTAACAATTGCTTGCTATCATTTTATTGCATGTCAAGACACTAGGTTAACTCAATATATTACACGTTTTGACAGTTGAAATAATATTCCCTAAAATTGAAATTTCTTTTTTCTCAATTTCATTAATAAATATCCTGTGGCGAAAGGAATATCCAGTATTTTAATTCATATCTTTTGTAAACATCACATATTACTTAATTTATCAAAAACACTTCGTATTTTCTTTTCTAATTTTAGGAAAAAAAATTGAATGAAGCTGCAAAATTTTGATTGTCTTAATATATAAAAATTAAATTAATAATAATTAATATATATTTTCTAATCAACCCCAATTAAATTTTAGTTAATTGAAGTGCATATTCCTAAAAAAACAACAATTTTAAAATACGCATGTTTAAAAATGTACTTTATTTCCTTTTGCCATAATAAATTCATGCAAAATTAATTTGAAATAAAAAAGATAAAAAAATTATAATTCAGATTAAATTTTCTGAAAAGGTTGATGCAAAAGTTGTGACTCTTTTGATCAAATAAATTTAGTGGAATATGAATTTCGGTATTTTTTCGGATTTACAAAATAGGAAAATAAGTAAAGTGAAGGCGGGCGCTGTGGTGAAATGGTTAGCGCGTTGTACCCTTACACATAAGGTTGGGAAGTTCCATCCCCATCGCAGGTAACAGCAATTTATGAAAAATAATAATATGTAAGAGTATCCCCCATACATATCGCAGCGTGTTCTCATAGCACTTAACCCCACCGAAGTAAAATAATATAACAGGGCTATGAACTAAAAAAAGGTTCAACAAAGTTCGCCAATTCTTCGCCAGATGGCGCGCAATAACTGTTCTATAATTCAGCATCTCGCGCAATTACAGTGTTGCCATATTTGAAGCCCTTGATCTTTCACCGCCTTTCCAAAGAAAGCAACACGATAATTAAGAGGAAGAATTTCCTGAGTGTTGCTTCTCTTTATAAAAAAAATAAGTTAATATGGTTCTAATAGCCCATAGTTTTTATTTTGAAACCATATTAACGCTTTCAGCCCGAAAGTTGCTCAAAAACGAATTTTTTTATTTAGTAACATTGCACTTCGACAATGCCTGTGTATAATTTTATATCGCAGGCTCGGATAGTGTTCTTTGCGAGCTGTTTTTCATAGTGTCCACACACATTTTTTCTCACAGTAAAGTTTAGGGAAAATAAAATGTTTGTTTAAATTAGTCTCAAAAATTTTGTGATAAATAAAATTCAAAAAATCAAAAAATTTTTCCCCATAATTCATAAATGCTTTGTAAAGTTATAGCAGGTTTACAAAACGTAATTTTCATACAAAATTTGTTCAATAAACCTCCTATAATTTCACAAAGCGTTTATGAATTTAGGGGTTAATATAGAGCTTAGTAATAGAAAAAATATAAAATTAAAATTTAAAAAATCTTAACCCGTTCGGGACCGGCAGCATGCTAATATTAGAACTTTAATTCCAAATATCTCCGCTAAAAGGTGCTGCAAAGCCACACATAGTATACAGATTCATGGTGACAACCGAATTTCTTGCCAACTTCGGTTGCAGCAATCGAATTATTTAGCTGTATCAATCAAATGTGTTCCTGACACAACTCAGCTGAATTGTTTCAACCGAAATTTTGTTGTGTTAACCGAATTTGTGTTACCACAAACAAATATATCAGTGGATCCAACCAAAGCATTCGGTTGGTAAAAAATTCGGTTGTCACAATGAATCTGTTTTCCGTGTGCATAAAAGTAATAAAGAAAATTTTTTTTGGCTACATTTACACGAAATTTGGTCGGAAAATTCCCAGCCATTTAAAGTTGGGGTCGAATGGATAAAACATTACCCGTGGTTTTTTCAAGTATACCAATAAATAAAATTTTTTAAAGAAAAGACTGTCTTTTTTATAAAAGTTTAATTTTCGACTATTTCAAAAAGTAGAGCTAATTATAAAATGTGGTGTTTTTTAATTTAATTTTTAATAACCCATTCGTTAAATTTCAAACAAATTTATTGTTAAAATATAATATTTTCCATTTACTGTTATCACCTGGTAGATGGCGCCACCAATGTATCCGAAGTTTTAAAGATGGCGCTATTTCTTTCCCTCCCGATTTTTTTAAAATGGCCCATATCTCAAAAACTAAGAGAGATAGATCAAAATGGACAAAATGTTTGCTCCAATGTAGTGCCCTTGTATGCCCTCACATAATATGGACTAAATTCTACGACTCAGTATAATTACAGATAAAACTTTCGTTTTACAAATTTTTTACTTAAATTTAGATTTGCTAAATTTAACAAAAGAATTTGTTAAATTTAACAAAAGAATTTGTTAAATTTAACAGGAGAATTTGTTACAATTAACAAATTTTATTTTGTGCCAAAAAACAGGAATGAATTTTGTTAAAGTAACAAATTTTTCTGTCCAGCCAACGAACATATTATTTTGAGTGTAGTATTGTACTGTGTTATTTGTATTTCCGATTATCTTTAATCCTGTTGTTAGGTTAAAAACTAGTGACGAATTTTAGGTTGATGGACCATTTTGGTCCATACCTAATTTTTCAGAAAAAAAATACCATAAACCTATTTTTTATAGCTATTTCCATTTAGTAATTTCGAGAACGCAATACTAACTCTAAAAAATATATTTTGGGCTATTCATTAAACGTTGAATGTTTATTACTATAGTACTTGTGAAAACAATTTTATTTGAAAACTAATTGCAAAACTGTTACAAAACTCAAAATTATATTTGGGGTGCTCCTAATTTTATTTGGTTGTACCCTTAAATTAGTAATTTATACATATTACTACTGCTATTCAGTTATTTGTGTTATTTTTGTGATTTACCTAGTTTCATTTAGTCATATATCAACTATTCGCATTAGTTTCACTTCAGTTTAAGTTCAGCTTGTGTTTTCTTTGTTTTTTGATAAAATGGAAAATCGGCTTAATTTGGACTCTAATGCTATTGCTAAAACTCTAAACGAAAGGGAGTCGGATATTTCAATTTCGATGAAAATATCTAATACGAAAATACAGAAACAAGTGATTCTGATACAGAAAATGAAAAAAATGTGCCTGCAGCTGGCACTATGGATCTATTGTATATTGCAAAAAATAATATGCAATAGAGTGCAACTCTATTATCCTGTCCCATTGCAACTACTGCTAAGAATATTATCTTAACACATGGCGACTCTAAATTAGGCTATGTATGGCAGCCTTAGGAAAGCGCGTCGTATTGGATTTAACTAAAGGTTTGAAAGGTCAAAATATTGTATCACGGCCTATCATTTCTTTTTATCTTTAGATTTGGCAAAAAAAAACAGTTTACTTCCAATGAAATCCCTACATTCGTTTTTTACATTGGCCATAGACATAAAGTAACTGCTTTCATAAGGTACCAGAAATCGATGTCAATGCACTGAAAAAGAAGCTTGAGATTGTATCTTTCTATAATTCGACAAAAGGTTTGCAATTGTTTTGCCATTATTTATTAGTCGATTAATTGTCTTCTCTCTTAGAAGGCGTAGATAACGCCGACCAAATGATTGGTTACTATATTCCTAAATGGAAGAAAAATCGATGGCCGAATGTTGTATTTGAAAAAATTATCGTTATATCCGCATTGAATGCTTTTATAGTTTTTTTCTGAAATTGATGTTTCGTGGCACCAAGTGATCCAAATCGTAGGAGACCCGACTTTTTACGACAATTGGCGCTTTCTTTGGCCAAAGAACACAGGATAAATCGATCTAATATACCAAAAGAAAAATTTTCATCGAAGCTATTGTCTGAGGTAAGAGCATCTTCCTCAGGTTCCGTAACTTCTGGAAGTGATACAGGAAACGTATCCTCTAGAAAACGTGGAACGTTGCTGCAAATCTAAATGTGAAAGTAAATGTGTTGTCTGCAGCAAATTTATTTGTAAACTAAACCGCAAAATAATTTGCTCGTCCTGTAATGCGAATATGTGAATGAAAACGAAAAAAATTAACCAAAATGGTCCCTAAAATAAGATTTGTAACTGTTTATTTTTCTCCCTTCTATTTTATGTTAGACACTTATGTATTTTGATAAAATCATTAATTCAGAAAAAAATCACATGAGCTAAAATTTGAAGTCAATATATTGTACCGTTGCAAAGTTAAAGAGAGAAGTAAAACAAAATGGACCAAAATGGTCCTAACCTAACAGCAGGGTTAAGAGTAAAGTGTGGCTAGAATAGTATACAATAGAAGCATCCATTTACTTAGTGGATATAGGTGTTAGAAAATTTGCACAATCCATCAGATTTGTCACAAAATTATGGATACTCGAAAATAGGAACTAAAATATCCTAATCAAGTTTCGATGAACGAAAAATAATAAAAAATTTCGGTAAAAAAATGAGACATTTTTTTTTATAAAATGCAAGAAAATTTTCCTAAAATTTGTAAAAAGCATAACACTTTACTTGCAACTACACTCAAAATAATACGTCTGTTGGCTGGACAGAAAAATTTGTTACTTTAACAAAATTTATTCTTGTTTTTTGGCTTAATATAAAATTTGTTGATTTTAACACTTTTTTTGTTAAATTTAACAAATGTAAATCTAAGTAAAAAACTTGTAAAACTACAGTTTTATCTGTAATTATAATCAGTAGTAGAATTATCCAAATTTAGGGTCTCGGGCAGAGATACAAGCCAGCGGACTTTAGCCGGTCAGCCGCCGCCAGCCGACACCTTTGTCAAGCCGCCGACAATAATCGGCTTAGCCAATTTTCGGCAAAAGCCGACAGCAAAATGTAAAGATATTTATTTCTTTTGAAAATTTATAAAATTTGTTTAAATATAATTATCTGAAAAGTAAAATTTTCTTGTTTATGCGATATCTTAGATTTTTAAAATATTTTTGCATCAAACTAGCGGTAGCAAAACTAAGCGGTTTTTGTTGATACCATAATATTACGGGTTTCCGCATTGTACATCGCAAAAAGATTAGGCCCTCATTGTATTACTATTTTTGAGCAAGTTTACGCTTACACTGAGAGAATTATCCTTCATGATATTAATGATATTATTTCATAGAATTTTTATCGTAGAACTAATGAAGAATTTCATTATGTATGCAATATTTAATTAATATTATGAAATTTTTCATAACTTTTCTTTCATAAAATTTCCTTATTTCATTAAAAAAATACATTGAATTTCATAAATTAGATCTCCATAAATTTAATGAAAATGTTCTTTATATATGTATATGAAATTGTTGAATAGTATTTCCTTTTTTTTAATCTTATAAATTATCGTCATTTCCTGAGAGAATAATCTTTTATAATTTTTTTTTTTATTAATTTTTTATTAAATGAATGTTATTTTTTTTTTATTTTTTTATTATTAATTTTGAACTATGAAATTTTTTTATAAATCATATTAATTTTTTCGAAACTTTTTTTTATGAAACTTTTTAATTTAATGAATTCTTTCTTTATAGTATATTTAGACTGGGCAAAAACTAGTAGTTTTTGGCCATTTTTAGTTTTAGCCGAAAACTACAAAATTACTTTAGTTTTTCCATACAATTTTCATACAAACTGAAAACTATTGTACAAGAATTTCAGTAATGAAACGATTTGATTTATTTTATTTTATTTTTAAATTTAAATTTTATTAATACAAATAATTTAATTTTTCTGTCTAAAATAAATATAACACAATTTTTAATAATTAATATACCGCGGTGGAGAACTATTGTCTCTGAGATCTATTGTACAAACTGACTCATTTAAAATACATTTATTGAAAATAAATAAAGTTCAAAAGGGAACACAAAATAAGCAAAACAGTTACACATATTTACTTTAACTTTAAACAGGGGTCGCGATTACAGTATAATGTCAAACATTTAAAAATCATAAAAGATGAATAAAACTCCCATACAACCACATTCTACCTGGTTTTTGCCAAAAACCAATAAAAAATATCTGAAATTTGCATTTTTTATACACTTGGTTTCTTTTATAAGTAATTTTCAATACACCCTGTTACAACGAATATAGAAGTAAAGCAAGTGTCAAAAATATATTTTTATATTTTTTTTTAAATATTTCGGTTTTAATTTTAAATTGTGTGTTTTTATCCATTTTAAAATGTGTTAATAATTTTTTTAATTTAATTTAACAATAAAAACATAAAAAAGTGTTTAATAAAAAAGTGATGTGCCAAAGAAAAACTAAATGACCAGTGTAAATGACTTAGCTTTTGTAATTTATTTTTGTACAAAAACCACCTGGTTTTTGCTTGGTCTAAATTCATATTAGATATATTTTTTACATCCGTAAAATATGCTACGATTTTATTACGTTTTTTGCATTTGCTAAGTTCTTTTTATTTATCCACTCCAGCTTAGCAACGACAACAACCAACTATAATAAATAATAGTAAATGAAATTGCTTCATAGATTTTATGAAGCTCTTCATTGGCTGAATGATTTAGTCACTGGACGAGTGGCCTATTAATTTTATGAAGAGTTTCATTAATTTTATGAACTTTTCATAAACATTGACTTTAATGAAACCTGTTTCATAGATTCTATGAAAAGTTTCAAATGCAATAAATTCAAATTTGGTACCGTTCGATTATTTAACGAATTAGTTTAATTGGATATAGTTCTGTTTTTTAAATCAAATGAAAAAATTCACTTGTGAACGCGTTCAATTTAATACATCGAACGGATACAAATTGAATTAATTCCCACTGAATTAATTCACTACTGAATTTATAAAATTTCATTCAGTGTTCTAATAATTGTCTTACCACCTGTTTTTATAAAGCAAGCGGAATTATTCCACCAGAGGAATGTGTGTATTTTGTGATTGTAACAAAAACAAAATACACACATTCCTCTGGAAGAATATTACCTTTCGCATTATAAAAACAGGGGGTAATTCACTACCGAATTAATTAAATTTCAAGTTCGTTCAGTGTACTAAAAACTGTTTTCTTCGTTCAAAAAAAAAAATAAATACAGTCGAACCTCAATTATCCGGGTTGTTCGACACCAGGCTCAGCACGGATAATGGAAAACCATGGTTAAATGAGTCACATATTTTTTAACTAAATCTTTGCTATTTGAATGAGCCATTTCCACAAAAGTACCTACCTGTTGAGATATCTTTAACTTCTGAAAGCACGAATAATAGAGTTAAACCACGGTTAAAAAGGTATAAAATCAAATACCAGCATGCCGGTTAATAGACGTTCCCGGTTAATGGAGGCCCGCATAATCGAGGTTCAACTGTAAAGATTTCTGTGCAAGTTAATTTAATGAAACAATTTTAATCAGATTGGACATTTTCTTTTCTTACCAAATCCGTAAAGATATATAGAATCCAATATAACAAATTTCCGTACATATAAAGGAATGAGGAAGATGTTTTAATTTTTCTTAAGGAAATTTCCAATAGTTGGATTTTATAAATCTACTTTACGGATTTAATGACAAAATTTCCGATTGAACAAATTTTTTTTTTTAGTAGATATTTTTATAAGTTACTTATTTGTTATACGTATTTAATTTTTAATAAAGAAAAAGTTTTATGACGATATTGTAATGTCATTTCCGTTATAAATCCGTTTATAGAATCCAATTATTTTTCCATCCAATTCCGGCACAGTTTTCGTATAGACCACGAGAGTGGTTAATTAATTCTTTGATTTTTTTTAGTCGAACGCGTTGAATTGAACAAATTATAATTTAAAAAAGGAATTTATTTATTTCAAAACAAATCTGAATTCGACTGTTAATGAATTCATTCCAAAACGATTTAATTCTTCAAAGCGGCATAAACTCAATTTTTATAAATCTGGAGAACTACCTAAAAAAGCCACAAAAAGTTGACCGATATTCTTCCAATACTTTTTTTGCGTGCATGTATATGTTGAAATTCTTGAAAAATTTTCCTTTTAGCCAACGTTTTTTGTATTTTTTAATGCAAAAATTAAAATAATTGTTATAAAAAAATTTTGTTAAAAATTTTACTAATATGCAAGTGCTTGTGCAAATATAAATATTACTGACACTTTAGAAAAACTTTTATTTTCTATTGTTGATTATATTTGAATGGATGTCACTACATTGCTAGATCTGTCAAAACAACAGAGTAGTATATTGGAATTGTGGTATTTTTTTTTTGTTTTTTCTTTGATATTTTAAATGTTTAGAAACGCTGCTAGACGAGAAGAAGAAATTCTCACTTTAACAAATATTTTTAGAAATACTAAAAACGTCGACGATTGCCTTATTTAAGAATAAAATTTGGATAGGGACATGTTTTTAGCAGATTATTTTTCATAATTTGTTAATTAGGTTTTGGGATGTTAGCGCATTTCATTTCATTCCTTTAATTTAATTTTATATTTAAAATTTTTAAATAACTTAAAAAATTCACTGTAAATCTTTAAATGTTATTCCAAATTTTTGTGGAGGAACAAAATTTTTCAATGTTTTGTACAAGAAGTCGATTTCTTCTTTACATAAGAAAGCTCCGTCTTTCAGGCGGAGATTTTCGCCATCTGCGTATTGTATTCGAGGTCCTGCAAACATCCTTCGAGGTCCTGCAAATATCCTTCGAGGTCCTGCGAATATCCTTCAAAGTCCTTCGAATATCCTTCGGGGTCCTGCAAATATCCTTCGAGATCCTGCGAAGATCCTTCAAGGTCCTGCGAATATCCTTCGAGGTCCTGCGAAGATCCCTCGAGGCCCTGCAAAGATCCTTCGATGTCCTGCGACTATCCTTCGAGTTCCTGCGCATATCCAGCGAGAATCCTTCAAGGTCCTGAGAACATTTGCTAGCAGGAGGCGTGCCGTTCGTTGGTTACTTCCCACCGTATCCTTGAACATTTGCTAGCAGGAAGCGTGTCGTTCGTTGATCACTTCCCACCGTATCCTTGAACATTTACTAGTAGGAGGCGTGCCGTTCGTTGGTCACTTCCACCGTATCTTTGAACTTTTGCTAGAAGGAAGCGTGCCGTTCGTTGGTCACTTCCCATCGTATCTTTGAACATTTACTAGCAGGAGGCGTGCCGTTCATTGGTCACTTCCCACCGTATCTTTGTACATTTGCCAGAAGGAAGCGTGCCCTTCGTTGGCCACTTCCCACCGTATCTTTGAACATTTGCTAGAAGGAAGCATGCCGTTCGTTGGTCACTTCCCACCATATTCTTGAACATTTGCCAGCAGGAAGCATGCCGTTCGTTGGTCACTTCCCACCGTATCCTTGAACATTTGCATCCAGGAAGCCTGCCGTTCTTAAGAAGGACGTAGAATCCCCGTACAACCGGCAACATTAGACCCAACGATAGGCGAACTGCGCCTCTCTCTTTCCACTTTATTAAATTTAGCATTAGGTGTTTCGTAATTAGATATAAGTGAATCAATAAATTAATTTTTATAAAGTTTTAACAACGCCTTTTCTCTCTGTTACTGAAGAAAATAGATTCCTGTGACGAACCCAACCCCCGCGAGCTTACCCCAGCAAACGGAGGAAAACTCGTCGTTACAGTATGTGTGAGAGAGTGCCTGCGGAGGGGCACGGTTAGATCCCGCATCTACATTCTTTCTGACAGCCAGGCTGCGCTAAAGGCTCTGGGAGCTTGCGGGGAATCATCTGGTCTGGTCATGGAGTGTATGGGAATTCTCAACGAACTCGGTAGGAACAACTCCCTTACACTGGGATGGATTCCTGCTCATGAAGGGCACGAGGGTAACGAAAGGGCTGATTGTCTGGCCAATTGCTGAGCCCGTCGACCCGTCATCGGCCCAGAACCATTCTGTGGGATACCGGGTGGGTACGCTAGCGAAAAACTCAGGCTTTGGAAAGAGACGGAGTTTGCTAGGCATTGGGAAACTTTTAATGGCCAAAAACCGCCAAGAGATTTATTTCCTTGTCCGGTGGATTATCAGGGCGACTATTATCGCTCGACAGGGCTAACCTTAGGACCCTGACGGGATACAGTCGGACACTGATATTTGCAGGTTTTGTGAAAGGTGAGACATCGGAGCATATTCTCTGCGAATGCCGAGACTGTGTTACAGGAGACTCAGATTTCTTGGTGACCGTTTTGTGTCATCTTCGGACGTTTGCGAAAATTCTCCTAACGGGATTATTGTCTTTATTGGTAGCCTGAATCCCTAGAACTCCCGGTCGCGGTGCTTAGTGCCTTCGTATGTATCAATGTATCGTGCTGAAATACGTGTTATCAAAATTTCTTGATATTTTGTGTTTCCAAACTCAATGTTCGTATCGACGTTTTCTGTTTTTGGTGTGTTAGTTCATTAAGAGCAGTCGTGCTGTGAGGTACTTTTGTAATTGCGCATTAAAGAAAATAAAAGAGACGAAAATGGCGACAATTAAAAATAATGAAAACTGGATTAATTTTATAAACGAGTATAAAAATTTTCGACAATTATGGGACATAACATGTGAAAGCTAAAAAAGTAAAACTAAAAAAACAGCAGCATATGAAAAATTAACAATTATCAAATTAACTAACTTGATTTTCTTTCGCGCATATTTGATGAGATCAGTTCAAACAAACAGAACTGAAGCATTAAACATATAGACGACTGCAGCTACACGACTACAGCCTGTCAAAAATAAAATACACACGTTTATATGAAAACGATTATTTTGACACCAACACAGCTACACGGCTACACGACTACTTTTGCCGCTGTAGTCAACTTAGGATAATTTCTATTTTTGTTGGCTACAAAACAAAAATAGTGTTGACAATATAACAAAATATGTAAAACAGGACAATTTTTCCCGCTAGAGGCGAAATAAAATCGCTAGTTCTGACTAGAAAATCACCGTTTTGGGAACACTGAAGAAACAGGTGTTTATATTTTACAATTGTTTGAAGGTTTCATTAATTTATATTTGGAAATAACTTTATTGTGATGTTTTGTAAAAAAAATGGATCTTACAAAATTAACAAAATATTACTCAGCCATTATTTTAGAAGCACAAACCAAAAAAGAATAATATTTATCAAAATGTCAAATATTTAGGATTATCTGTTTACATGTTGCTGTCGTTTTCAAAAAAATGACTACACGACTACAATTGCAGCCAGCAGCATTTGTAGTCGTGTAGTCGTGTAGCTGCAGTCGTCTATGTGTTTAATGCATGATGTTTCGTTTGAGGTTTTGTTTGTATGTATGTATTAAAATATGTAAAAAAAATTAAATACATATTCTGTTACGAATGTTCCTTCGTGTGTAGGCAGCATTATAAAAATTGTCAAGTACCAACAAGTACAACGGTTTTTTCATGTGAAATACAAACAACTTACTATGCTTAACTTTTAACGAGCAACTGAAATTTATTTTATTTTTATTTTCCGAGATTGATAAATTAAAGGACAGTCTAATAAATTTATACATATATATACGTATGAGTTCTTTTACGTAGAAACACCATAAATACATATCCTATACATTTGTAGTCTACAGTTAACTTTAATGCGTATTAAAAACATAAACGTAGGTACATACTTATACACATAAAATGTTATAAAATGTCTTAAGACAATGGTCCCATAAAATGTAACACATTTAGTATCTGCTTAATTGCTTTTTATACCAAACTGACAGTCTGATTACGAACCACATTACATGGATTTCGTTTAACTTAAGTATCTAAAGAATTTATATTATAATACATTTATTTATTTACATACATATTTTGATATAAACTTAAGCAATCTTTAAGATAAACTTTGATGCAATAACATATAATAAAAATATATTTTTGCAACATACATACATCGTCACATACTTATACAGTGTGTTTGTTTTTGGAAAGAATTATTGATTTTGTAATTTTACTATTGTATATTTGTGACCTTCTCCGAGAAAAAGGACCTAGTGTCTGAAAATGAAGTTTTAAATTAAACATTAAAATTTTACCCCTAAATTCATAAACGCTTTGTAAAATTATAGGAGGTTTATTGAACAAATTTTGTATGAAAATGACGTTTTGTAAACCTGCTATAACTTTACAAAGCATTTATGAATTGAGGGGTTAATGTTTTTCTCATTTTTATCGATTTTCCCAAGTTTTTGACACACTAAGTTTTTTGACACACTAGGTCCCTTTTCTCGGAGAAGGTCACATTTGTATTTTTGATTTTCTTTTATTTTAAACTGCAAATACAGAATCATTAAGGTTATTCACAAGGAGTGTGCTATTAGTTGTATCGTTGTATCGTCCTAACAAAAACAGAGCTGTTAAAAATTAAATTAAAAAAATACCACATTTGAGAATAGCACGATACAATATTTTTACGTTTGTTTAGTGTCCTATATTTGAGTGTGCTAACAGATAGAAAACCCAATAGAAAATCGATGCTTAACTCAAATAAAAACTTTAACAACTCTGTTTTTTGTTAGGACGATTCAACGATACAACAGATAGCACACCCCTTGTGAATAACCTAATTATTTAGAATTTATAAAACGATTATTTTGTTTTATAAAATATTTGTAAATTTCATGGATGGTAACCGAAACGAATGCGGTTATCGTTAGGGTAACGATATTTTGTGTTATTTCGGTAACGGTATTTTAAGGGAAATCCTATTTCATTTATTTCGGTATCGGTATTTTTAGGATAACGGTATTTGAGTTATTTCGGTAACGGTATTTTAAAGATAATGATATTTAGGTTATTTCGGTAACGGTATTTTAAGATTAACGGTATTTCAGTTATATCGGTAACGGTATTTTAAGAGTAACGGTAGTCAGTTATTTCGATGCATCCATCAATTTTTTTTTTACAAAAAACAAAGGAGATTAAAAACAGAACCAATTTATCAAATTAATGTACAAAAGAGTACTTAATAACCACGTGAAATTAGCAAAAGCAGAAAATTAAAAATAACGGTAACGGTATTTTAGGGATAACAATATTTCATTTGTTTCAGCAAAGATATTTTAAGGGTATAGATATTTCATTTATTTCGGTATCGGTATTTTAAGGATAACGGTATTTCAGTTATTTCGGTAACGGTATTTTAAGGATAATGGTATTTCGGTACCGGTATTTTAGGGGTAACGTTAGTCATTTGAAAGGGTTTTGAATCGATAACTGTATTTTAGCGGTATTGCCTGCCTTATTGTCTAGAATATTAGTATACGATGTGATGAGTTCTTGAAATTTAATTTTCACATTTATCGAACATATCATGTGATTATGTATATTTATATCAAATAAGTTGCAACTAGTAGTACATTAATTTGAATTAAATTACTGTGGACTTTGTGTGTAGATTTTTATCAAACATACGATGAATAATTCGTTTCAAAATATCTTTTCTTTTAAATCTTAATCATGTTTTATCTGAGAATTCATACATAAATAAACATTTTTCTACATCATACCTGGTCTTTTTTAATTTGAAGTCCTTGCTTTAAATGCAATTAAATTTTGCAATAATAAATAGATTTGGCAACATAATTAAATTTTTTAAATGCTAATTGAACTCATACATGGGAATTTTTCATTACCATTGAAATTTCATTATCATTAGTTCATACTAATGACAATGAAAAAAATTTCATTATCATTTAATGGTAATGAAATATTTTTCAATAGAAAAATCATTACTAGTGGTAATGAAATTACACTAATGTATAAAAAAACTAATTCCAATTGATTAAAAACCATTTGTTTTCAAAAATATTCAGACAAATGAAAATGAACAACGGGTTATGTCACATGTGGCCACATGTGGCGCATTTAAAAAAATTTTTAAAAAAAGTACCATTTATGAAAAAGCACAATTTTTCAACAAAAAAAGTACCATTTTTTGGAAAAGCTGAAATTTTACAAAAAAAGTACAAGTTTTGGAAAAAATTACCAAAAAAATTGGAATTTTTCAAAAAAATTAAAATTTTTCAAAAAAATTTAAATTTTTCAAAAGAAGTACAATTTTCAAAAAATAAAAAAGGACCACTGGGTAGCCGTTGTGTTAAAAATGAATGACTGGCAGCATACATTAAGGCCACTTTGATAGTATTTCTCAGTATTTGTTTTACAAAAATTTCGGTGAGGTATTAAAAAAACCACTTGCAAACAATTGGCTGCCGACACTTCTAACCAGTAGTTATCCAGTACTATCTTGTCAAATATTTCCAAGGGTATAAAACTCTATCCTCTACCAGTAAATAGATAATAATTTTATAAAAATGATGGCGCTTCGTTAAAAAAAGTTTGTAGTCAGAAGGTTCCGAGATCACATCCGATTGCAGGCAAACATTTGTCTTTTTATTTTTTAATTAAAAAAAATTTTTGTTTGTGGAACCAAACTACTTTTTTCCAACGCTGGCATATAAGTTCCAACAAACTTTTTGCCAGTGATAGAATTTTATCGCAACCAGTAGTTAGTTGTCCAGCTGTTGTCATTCACTTATGTTTTTAGCCACCAAGTATTATATCTGACAGCCTATGTTCAAATCATACTTGGGACTAGTAAATTGAATGGACCAATTAATTGATGATTTAATTGGCATTACAACTGACCAATGCCAATGAAATTTTTTGGCATTACAATTGATCAATGCCAATGAAATTTTTTTCAACTGGCATTGTTCAATGCCTAAATGCCCAATTATAATTGATGAAAAAAGCATTTGTTTTCATGTTTCGATAAAAGAACAAATTAAGAAAAAAAATAAAAATTCGCGTGTTTTTTATCTTATATTCGCTATTTTGTCAAGTTTACATTACTAGAGGCTGATCCCTCTAGACTAACCAGTGTTAAAAGAAGAGTGAACAGCAGCATACTTGATAAAATAACGAATATTTATAGTTTTTATAGCTCAGAAATTTTACATTCTTGCCTTAATGTCCTTTTTTATAAAACAATATTTTTTGTATACAATGCTTTTTTCGTCAATTATATGTACATTTCATTACCATTACGTGTACATTTCATTACCATTGTTTTAATCAATGCCAATTGAAAAAAAATTTCATTGGCATTGAATGGTAATGAAATTTTTTGGCATTGGCATTGAGATCAAGTAATGCCAATTAAATTTCAATGCCAATGAAAAATTCCCAAGTATGGTTCAAATCAAGGCAGGACCAAAAAAAATATTTTAACTTTTTTTTAATTTTATTTTTGTAAATGAATTTTCAGCCCATACTTTTGTCTAATTATATTAACATTTTAGGAATAGGAAAGCACTTTTTGACGGGGACTTATTAAATTTTAAATCCATTCTGATTGCCATTGCAATTTCCTCCCAGTTCAATCATACATGGGACTATTAATTAGGTGGACTAATTAATTGATGATTTCATTACCATTGCATTGATATCAATTGTAATGAAATTATTTTCATTACCATTTTTTTAATTAATGGTAATGATTCTAAAATTTAATTTCATTGATTAATGACAATGATTTTAAATTTCATTACCATTGATAATGAATAAATAAAAAAAAATAATTGCCATTGATAGGAAAACTTAAAAATGGAGTAAAACTGGCTGAAATCTAAGTTGTAAAATGCTCATTCACACATTCGAATGTGGCCACATGTGGGGCACAAGTGCCCAAATATATTTACAAAGTACCATAAAAAAGAGTAAAATTTTTCAAAAAAAAAGAACAATTTTCAAAAAAAAAAAGTAAATTTTTGAAAAAAAGTACAATTTTTGAAAAATATTGCAATTTAGTCTAGAGGGATCAGCCTCTAGTAATGTAAACTTGACAAAATAGCGAATATAAGATAAAAAACACGCGAATTTTTATTTTTTTTTTCTTAATTTGTTCTTTTATCGAAACATGAAAACAAATGCTTTTTTCATCAATTATAATTGGGCATTTAGGCATTGAACAATGCCAATTGAAAAAAATTTCATTGGCATTGATCAATTGTAATGCCAAAAAATTTCATTGGCATTGGTCAGTTGTAATGCCAATTAAATCATCAATTAATTGGTCCATTCAATTAACTAGTCCCAAGTATGATTTGAACATAGGCTGTCAGATATAATACTTGGTGGCTAAAAACATAACTGAATGACAACAGTTGGACAACTAACTACTGGTTGCGATAAAATTCTATCACTGGCAAAAAGTTTGTTGGAACTTATATGCCAGCGTTGGAAAAAAGTAGTTTGGTTCCACAAACAAAATTTTGTTTTAATTAAAAAATAAAAAGACAAATGTTTGCCTGCAATCGGATGTGATCTCGGAACCTTCTGACTACAAACTTTTTTTAACGAAGCACCATCATTTTTATAAAATTATTATCTATTTACTGGTAGAAGATAGAGTCTTATACCCTTGGAAATTTTTGACAAGATAGTACTGGATAACTCTTGCTTAGAAGTGTTGGCATGGTACTCCAAGTCAATTATTTGCAAGTAGTTTTTTTAATACCTCACCGAAATTTTTGTAAAACAAATACTGAGAAATACTATCAAAGTGGCCTTAATGTATGCTGCCAGTCATTCATTTTTAACACAACGGCTACCCAGTGGTATTCCATTGCCTGATTTTTTGTAGCACTGGCAATTTCTGACTACCCGAGTAAAAAAAATTATATATAATCATATGTGGCATATATTACAATATATAATTAGACATGTGGTTATGTATATCCATATATAATTATATATGACGTTTTTTCCGAAAAAATTTCCTTATATTATGCCATATATAATTTCATCTAATTAGATATCGGCCTTCATAATATTATATATGGCATATATAATTATATATTACATAACATGGTTGATCTTATTGCATATATAGTTATATATAGAACTATATCTTAATATATATGGTTGCATTTTAGCAATATATAATTATATATGGTATCATTTAAACAATATATAATTATATATGGTGACAGTTAAACTAGATATTATCATATATGGTGCCATTTAAACAATATATGGTCATATATGGTACCTCATAAACAAAATCTTTAATTCAGTTCCACATATGATAATATATGCTACCATATATGGTGCCATATATTTTTATATATGGTGTTATTTAAGCAACATATTACCATATATGGTGCCATTTAAACCATATATTGTCATATATGGTGCCATTTCAACAACATATGCTCATATATGGTACCTGATGAACGACATTTTTAATACAGATGCAGATATGATAATATATGCTACCATATATAGTACCATATACTTTGATATATCGTATCATTTAAACAACCCGAGGAAAAATAGTTACATGTAGTCATATATGTGATTAAGTTATATCTGTATAAATATACAGTTTCATCCGAAGAATGGCCCGATTTATTTTTATCAATTGTTTATCAATTTTTATCTAAATGTATCAGTTTAGATCTGACCTGATTAAATTATGTGTTAATCAGATGAAATTGTATCAGATTTTTGACCTGATACAATTTTATCGGTATGATCGTAATTGGTTCAATTTTATATAAATAAAAGATAATTGTATCCGACATTTACCTTATACAATTGTATCAAAGTTTTAAACTGATATCAGGTCAAAATTGGGATATAACTATATAATTTTGTATACAAATATATCTATTCGGACCTAAACTGATACCATGTAATATAAACCAATAAAATTGTATCAGGTCAAAAATCTGATACAATTTCATCTGATTAACACATAATTTAATCAGGTCAGGTCTAAACTGATGCAATTAGATAACAACTGATACAAATAAGAACTGATACAATTTTATCGGGACATTTTTCGGATCAAATGGTATATGGATGAATCTAAGTTATATATTACCATATAAAGCTCCATATTGGTGCCATTTAAACAATATATTGTCATATATGGTGCCATCATATATGGTAACTCATCAGCAACTACAATATTAACTATATTTCAGAAGCCATTAATTGTATTTCAGAAATTTTAAATGTATTTTAGAAATTATGGAATGTATTTCAGAAATTTATTAATTGTATTTCAGAAATAATCAAATCTATTTCAGAACTTGTTGATGGTTTATCATAGTTAATAGAGAAAAATTTCTAAATTACATTTCATAATTTCTGAAATACAATTGATAATTTCTGAAATACAGTTTGATAATTTCTGAAATACAGTTGTGAATTTCGGAAATACAATTAATAATTCCTGAAATACAATTGATAAAACTGAAATTCAATTGACTAGTTCTGAAATACAATTCATAAATCTGAAAAATAATTGATAAGTTCTGAAATACAATTGATAAAACTGAAATTCAATTGATTATTTCTGAAATACAATTGATAAATCTTAAAAACAATTGATACAATTGGAAATGGTGTAGAGCGTTAAAAATATGTAAATAAAATTATTTTTAAAAAAAAATTAAATTTAATAAAAAAAATATAATTTTATAAAAACATTTATAGAAAATAAAATTATAATTTTATAAAAAGAAATTCTTTTGAATGGGGGAAATGTTTTAAGTTGATCTGTTATTTTTAAGTAAATGAATGTTATTTTAGTTTGACTCAAGATCATAAATTAATATCACTTTCTGTTTAAATTATTTTCAAATCAAAGAAAGATGATACAATTTTTACAAGTAAATTACAAAGAATAAAAATTATTGAAAAAATTTCGATAAGACCAGCAACGAGAATGCGCATTTTTATAAAAAAAAAATGCATAGCCGTGAAAGGTATCGAACTCGAGACCTTCTGATTTTAAACCTTATTTTAACAAAATATTTTAATTTTTATAAAATCAGTGCTCTTCCAGTGTATTATTTTTTGAACTATTGTCAATATCTGTCTGGGATCTTGTTTAATCCCAAATAAATGGAGATCTTACGTAGTACCAAAATATAATGCGGGATCTAATTTTAGCTGTCATTTTTCTGGATAGTTTTAGATGTCAATCTCCAAATATATTGCTGTTTCTAATTCGATCTGCAATTTATGGGATAAATTAGGATCCTACCAAATCCCCAAATATATCACTGGATTTAATTCGATCTGCAATTTATCGGAAAAGTTAAGATCTTACGCAATCCCGAAGTATATTACTGGATCTAATTTTATCTGTAATTTTTTGGATAAATTTAGATCTTACTTAATCCCCAAATATATTGCTTGATCTAATTCGATCTTCCATTTTTTGGATCAAATTAGATATAAGTTTATCCACAAATATATTGCCACTTTTTCGGATCAAATTAGATCTAAGTTTATCCACAAATATATTGCTAGATCTAATTAGATCTGCCAAAATTGAGATCAAATTAGATATATGTTTATCCCTAAATATATTGCTGGATCTAATTCGATCTGCCACTTTTTCGGATCAAATTAGATCTAAGTTTATCCACAAGTATATAGCTGGATCTAATTCGATCTGCCATTTTTCGGATCAAATTAGGTCTTACTTAATCCCAAAATATATTGCTGGATCTAAATCGATCTGGCATTTTTCGGATAAATTTAGATCTAAGTTAATCCACAAATATATTGCTGGATCTAATTTGATCTGCCATTTTTCAGATCAATTTATATCTAAGTTTATCCACAAATATATTGCTGGATCTAATTCGATGTGCCATTTTTTGGATCAAATTAGATCTAAGTTTATCCCCAAATATATAGCTACATCTAATTCGATCTGCCACTTTTTCGGATCAAATTAGATATACGTTTATCCACAAATATATTGCGGGATCTAATTTGATCTGCCAAAATTGAGATCAAATTAGATCTAAGTTTATCCCCAAATATATAGCTGGATCTAATTGGATCCGCCATTTTTCGGATCAAATTAGATCTAAAAATATCCGCAAATATATAGCTGGATCCACCAATTTTCGGATCAAAATAGATCTAGGTTTATCCCCAAAGATATCACTGGACCTCCCAATTTTGAGATATAACATGATCTTAGTTTATCCCCATATATACAATGGGATCTAATACGATATGATTGGATACACCCAATTTTGAGATCTAATTGGATCAGCTAGATATTACAGCAGATCTTAAACAATATCAAATTGGATATAATTAGATATTGCGCGAGATCAATTTTTTTTACTCGGGTAGGTAACTTTTTAAATTTTGTTTGATTTGCCAACTTTTTTATTTTATTACACCCTTCACCATACTAAGGGGTGCATTACTATATCAATCGATGTCGGTACATCCTAGGCAATTTTTTTACAATCGGTAGCCAACCACACCTATTCTGCAAGTGGTTCCACTGCAACCGATTCCATGGAACTGGTTCCGGAACCAGTTCCTGGGATCCCATATGGAAGGTGTGGTTGACGTAGAATCAGTTCCAGAACTAGTCCCAGAACTGATTCTATAGCAACCGGTTCCACTTTGGAGCTAAGAAGTGGTTGCTTTCGGGACAATTTCAAACAAAAATAATCGGTGTTAGAATCGACAGTAAAAGTGGTTTTAAATGAAAAGTAGCTATTCTCCAACCGATTCATTGGAACAGTAAATTTTCCTGTGATTGGTCGAAGAATCTATAAAGTATATAGACTAGACTGTCCCTTAAATTAGCGATTTGTCGATTTTCGTTCATTACACCCTCCAGTTTTATCGGAAATGGTCCCAAATGGAAGAAATCAATTTTTTTTTGGAAAACGTTAACCTGTGACGATAGTTGGACGAAAATGGCCTATTTTGGAAAAAAAACTGTATTATTGTTAAAAATTCCCAAAATTCTAAATTAAAAAAAAAAATACTTTTTATTCCATTTATTCATTTAATATAGTTAAAATGATTCAGATATGGAATTTTGACTTCATCGGATATCATTAACCCACTTTAGCCTAGAATTCAAAATGACCCACAAATTTGATAAAAATGCAAAAACGTGTTTTTTTTAAATTAATTTTAAGGATTTTTTAAAATGCCTAATTTGGAGATGTCGATTGCTATTTGTACTACATAATAGTTGATATTAAAGAAAAAAAAACAAATTTATAAAACTGATAATTCGAGTTTGTGTTTGGAGCGACTGCTTTCCATGACATTTTAAAAAAATTGCTCATTTTGTAAAAATTTAACAAAATTTTAATGTTGTCATCAACGTTTACATAGTTTTCGGAAAAGTATCACTTAAATTTTGTTAAGACTATAATTATCTTTACATTTGTTTAGAAAATCTTTAACCCTTAGTGGCCTGGGGTCAGTAAAGACCCATGCAACTTAATATTAATTATGACTGCGAGATTGTAAAGCCTTTAAATTTGACAAAAAAAAATCTCAACTGGATAAAAATAAATATTTTATGTAACATTATCCATGTAGGGTTAATTTTTATACTTTCGGCCAAAAACGACCCACTAGGAAATTTACAGAATACCACCTTTCATAATTTTTGAAAAAATATTTCTACAAATGGATCAAAATCTTTTTTCCACTAGGAAATTTACAGAATATCATCTATCAGACTTTTATTAAATTGGGATAAGCGATAAAACATACAAAACTAACGAACAAGCGCAATTTTTTATAGTCCCAATCTTATTTTTAAGGATTAAAAAGGTGGGGTCAAAAGCGTCCGTATGTGAATAACAATTTTAATTGTGCAATCGTATTAGATTCTAATTAAAAGCATTCAGCCTTACTATCAATATTTTTCAAACGTATATTTTAGTTAAAGTCGACTTTAGTTAAAATATTGGGTGGCAGTAGCCTTGACTTGGGTTATTTTTGGAGCATTCTGATTGGTTAATTTATTTTCAACCAATCAAAATATTTGAAAATACACAAAATGAGCAAAACCGTATGATTAAAAATAAAGTCGACTTTAAATTTAAAATACTCTTTTATAGTAAGGGCTATTGTTTATTATGCATTTATTGCTTTCTATTTGGAAATACGTTATTATGTAAATTTCCAAGTGGGTATTTTTTTTGCCGAAAAGTGAAAACATTAACCCTATATGGATCAAGTTACATAAAATAATAATTTTTATCAAGCGGAAAATAGATTTTTTGACGCATTTGTAGAGATATTTTTTTCGAAAATTATGTAAATTTCCTAGTGGGTCGTTTTTGGCCGAGAGTATAAAAATTAACCCTTTATGGATCACGATACATAAAATAATTATTTGTATCCAGTTGAGATTTTTTTTGTCAAATTTAAAGGCTTTAAAATCTTTTAGTCATAATTAATATTAAGTTTCATGGGTCTGTTTTGATCCCAGGCCACTAAGGGTTAACGATTTTTTAAACAAATGTAAAGAAAATTATAGTCGTAAGAAATTTGAGTGATACTTTTCCGAAAACTTTGTAAACGTTGATGAAAACATTAAAATTTTGTTAAATTTTTACAAAATGAGCAATTTTTGTAAAATGTTCTGGAAAGCAGGCGCTCCAAACACAAACTCAAATTGTCATTTTTCCAATTTATTTTTTTCCTTTAATATCAACTATTATGTGGTACAAAAGCAATCGACATATCCAATTAGGCATTTTCAAAAATCTTTAAAAATAATTTAAAAAAAACACGTTTTTGATTTTTATCAAATTCGTGGGTCATTTTGGATTCCAGGCTAAAGTGGGTTAATAATATCCGATGAAGTCGAAATTCCATATCTGAATCATTTTGACTATTTTTATTTATTTTTTTATTTATTTTGTTGTTCCACACACAAAACTTAAAGTCTTATGGTCTAATTCATAAACTTTTACAACAGTCTTATTGCAGGATTTTAAGCTAATTTGTGAAAAACAGTATTCATATTTACTTAATAATGAAGAAAATAATAAAGGTTTATAGTTGGTACTCACTAACTTTAAACCTTTTATAAAGTTTGGATTGAGGAAGCCACCATTTAATTGCTAATTATTTCATTTTCAGGCATTAAATGATTTATTAAAGCCATCCCATCCCTAGAATGTGTGGCTTCCAACAACTTGCATCCATCAAACTGAAAAAAACTACAACAATTGCGTAGCCAATGACCTTTTTCGAAAAAATTTCCAAAAAAATGTAAAAATAAAATTAAAAAGAAAAACAAAACAATAGTGATGTGTAGACTGTCAAAACATTATTCGAAATTCGATTACTTTTGTATGCTTTGAATAATATGTTCTAAAAAATTACTTTTTTACACACATTTCCATTGATTTGCTTTATAAATAAAAAAAAATATTTTTAATGGCTTTTAAATTTATCTTAGCACATCATTAGTTCTCTAAAATAAGGAAATAAAGTTTTCACTTCCGATTACCGAGTCAATCGTTTACTAAATTTGTAAATCACTTACGACTTATTTGGGAGAAGAGAGAAAATAAACAATAGTGTTGCCAGTATCAAATCGAAAAATTAATTTATAGTTAAAATACGATTATGAATCAAGATTTCTAATAACTCCTTATTAAGCGAAATATGTACTTTAACTATAGCAAGCTTCAAATACCAAATAAATTTTGTTTATGAATTAGCACATTATATTACAGTATAGAACTGATTATTCGTTAAATATACTTTTATAATTTAATAACTTACGAAATAATTATGAAGAAAAAAAAAAACAAAACAAAAACGAGTAAAAAGGTTAAAGTCGGGCATGCCGACTATACAATACCCTACACCAGTCTGGTTAAAAGCCAACTAATGTTTGGATCCGAAATTCGAATGGGTTAAAATGGGACTTGATCAAAATTGTCTATAATGTGAGTCAGTGCACCAAATTTCATTAAAATATCTTAATATTTGCGACCTACAGTTTGTAACCAAGCCAATTTTGGGGGGACCCTTATATGGGCACTAGTTCTAAACATGGACCGGTGTTAACCAAAATCAATAGGCTTCGTCCTTGGGCCAACATAGATCTGTGTACCAAATTTCATCGAAATATCTTTATATTTGCGACCTGCAGCGTATAAGCAATATAATTTTGGGGGGGACCCTAAACATAGACCGATGTTCACCAAAATCAGTAGGCTTCGTCCTTGGGCCGACGTAAGTCGGTGTACCAAATTTCATCAAAATATCTTAATATTTGCGACCTGCAGTGTATAAACAATATAATTTTGGTAGGACCCTTATATGGGCACTAGGTCTAAACATGGACCGATGTTCACCAAAATCAATAGGCTTCGTCCTTGGGCCAAAATAGGTCTGTGTACCAAATTTCATCAAAATATATTAATATTTGCGACCTGCAGCGTATAAACCATATAATTTTAGTAGGACCCTTATATGGGCACTAGGTCTAAACAGGGACCGATGTTCACCAAAATCAGTAGGCTTCGTCCTTGGGCCGAAGTAAGTCGGTGTACCAAATTTCATCAAAATATCTTAATATTTGCGACCTGCAGCGTATAAACAATATAATTTTGGTAGGACCCTTATATGGGCACTAGGTCTAAACATGGACCGATGTTCACCAAAATCAATAGGCTTCGTCCCTGGGCCAAAATAGGTCTGTGTACCAAATTTCATCAAAATATATTAATATTTGCGACCTGCAGCGTATAAACCATATAATTTTAGTAGGACCCTTATATGGGCACTAGGTCTAAACATGGACCGATGTTCACCAAAATCAATAGGCTTCGTCCTTGTGCCGATACAAATCGGTGTACCATATTTCATCAAAATATCTTAATATTTGCGACCTGCAGCGTATAAACAATATAATTTTGGTAGGACCCTTATATGGGCACTAGGTCTAAACATGGACCGATGTTCACCAAAATCAATAGGCGTCGTCCTTGGGCCAACATAAGTCGGTCTACCAAGTTTCATAAAAATATCTTAATATTTGCGACCTGTAGAGTGCGCACAAGAATGCATGGACAGACAGACAGACGGACGGACGGACAGACGGACAGACGGACATCGTCAAATCGAAATAAAAAAAATTCTAAGCCGATCGGTATACTATAAGGTGGGTCTAGGACCAATATTTTTTGGTGTTACAAACATCAGCACAAACTTATAATACCCTGACCACATAGTGGTGTAGGGTATAAAAATCAAACATACATACATATAAGTACCTATGCATAATAATTTTAAAAATTTATAACACCCCAACAAACAAATCGTTCCGTTTACGTACCGTTTTCGGTCCGTCATAAACGGAATCCAACTCCGTTTACGTACCGTTTTCCGGATCCGTATACGGACCAGAAAACGGATTTTAAGGAACATCGAAACTGATTCGAATCCGTTGAAAGTCCGTCAATGACGGACTGTTTACGGACCGTTATGTCGTGTAAAAAACTGACAAGTCCGTTGAAAGTCCGTCAGTGACGGACCGTTTACGGACCGTTGCGTCGTGTAAAAAACGAACAAGTCCGTTGAAAGTCCGTCAATGTCGGACCATTTACGGACCGTTATGTCGTGTATAACCGGAGTGACTCCGGACCAAAAACGAACTTGTATACCCGAGTAAAAAAGAGTATATATAACATATATTTTTTAATATTAAAATATATGATAATATAAAATATTGTGTGCGACCTTATATGTTTTTATATGGTGATATATTAGAAATTTTTTTAGAAATTTTCTCATATGTTATCATATTAAATCATATATCAATATTTGCTTTATTGCAAATTGTATATATAGGAATATATTATTGAAAATGCAAAATCTCTTCGATACATTGATGCTTTAATAGTGGAAGAAAACCAGGGTTTTTTCTTTTGGCTAACACTTTTAGTTTTTAAATGTACTGTTTGATTAAACATATAACTTATGTTCTGCTCTAGAAATAAAAGCTGATCATCCAATGAGATAATGTGGTTTAAATAATCCCAGTCTATTTTAAAAAACTTTTCTTCCAGGGCCATGCAGTCAATATTCTTAAAGTCACGGCAAGTGATAAATTGTTCAGTTGCCAACAGTTCAAATTTATATGTCAAGATAATAAGATCGTGCCTTGAAAAGCATGACGCTGAAAGTTGGACATAAAGTTGGATATTTGATTAATTACTAACCAAAAACACATCCAATAGTGTAATATTTGTCGCAGTAAAGTGCGGAGGTATAGTTGTATTTGGTATAAAAAGTCCGAGTGAAACCATGTTATCAGAAAGACCACTATCTACCAATAAATTTGAATTAAAATCACCCGCTATTATGACATCTTCATATAAATCCGTAAAAGTCTCCAGAGTTTTAATGAAGCGATTAGTCGGTATATTTCTATTTGGCCTATATACGCTTCCCACAAGTAACTTCTTTCCTAAACATTAATCTCAATAAAAAAATACTCAACAAAGTTTTGCGGAAGTTTTTCCTCAAAACTATCAGCATCTTTAGAGGTGTATTTAACAATAAATGTAATATCTTTTTTATATAAATTGCCACGCCACCGTAGCCATCATCTCTATCAACTCTGCGTATATTGTAACCGTCCAAAGAAATGGATAAATCTGTTGTATTTGAATCAAACCAAGTTTCAGAAACGCATATGAAATCCATTCCAGAATTTTTAAATATATATCTAAATTCATCAATCTTGCCTATAAACTTTGCGCATTTATATGACAGATTTTAATACCTAATCTCTGTTTAGCCAAGATATTAATCATACTAGCAATTCCATCTCTAGAACGAATTCTATTGTTATTGGTCATTACAAAAAACAATAAAATATAAAAATGTAACGCACCAATCAGAGATACTATATTTGAATTAAAAAGATTAATTTCTGTAGTATTTTAAAAGCGACAATGATTTTACATGTTGCATAAAATATAAAAAAATAAATTTGAAAAAGAAAATTTTAAGAAATGTGAAAAATTAAAGTAATTTAATTATGTGTATAAAAGTTACATTAAGATGCATAAGCATGGTCCCCAACGACATCGGAAAATGGTGCATGAAATAACTGGTTCAGTTCCTTTAACTCGCCAATTTGCATAAGGTTGTCATTGGCATTCCTTTTTATATAAACCAGTCCACGCATACGGAATGCACTGTGAATTCGATTATCCTTTTTAAGACGTATTGCAGCACTCAAAATGTTAAAGTTTGTTGAAGTAAGGTTTTGATTTACGAAAAATTTATTATCGGAATTTTCTCCTATATGACTTAAGCGAAAACACAAACCTTTATTTATTTTTCGAAAATTGGCGAATGATTTCAAGAAAAAGTTTTTGTCATACACACAGAAAATAAATTGGTTGGAATTCTATCGGAACCAACGAAATTTTTTCGTTATTCAATAATTTTAATTGGGGTTAATTATAATTCATCATCAGAAAAGTTAAATTTAATTCTGAACAGGAAATATATACGATTAACCAAAACACAGTCACATTATCCAAAATATTGGTTTTTCTAATCAATATTGAAAAAATACTAACTTCTTCAATACCAACAACCAACAATTTATCGAAGATTTGGTCATTTGAATAAAATATCGGTAGCAAAAATCTAGTATCAGTTGTGTTTCAATAAAATCGATCACCCTATCCAAAGTATTAGTTTTTCCAACTAATTTACAATTTGTTTTGTCAACTTTAGTGGCATCAACCGTTAATTTCCATTATATTGGTAATTATAAAAATATATTGATACTACCCTACGGGGAAAGGGACCGGTCCCAGATGACACGCAGGATAGGTCCCAAGGGGGCGGAGACCGGTCGTTGATTGATCTTTTTGTTTGAAAGAGACATATCACTTTAACATGGCGTTGTCATTGGAAATGACCAATTGCCACAGTTTAGACACATTGTGGCAGTAAGGTGGTGTGTCTAAGAATAGCTTTTCAAATAAACTAATAAAAAATTAAGAATTAAAAATAATCTACTTGGCGTCGAAGTAGGGCTAGATAACACAACCTTCTGCTTGTAAGGCAAACGCTCTACCGTCTGAGCTAATTTTGCTTATGCGTGATGGCTGGCTGATGGTTAAGTTATATATTTTATTTTATAAAAACATGGAAAAGAAAGAAAATAGAAAAGAAAACAACATTAACATACACACAAATATGGTGGAAGTGCCTTGAATATGCCACCGATTGGCCGGTCATGGGATAGGTCCCTTAATGGCAGTTGACTTGTTTTTTGCGTTGGCCATAATTAAATTAAAAAATCAATTAAAAATTAGAAAATTACTTAAAAAACTCTGATAATATAAATAAAAATTTAAAAAATTCCCCTTAAGTTAAAAAGAAAAGTTAAATGAAATACCAATTGTTAAAACTAAAACAGCTTTAACATTAAAAAAAAGTTGAAAATACAAAACTTAAAATTTCTTACCAAAACATTATAGAAATTTAAAAAAAGAGCTAAAATAAGCAAATCGTGAAAAAATAAAGTTAAAAATAAATAAAAGAGTAAAATATATAAAAAATATTTTTAAAAATGACAGCTTTTATCATATATGGCCCCCAGGGCTTTGGTTATATAATTTGAAGTAAATAAATGCTGTATTTATTATTAAAATATGCCTCGAATTTAGTTTTTTATTTCGGTATCGGTCAAGTTTTTTTCAAAGCAACAGTGAAAATAACGGATCAGAAAATACTTAGAATATTAATTCATTTTCTTTTGTTTATATTTGTACTAATTTAGTAATATGTCTTCGGTTGACCGGTCACGGGATAGGTCCTTGGAGGGCAATTGACTCCTCATTCCCCGTAGGGTAGGAACAGAAATTTTATTTGGCATAGTAAAATTTTAGAATGTATCATATCTTTTCGTTTCATACATACTTCTGCGTATTTTAATTAAAAATTAGACAACAACAATATATAAGTGTCTGTGGTGCAGGGGGTAGACACACAGCCTAATATTCTGAGAAATCTGAGTTCAAACCTCAACCAAGTCGGTGTAGTTTTTTTTATTATTTTTAAATAAATGTTTTTACTGATTCAAATTGAAAGACACAATTGATTTTCTGTTGTTGATATAATTTTATTCAAAATACAAAAAACAAACCCCTCAATTCATAAATGCTTTGTAAAGTTAGAGCAGGTTTACCAAACGTCATTTTCATACAAAATTTGTTCAATAAACCTCCTATAATTTTACAAAGCGTTTATGAATTTAGGGGATAATATTTAAATTTTCAACCTGAAAAAATTTTAAATTTAAATAAGACTAAAAAAATTTAAATCGAATTTGGCCTAGAGGAAAAGCAATGGGCTGACAAACGGAAGGTCGCCGGTTCTATCCCAGTTCGCGACATAATTTTTTTTTTTTATCATTTTTTTATTGATTTTAATTAGAAGACACAATTGATTTTCTGTTGCTGATATAATTTTATTAATAAAAAAAGTATTCAAATTTCCAATATAAAGGAATACAAAATTGAAATTTTGCTATAAAAATTTAAATAGAGTTTAGGCTAGAGCAAAAGCAATGAGCTAACAAGCGGAGGGTCGTCGGTTCTATCCCAGATCGCGACATAAAAAATTTTAAATTTTTAAACAAATTATGTGGAACGTATTGTTCTATTTATAGACTTTGTAATCCAAAAACATTAAAGTAATTAATTAATACAACAAAAATTCAAAAATTGTAAATAAATTTCGGTAATTACAACAGTAATAAAAATTAATAAAAGTGATTGTACCTGGAACTAGAAAAATTCGGTTGGCAAAAAACTCGGTTGGAACTACGAATCTGTTTTCTGTGTGTTTGGGGACCACATTTTAACAATTATCACCGCATCTGTAGAATGATTTTTGTTTTTGTTATTTAGGTTTTGCAAGCGATATATAGTTTTGACAGCAGGAGCTGATATATTAATGGTATTGCATATTTTCTCAAAGATCAAAAACAGATTTTCATTATCTCTGTATGGAATTTCATTTAGACGCAATTCACATGATACGTTTTTTTTCCTGCTGCTTTATTTTTTTTTAAGAAATTAATTTCGTCTTGCATTATTTTTAAGTTAACCGCGACTGTTACTAGCTGTAGAACTCTTTCTGGAACATCAAGCAGTTCTTTTTTAATTATATTGAAACTCTTATCAAACACATTTAAGAGTTTTAAGTGTTTTTTTTTTTTTGTTTTACACTCACTAAATTTATTACTTATAATTTAGCGTATTTTTTAATCACTTGGATTTAGAATTTTTCATACAAAAAGGGGATTTATTAAATCTCAAAAAAGCTGGATTTAATAAATCCACAATAAAAGCAGAAATGTATTAAACGCCTATTAATTTAATGTCAGAAAAAAATACTAATGAAAATTAGAAAAGAAACAAAAAAATTTATAAACTAGCAAATAAAAGGTTTTTATAAAATTTTTTTTACGAAATATGTTTAGAAAAAAACTACACCTCACCAAATACATATTTTCCATCTTGGGCATAGAGAAATAGCTCAAATAGAAATAGCAATTTTTCACTCTAATGTAAGTAATTTAAGTAAATGCAATTAGTGAATATTAAATATTGCAATGGAATTTTTCAATTGTGTAAAAATATAAACTGAAGTGATAAAACTGAAAAGGCAGACTGTCTATCGCTGTTTTATATAAAATATAATTAAAAGTTAAAGTAAAATCCTTCATCATCGAATTCGGTATTAAAAATTAGGGTGAAAGAAGTGTCGGACAGAAAATTATTTTTAAAATAGGAGAATCTAACCCCATCTGTTGATCACTTTTAGAACTACTTTTTGGATTTATTAAATCCAAGTGATTAGAAAATAAGGCTATTATTTCTATTTCTTTAGAGAGTTTATCGAAACGTTTATCTAATAAGGTCAAAGATTTAAATGGAGGCTCTGTAATTGACAACCGCGGTGTTTTATTAAAGAGTATATATTATAGAGAGAAATTATGCTACTCTTAACTCTCTCGAAAAAAAATCGAACTCGGGCCATAACATTTTTCTCATAAAATTAAGTTGAGTTGCAACATTTTTAAGTTGAGATGCAACATTTTGTGTATTTAGTTGTGGTGGAAGAATGCCATATTTACAAAAAGTATAAATTTGCCCGTTTTTGGTAAAATTTGCCTGTTTTGGGTTTAATTATGCCGAGTTTTTGTTATAAGTGTTATAAGGCCAATAGGCATAGGACGAATATCTTTATTTCCAACATAATCAAGGTAAAACATTAACCACAGATATTTCCATATAAATTTGACATGGATAAATATTAGTAAGCATTAAACTTAGTTTATTTTAAAATCAGTTAACAGTAAAAGAAAAGTAAATTTGTGCTAAAGTGCAGTTTACGGGCATGTCTCTGATGAGTTCAAAATTTTTATCGTAGGTAGATATTTTCATTGTGAGTTCAAAAATATAAATATTTTTTGTCGGAAACACCTACTTTCGATTGGGCTTGGCTTTAAAGTTGAAAATTGGAATAAATCTGAAGATACTTATCCGATCACGACAAAACGCACACAACATAAGCCAACGTTGATAGTTTGCCGCGCAAACACAGCTAATATATCAATAAGGATTTGTGCGAACTGGCTAAATAAGATCTAAACTAAATTCAGGTTTCCAAATTTCTATGTAATTTAAAAAAAATTAAAAAATTTTTTTTTAAAGAAATTTTAAACCCTTTTGTCAAATTGGATTTAGTTTAGAATTTATTTAACTATCTCGCACAGGGTATAATTACAAATTATATTTATGAATACACAATCTTCTGAAATAAAACCTTTTTTTCTAAAAAAAACTTATAAAAGTTAAAAGCCGCAATGGGTTAATTAACATAAAAATCGTTAATGTCACATGAAAGATATTTTAAATACCTTTCTAATAGTATGCGTACTGTCCAAATCCGACCAAAAATCGCGCAGTTTTAAGCAAGTCCAACTTCAAACTTTGAACCGAAATAACTCCCGAGATAGGCCCAACCGACAAAAAAACAAACTTGTTTTGCAATCTTAATTAAAAGCTTTACCTGTGGTAAAAATTTTGACCCGATCCGACCAAGTTTTTTTTTGTATTTATTTTTGGAGATTTTTTCATTTCCATCTGAACCTGGCATTTTTAACACAAAAGATGGGTAAAATTTATATGGCAGCACATATTTCTGACATTTCTGCACATTAAACCAATTTCTGTACTTTCAAACAAAATTTCTGCAATTTCATACAAAAATTCCCTTAAATAAGGGAATATTTACTCTTTGGTTGTAAATCGAGTTGGGGACAGCTTGTGAACAAAAAAAAGAGTACCAGTTGAGTACGTAAGAGTAGCATGGAATGAGTATGAATAAAGCCATACGAAAAAATATTTGAGTGAAAAAAATTCTTCGTTCAGTAGGTACTTATGTACTTTAAAAACACGTTTTATGAAATCAAGGGTTTTCCGTATTTGTAAAATTTTAATTATGTAGAAAATAATCAGTTTTTATTTCTAATATCGGAAATAGGCTACCCGTGTAAAAAGATGAGATCTGACCAGATCTCAGTAGATCTGAATGGACAATATCTAATTAGATCTCAAAATTGAGGAAAAATTTGAGATCTAATAAGACCTAATCAGATCTGACTAACCATATACATTCAGATCCAATTTGATTTTAAACTAAAATTAAAATTCTTCAACCAAAATTAGCTTGTAAATTTTTATTTAGCTGCCAGCTCCAATTGATAAGATCTGGTACCAGATCTGGTACCAAATCTGGTTAGATCTGCTGATATCTGCTCATGAAAATCACCCAGTTTTCCAGATCACTTAAGATATGAATAGATTTGGCACCAGATCTGATCAGATCTGGCCATAAAATTTATAACATATGCCATATCTGAACAAATATGATCAGGTCTAGCGCCAGATATAATTGGATTCAATCATATCTATTTAGATCTCAACAGTTCTGTTCAGATTTAATCTCTTTTGCACGGGTATTTTCTCTCAGAAAATATAATCTGAGCAATTAGTTAAGGTGCATACAAAGCATCAAAGTTTCAAATTACCTAAGTTAGTTATACCACTATTAGAAGGCGTGATTAAGCTATAAAAATTACAAAAAATGTTTACTGCGAAACTGGCCTATTCTTCTACAAAGTTTTGTCATTCATACTAGGTAAAAAATGGGTTAAATTCCCTTAACCAAGTTTTTGAATAGACCCAATAATTCATGATTTAAAGCCAGGCTTTCTTTGTACGGCAGCGACTTATTTTGCGTAGCTCCATATAAAAAATATCATGACTGATTGACTCAACATCGCCCAAACCAAAGTTGGATTTTGGTATATAGGTTTCTCCTATGGATTAGATGCCCACTAGGATGGGACCTTTAGAAATTCCTACCGGAACGGGCAAAAATGGGAAAAGCTTCCGCCTGACGGCCTGCCAAACCCCCTTGACACCCCGCCAAACCCCTTTGGCAAGTAACCTGAAATGTTAAATATGTATTCCTTGGGGTTTAGTCTCATTTATCGGGAAGTCACTTTTAGCAAATGTTGGACAGGCACGTTGTAAAAATGGGGGTTCAAATGAGAAAAGGCCTGCACAATGTGCTGACACTAGGAAGCTGAAATTCTGTATGTAGGTTTTGGGAAATTCCTACCGGAAACGTATGCCTGATTGACGGCCTGCTCGAACCACTTTGGCTAGAAACCTGAAATTTGTAACATATGTTCCTTGGTGTGTGGGAAAATTTACCGAAAAGGTATTTTTGTGTTCAAAGAAATGTAAATGGAAGAGAAACAATTGGTATTGAAATACAGGACAAAAGGAACGAAATGAAATAAACGGCGAACGAGTGGAATTAGAACACTTAAACTAGGAAGAGAAGGGGAAGTAAAACAATAGGCAATGGGAAGAAAATACATTGGAAGGGTGAACGAAATGAAATGTATCTGGGAACGAGTGGATTTGGAATAGTGTATCCAAAAAACTGACTTTTTTAAAAACCGGTTTGTCGGTTAACCGAAAATCGGCCTTTTCTTAAAACCGGGTGTCGGTTTACCGTTTGTGGAAAAACCGGTTAAACCGCTCAACCGACCAGAAATAAAAAAGGGTAAAAAAATTAAAAAAAGTGAAAAAAAAATTTTTTTAAATGCTAAAAGTGACAAATATATTCTCAAAGTTTTTCAATACAACAAATTTATGGAAACCTGAGTATTCTTATTGAGAAATATCAGGATATATAACTCTTCAACGTATGAGAGGTTTCATGTTGAATATATTAAAATCTGAGCGTTATTCTTCAGGGTCAATAGTTTATATTTTTCGAGATTCACTGTTAGATAAACATCTAACAAAGTTTGGTAGTTTCGTTAGATTTCTGAAGAATTTGTATATATGATTGGAAGGACAAAATTCTGAAACTTTTGGTACTAATCTTATCAGCATAGGTTGTTATTTAGGAAGTAGAAATAAGTTTGAAAGCTATTCAAAAATTTTTTATTTGAAAACTTTTTTATATTTGTTGTTCTTTACTGTACCTTTCATTTAATTCGCGATAAGCATATATTTATTTGGAAAAAAACATAAAAAAATCCAAAAACGGAAAAAGATGTAATTTTACCCCTCTTTTAATTTTATCTTATTTTCGTATCAAAATTTCATTTAAATGGAGTAAATCACACATCAGAACTCCCTTGTAAGAAAAGGCCAAGAAATCTGAAAATTTTCTTCTTCTGAATTTCTGAAAAATAATAGAACCAGCTGCGATACTTTAAGAATTAAAGTTCAAAGCAAAAACAGTAATAACAGCATTGTTAGATTTCGTTAATGTTAGTCTAGTTAAGTTGTTAACAAGTTATATTTGTTTTCAACTTTAGCATAAGTAGACCATTATCAATAATTAACCCATCAGGGCAAACGACACTGATGATGTCTTTGTAGCGAAAGCCGAAAGTACGTATTCTGCCGTGTTGGCCTTATCGAATTCTTTCTTATTTTAAAATTGTATCATCTTTCTTTAATTTGAAAAATAATTTAAACAGAAAGAGATATTAATATATATGATCTAAAATCGAACGAAAAGCATTCATTTACCAAATAAAAGATCAACATACAAAGAATATTTAAATAAATATTTTGGGAATTAAACACAAAATTTGTAAAATTAAATAAGCTAAAAATAGAAGAATAAAAAACCGGTTAACCGTTGAAAATAAACCGGTTTCCGGTTAACCGAGATTTAAGATTTTCGGTTAACCGGTTTGCAAAAAAACCGAAATATTAACAGAAAACCAGTTTAACCGATTAACCGGGTTGGAAACACTAATTTGGAACACAGAACTTAGAGCCAGAAATACGAAACTTATCATTGAAAGGTTAAACAACATTACTAAAAAGGAAAAAATCTCAGAAAAATAATGCGATTTGTATATTCTGATATTTAAAACTGCCAGTAAGAACGAAGAATCGGGCTTGCAAGTTCTATAAAGTACAGAAAGAAACCGAAATGAATCTGTGAATTCACTTGTATTGCCAGGTCTGATTCTATATAAACCGTAATTAAAGAAACTTTAAGGTTTATTATTATTATTATAATTTAATGGAATGTGGAAAATGGCAATAGAGTTTTTAATGGGTTGTTAGAAAAGAGACAATAGTTTTCTTTTTAATTCAGAACTATTTCGGAATTTTTAGTGTAATAGAAAACTCAATGTATCTAAAAATCGGCCAATATTTTTTTCCATCCGGAAAGTTTGGCTTGGTTTTGGAGAAAATATTCCTTGAATATTGTATTTTTAAAATATTCTGTATGAATTGAAATGTTTCTTATAAGATATACAACACAGTACAACATTTTTAAGCTCATTGATGTGGGACTCAATTCTGAGAATTGCACGGCTATATCTCGCTATACCGTACGAAATACCGAGTAATACCGGTATACCGTGTTAAAATATAGAAAAAGAGCTAAAAATCCGCCTTGAGCCAAAAAATTCGTATGGCCATTAAATTTTTAATGCAGCCAACTTGACAAAGCGAATGATGCAGAAGTTCTTATTTTTGGGGCTACTTTCACGTGCAATTCTCAGAATTGAATCCCAAAATCATGTGTTGTACTTTGTAAGGAACCTACCTCATACCTCTAGGTATATCGCTCATACTAACCTCTAGGTATGTCGCTCATACGCTTATGGATTTGTCGACATGTTTTAAATAAGCCAAATATTTTAATTGCATTCAGAGAATTATGTATGGTATGTAGGTATGTAGCATATATGGTAACTAAAACAAATGCGGTTATCATAGGGTAATGATACTTTAGTCTATTTGGGTAACGGTGTTTTAAGGGTAACCCTTTTTCAAATATTTCAGTACCGATATTTAAAGGATAACGGTATTTGACTTATTTCGATAACGGTATAAAGAGCATACTGAAGTCTCAAAAAAAAACTTAAGTTATCACTCTAAGATAACGCCTCCGTATTTAAATGTAGAAATTAATTCCCACATGTGACCTTTTCAAAGCTTATAATTCAATTCTGGATATCAATAGAAATAATTTCTGGCCATATTTGTTATGTTTTATTATTTTAAAGTCCAAAAATATAAACTTTACTACAGACACTTGCTACGTACCGCTCAACAATAGTTCTATCAGAAAAACACATTTTTAAAAATTGCAAATATCTCTAATAAAGCTTACAAAAACTTTTTGTTGCAATGAGTTTTTGCTATTAATGTTTATGACGTCTATTTTATCATTGAAAACTTAATCATCAGCAACAAAGGAAAACAAGTTATAAAAAATTAAAAACAAAGAAGAATTGAATTTGGGTTATGGTCAAAAACCACAGCAGTGTATTCAATTTTGAATAACTGATATTGGGTGAAAAATTTAGCAAAAAAAAACTACCGTGGTTTTAAATGTGCTGAAGAAGAAGTTCGTTTAAGTTTACTATACACTCTAATACATTTTTGTTGAAATCTACTCTATTCAAAGAAGGTAACTTGATACCTACTATAAATTGGGCAAAAATAGACACAATGCTTAAAATTCAAATATGTAGACATAATGTGTTTAAAAATAAAAGACACAAGTGTTTAAAAGTACGTTTTTAATTGTAGCAAAACGATTCAGTAACATTTAAATTTTGTTTAAATTAAAATTGTATGTGTCTAAAAAACCTTTGTTAAATGCATAGATCTGAAATTTAGACATTTTGAAACACGCATAATAAATAGCGCTTTTAAAACTATTGATATATTTGCCAGCTAAAAGAAAAATACTCGAAACGCCACTTTTTTTATTTATTTTATAATGGTTTTGTTTACAAACAATTAAATTCATTTAGTATGTGATTGAAGTTAATTATGGGCCTGTTCAGAAATGCACCACTGCTCTGCACCCAATTTGCATCTGTGATAAGTTTGCGAAGTGTTTGCATCAGTTATTTTTGTGATCCACTTTTGGCATCAGATTGCGCATCATTTGCTATGTTGGGACATTTTTAAACATAATAAAGTATTGGTGCATTTCGAAACATACCCCATACAAAACGATATAATGAAATCGAAAATATTTTTCTTCCGTAAGGGCTTAGTGGTGATTTTTATCTAAAATTGACTGACTGGGAGTAAACTAATATTATGTGGATTCGCGAAATCAATTTCCATTTTCCGATAAAAATGCAAGATTTTATTTGTATATTTTGGGTTAAAACATCCTTTTGATGTTTTGATATTCAAGCCTGAAATTAGTAAATGCATTTCAAATTAGCTTAATTTAAAAAAATTTAATTTGCAAGTTTTTCAACTTATCTGGACTTGTTGGTGAATACAAATTGCCAAATTGTTTGTTTTTGCCATAAATAGAATAATATCCGATTTATTGTTTTTCAATTTTCAATTTATGGTATTTCGTTTTTTATGAAACATTTATTTGACAAGTGATACAAATTATGTTTAAAAATTTTAATATCTACACACAAAATGCCTAAAACTTATAGACATGTTTATATACATGCTTGTTACTAGTAGCTTTGCTTATTTTATTAGTAGCTTTGCTATCATAAGTGCGTAAAAAAGTTTTAAAAGCATTTTATGCGTAAATGTGAGCATTGTATTTAATTTTACCTTAAATTTTAAGCAGTTTATGTAGTGATTTTACATGCATTTTTTAGAGTGTAAAACAAAACACACATTTCTGAAAACAAAAGTTGACTAAATATTGAAGAAATTAAAATGCCATTCAAAATGTTACATCCTTTTAAATCTATTTTGTTTTTGTAAGAAAAGCAATTAAAAAAAGCTTTTGTTTTGAATGCAAATAGTTTTTTTTTTAATTCCGCAAAAGATTTTACTTATCCTACTGTGCAGCTGTCACATTTCCATTTTTTATAAAACTCTGAAAAACAACCGCCAAATGTTAAGTAAAAGCTGTCACATCAGTATAACTCTTCAAAGAGTTGAACAATAATATATTTTTTGCACATTCAATCCTATACTACCAGGCAATTTTTTTCTGTTTATTTTTCGCAATTTGTTTTTTTTTCTGACAATTATTTTTTTGGGATTAGTGTAGGTATGTAAATGTTAAAAGTGTTTGGATTTTGCTGTAAAAGCTCTCCGTTGTGTATAATTTTCAAATAGAAAACCTAAAAAACAAAAAGTTATTCAGCAGCAACCACGGTTGCATTAGTACCACTTTTTGGAATTGCATTTCTACCTAATTCCCAGTAGATGTCTACAAATTTATCTAACAGACTAAAACCTGGGTTACCCAACCGTGAACGTAATTGTGTTGTATTGACAAATGTAAACCGCATCAACTGTTTATCATGTTTATCATGTATTTCATGTTATTTTTTATTTTATTCTAAATTTTTACTTTTATTTTTGCTTTGTTTTATGAACCGATTTTTCTATTTGTTTTATATTTTTTACGGCTAAAATTATTCAACAACAATCAACACTCAAAAAAATAAGTTAGTAGAAAAATTAGTAAAACGTCTTGTATATCAAGTGTACTAGTTTCAGCAATATTTTTTCATGAAATTCCGTTTTCAGCAAAAGTTTTAGTTATATTTTTTTAGCACTAAACTAATTTTGAACTAATGTTTCACTAATTTATTTTGCAACAAAAATTGTGTTGATAACCGCAATTATAGCGTGGACGACAACCAGATAGACAAGATGTAGATGTCACAGCTTGTCTGGATGTAGCAGTACAGACAACGGAAATGATAATTAAAAAAAACACTAAATAATTTCTATATTTAAATTTTCAGCAAATAAATTACTTGACGTAAAATTTCTCTCCAAATTTTTTGAGTTTTTTTTCAGTCTACTAATATTCAGCAAAAAGTTTAGTGATTTTAGCAAGGATATTTTTTATTTGTAATCGACTAAGTGTTAGCGAAACTTTTGCTGAGATTACTACTTTTTGTGGTCGAAATCAGCTCACTGATTTTTAGCAAACACTTTTGCTGAAATTACCAACTTTTTGGCAAGCACGCTCCTGACTAAAAATTTGCTGACACAGCAGCATTTTTTGCTTACTTTATTGACCTTTTTTTTTGAGTGTATTTTCACGATGAATATAAAATTATGTATATTTTTCGTAAAAAGATCTGGTGTGGGTAAGCATTTTTATATACTTTCCCTTGTGGTTTCGAAACAGTTGATTCGTTACAGTTACGTTTGAGTTTGCATGGGACACCCTTAAAGAGTGTGTGTTAAAGCTCAAACCAGATAATGGTAGTGGGTAGTGGTAGGCTGTTAAATTTTGTTCTTGAATTTCCGAAAACTATTTGTTTATCAAGAAAATTTTCACTTAAGTATTGTGTTGCTTCCTAAGCATAATTGCTCTTAAAGTGATCACAAAAAGTGATTTTGTTATCATTTGGTATTTCTAAACAGATGATCCCGGGTTCGATTAGTGGTGGGACTAATATTTTTTTATTTTTTTTTGTAATATATATAATTAATATGTTTAAATTCAATATCTTTTTAATTTTTCAGGTTTTAAAAATATATAAAATAAATATGATCAAAAATTTCTTTTTATGCGCATATAAAAACAGAACTGAAAACAATACAGAATTGCAGTGCACCTTTTACACTTGTTTAAAAAGTACTTTTACTGAAAAGAATAAAGCACAATATCTCGCATTGACAAAGTGGCGTTTCTAGTCCCGTCAACTTCCATATCAAAGAATAGCTCAGCGTTAGGGAGCCAGACTAGGAATCCTGAGGTCGCAAGTTCGATACCCGGTGGCGGTAATAAAAAAAAATATTTTTTTTCAGAAGAATTTTTTTTAACTTTTAATTGGTGAAAAAGAGCTTCTGAAAAGGAAACTCTTTTTCACCTCGTTCAAAAAGTGCTGAAAAAATATTGAAGTGGGAGTACTTCTTATCTATGACAACTCAATATAAAAATCATTAGTGTTTATGTTAAAAAAGAAGTACATCTACATATATCATCAATTGTAGTGCTTTTTCTACTGCTTCGGCATCTCTGTTTTTGCTGGATAATTATCGAAAAATAAAAATGTAAATTGATTCATAATTCCAGATAAATTCTCTAGTCCTTATTCCGATTTTTATTTATTTTTTTAAATTATTTTTTTAATAAAGTTGCCATACAGACTTCAAAATTCCAAAAAGGCAACAAAAAAACAAATTTGCTTGCGGTTATAAAATTTATTTGACTAAAATCCAAAAAAGGGGCCACGATAAAGACTAGAGTTTTTGGTTGCCTACAAAAAAAAAACTGGATCGAAATCGGTTAACCCGCCTTGGCGTACAGTGGCAGCCGCTTTTGAACTCGTGGTTGTGGTAAAACGCGTTTAAAGCTAATTTTACGTTAAGAAAGCAGCAACATTTTAAAAAACCGTGTATGAATAAAGTTTTGATCACCTAGTTTTCTACATGTGAAATAAATTTGGGACGAATTGGTTAAAGGGTAGTTGGCAGAAAAATTATTACACATTTTATTTCCGTCAAAATGTTATTATTTTATATATTATTTAATTTACTTTGTATTTGTTTCTTATTTTTTATACACATTGTTTACTTTTATAGCTATTATTAAGCCATCCATTCCTGCCCCATATAACGGGCTTTCGCCCGCCATCGGGGAATCGTCATCGCATTTCCTTTAAAGACTACGTGCAGTTTTTGGAATATTTTCCTTTTGTTTGTCCTGCCGTATTATGCGATATAAAATCTTGTTAAAAACATTGAAATTAAAACGCACCCAAAAAATTGTATATCCAATTTAACTTATAGAATATTACTTTGAGACAAAAACATATTTTACAGAGAAGCAGGTTGAAATTTTATTTCTTCGAATTTTTTATTAAATTTTCGAAGGATGTACTGAAGATTATGCTCTATCCAAATAAAACAAAAAAATAACCAAAATAAAATTTTTTTTAGAGTTATGCAAATTTATTTAAAAAAAAACCAATTTTGGCCACACAAGGGACGAGGTTACCATAAGTCAAGAGAGACAAAAATTAATATCTGAATATTTATAGATCTTAAAAATTAAACTAAAATATAACATTGTAAGTTTTTAAAAAAAATATTTAATTTTTTTATGATTTTCATAATATATTCCATTTTAACCCTACTGGTCTGGCCGCATTGCAATTACTTCAATATTTTCCAACCGAATTTGGATTTTTATGGCTTGTTGAAAAGAGAATTCGATTAGATTCTATTAACAGTATCCAGAAATACCATCACTGAAGAGCCAGCATTTTCAAAAAGTCCTAAGAAGTAATTTTTTCCCTTGTATATTGTATTTATAATTTTTGGGCCTATGCGACAAGTGTTCCCGTTTTATGATCGACTTAATTTTCTGCACGGTGTATTTTTATACACAAGTGAACATTTCTAGTAGGAGAACGGGTCACTGGTTTGGTGCCCTGTTTACAGAAAGTGCATTATTTTGTGAATACCACTCGAGAGCCGTTTTGGTAACATATGGGGCCAAAAGAGTATGGAAACCATTTGCTCTTTCATTTATATATTTATATTTCTATTTCATTTTATCATCTTTATATTTCCGAAATAATTAAACTAGAACTCACTACCAACTCGCTGCTTTTACTGCAACTGCCAACTGCTTGCCATACAAGGAACTTTTGGGAAATTTTCTTTGCTTTTTGGTCTTTTATTGTACCTCCACATCAACTCTGGCATCAGAAACATAAAAACCTTGTCCTGGCAGCCTCGAAAAGCCAGCCGGTATATGAATCTCGTCGATTTGATTTTTTATAAATCAAAAAAATTTCATTAAATAAAATTCGTAAGATAATAAAAACAAGTATAGGCAGTAAGAAATCTCCACGCTATGAACAAATCAGAGGCAAACTTCTGAAGGAACTAGCGTATAGTATTGATCTATATCAGAATCATCTTCAATGTAATAATTTGTACCCTGCTAAAGTATGAAAAGTACCAGAAATAATAGCTGTTCCTTAACCCATCAAGGATACAACAAAATCTACCTCATACATACCAATCATTTTGCTACACAGAAAAATTTGTTATTTGTTAATTTTTCTCCTGCAAGGAGCATAGAAAAATTTGTTATTTTAACAAAATTTATTCCTGTTTTTCGTCTTAAAATAAAATTTGTTGATTTTAAAACATTTTTTTGTTAAATTTAACAAATCTAAATTTATGTAAAAAATTTGTAAAACTACAGTTTTATCTGTAATTGTACTGAGTCGTAGAATTTATCCAAATTTAGCATTTGTATGGTATACAGGGCTTTTTCATAAACTCGAAAAACTTCTACCAAAAAACATATTTCTAAACAAAAAACATATTTTTATATCAAAGACAGGTGCCAATGCAAGCTGGAGTACTTCAGGGAAGTGTGCTCGGTCAAGCGCATATAATCTAAAATTCTACGAACTATTATGGATGCAGAATGGTATACCAAAAGTAACCAACAATACGTATGTATGCCATCTTCTTTTTTCTAACCTGGAGCAACTTTATCCGGCGAACTTGCTCCATATCCTTTTGGTCCGTGCCGGAATCGAACAAAATCCAGGACCATGGTTCTGCTCGGTTTGCCAGGACCGGTTACACTCTGGCGGAACATCAGTCAGGTGTAACATCTGCAATCAGTGGGTTCACCTCAGGAAGGACAGCAGTAGAAACTGCAGTGGGTTAAGAACCCATAGGGACTGGGACGGTAATTACGTGGCCCCATGCTGTATAGGCCAACGTAACAGCTCATCGTCATCGGAGCTGTCAACGTCGGCGACATCGTCGGCCTTGACATCTCCGGTCGTGGTGACCCCGATCTCGTCCCAACAGCAACAACCACAGCAACAACACCAGCTACAACACCAACAGCAGACACCACAACTAACACCACATGTGGCTGTCCCCCGACCTGAGGTGATAACACTTATGCAGTTTAACTGCAACGGCCTCCAAGGTAAGATCACGGAGATAACCCGATTCATGCAGCTCCACAAAGTCATGGTCGCTGCGGTCCAGGAAACTAAACTCAATGCCACCAGTAGACTCCAGAGTTGTAGTAATTACAACATTCTGCGCAAGGACCGCACACGGAGCGGAGGCGGGGGCCTCGCATTCATTATCGACAACACCGTGCAGTACAGAATGATCTCGCCTGACCCTAACGTACGTGACGTATACATGGAACATCAATGTATAGCAGTAAGGTCAGGAGCTGCCGAGATCGAGCTGTACAATGTGTATATTCCGCCAGTGGCCAGCTGCCCCGCAGAATATCACCCGGACATCAGATTCCTTCTGGTGGGTGATAACCGCATGGATTCATGCAGCTCCACAAAGTCATGGTCGCTGCGGTCCAGGAAACTAAACTCAATGCCACCAGTAGACTCCAGAGTTGTAGTAATTACAACATTCTGCGCAAGGACCGCACACGGAGCGGAGGCGGGGGCCTCGCATTCATTATCGACAACACCGTGCAGTACAGAATGATCTCGCCTGACCCTAACGTACGTGACGTATACATGGAACATCAATGTATAGCAGTAAGGTCAGGAGCTGCCGAGATCGAGCTGTACAATGTGTATATTCCGCCAGTGGCCAGCTGCCCCGCAGAATATCACCCGGACATCAGATTCCTTCTGGTGGGTGATAACCGCATGGTGATGGGCGACTTTAACGCACACCATGAGCTCTGGCACTCCAATATGGGGAAGACCAGAGAGGGATAGCCTTGGCGGAACAGGTCGATGACTCCACATTCTGCACACTGAATGAGGACGCCCCCACCAGAATTGTAGGAAGTTGCACTAGCTCGCCAGACATAACAATTTCGAGTGCAGGTCTGATAAATTACGCCTCCTGGCGGCCGATTATATCGTTGGCCTCAGACCACCTTCCTATAGTTATCACGCTTGATAGACCAAATGACTTCATCGTCTCTGAACGCCGCACGTACATTAACCACAAGAAAGCTGACTGGTTAGCGTTCAGAGAGTTCACCAACCGCAAATTCAGTAACCTACCCACCCCAACCGATATGCGCTCCGCGGAAAGGAAGTTCCGTGAAATCGTCAACGCAGCGGCTGCTCGCTTCATCCCGGCTGGAAGGATCGCCAACATTAGACCAAATTTCCCAGCCGAAGCGGCAGAACTCGCAGATGAGCGGGACGAGCTTCGTTCGACCAACCCCAGCGACCCCAGGATCAACGAACTCAACCGGGAGATCAGCAAGTTGGTCAACGAGCATAAGCGGAACAAATGGGTAGATCATCTGAAAACATGCAACCTCAGCACCGGAGCCAGCAAGCTATGGTCAACGGTCAAAGCTCTCTCGAACCCATCCAAAAGGGACGACAGGGTATCGATCTCATTTGCCGACAGGACGATATCGGACCCGAAGAGGTGCGCGAGCTATTTTAGCCGGCAGTTTATAGAGCACCCCGAGAGAGACAAGGCGAAAAGGAGTGTCGTGAGGAAAATCCACGAACTCCGAGTCAATGACGAGCCATTAGCTTTTACGTCAACAGAGGTTGCCGAAGCCATCAAAAGAGCCAAACCATCTAGAGCTCTAGGACCCGACGGAATTTCCATGCTGATGATCAAAAAACTGGAGATGCCAGGAGTAGAGTACCTGACAAAGGTCTTTAACCTTTCCCTATCCACCCTAATAATACCCGAGGTCTGGAAGATGGGCAGGGTGGTACCACTTTTGAAGCCGGGAAAGGATGCGAACCAGGGAGTATCGTACAGACCAATCTCCCTACTGTCACCGGTCGCAAAGATACTTGAGACTCTACTCCTCCCCAGTCTCACACGGCATTTTCAGCTTGCCCAGCACCAGCATGGATTCCGGAAACAGCACAGCACAACAACAGCTTTAACCGCCATTGCCACACAGATAACCAGCGGTCTAAATCAGAGCCGCCCTTGCGAAAGGACGGTTCTAGTGGCGCTTGACCTATCGAAGGCATTTGATACGGTCAGCCACGCGACCCTCTTCAGAGACATCGCCGAATCCAGTCTCCCAAATGGCACGAAGAGGTGGATAGCGAATTATCTGTGTGGTCGCCAGTCGTTTGTGGAGTTTCGTAACAAAAGATCCAAACCTCGTAGGATTAAACAAGGAGTTCCTCAGGGTGGAGTTCTCTCCCCGATATTGTTTAATTTCTACGTTTCGAAACTCCCGGCACCACCAGAAGGGGTGGAATTGATTTCTTATGCCGACGACTGTACGATACTGGCGACGGGTTACGACATTGATGGCTTATGCGGTAGGTTGAACAGTTATCTTCATGATCTTACGAATTTCTTCACTGGAAGGAATATGCAGCTCTCCCCTGCAAAATCCTCGGCGACTCTTTTTACCACTTGGACGAAGTAAGTAAGGCTGGAACTGAATGTAGTAGTCGATGGCGTACGAATTCCGACACTAAACCACCCCAAAATTCTTGGGGTTACATTCGACAGCCTGTTCATGTCCTCAGCGCACACCACTGCAATTTGCAACAAGATGCAGAGTAGGAACAAGGTCCTCAAGTCGCTAGCCGGCAGCTCTTGGGGTACGGACAAAGAAACCTTGTTGGCAACCTACAAAACAATTGGTCGGTCAGTGGTTAATTATGCTGCGCCAGTGTGGTCGCCTAGAGTCAGCGATACCCAGTGGAGAAAGCTCCAAACCTGCCAAAACTCTGCCCTCAGGACAATAACAGGATGCCTACAAATGTCCTCGGTTCAACATCTTCACGAGGAAACGAAGGTCCTAACAGTAAAGGAACACTGCCAAATGCTCTCGAAGCAGTTCCTGCTGGGATGTCATCGGAGGAACCACCCGAATCACCATCTTACGGAGGTAGATCCCCCCCCCCCCCCGAGGCATGTCAGAAAGGACCTTCGTATCTTTGAGGGCACGGTCCAGCGTTATATGAGAGATCCGCTGGACGAAGCATCCTATAGGGCAGGTATAAACGATATTCATCGGGACACGGTAAATGACGCCATCAATTCTTACCGGATGAATATCGTTCTTGGAGGTCGCCCCCCACCTATTGCGGAGAACGAGGAGAGGACTCTCCCACGATCTACGAGAGTTCTCCTCGCGCAATTGCGTTCGGGATGGTGTTCATGCCTTAATTCATATTGGTCTCGGATCGAGCCCACCATCCCGAACACATGTCCCGCATGCCAGAGAGGTCCCCACGACGTAAACCACCTCTTTGGCTGCACGGCAAACCCGACTCACCTAGATCCCACGTCACTATGGACCCACCCGGTGGAGGCGGCCCGGTTCCTGGGTCTGGATCTAGCTGAGTCAGCAGAAGAAGATGAAGAAGAAGATTAATATTATATATGCTTACATATTTATTGTAGGAGGCGTTGCTACAACAACAACAACAACAACCAAAAGTAAGGACCTTCAACGCGATCTAGGCGTTAAAACCGTAAAAGAAGTCTTTTGAAATTGCATATTAAAATACATCAATCACCTTACGCCAGCGATAAACGACTAGCTTGGACGACTAAAAAGTGGGATTATCTGCTCGCTTTTTTTTTGACATAAAAAATTGATTACCCAAGTAAAAAAGTTTTGATATAGTCGTATATTATCATATAAAATTATGTATAATTATATATTGAACATATATACCAAGATATAATTATATAAAAATTTACGAAATTATATCCTAAATATATAACTATATATTTTTATATATTGCAAAATATATTGTGCAACATATTACAATATTCAATTATATATAGACCTATATGTAGTTACATATGCCCCATATAATTATTACATCTATCTGGATATGATTATATTATATTTGATACATTTGGATGAGGACAAAAACCGGATAAGATTGTATCAAACCATTTCTTTTTCCATCAAATTAGATCTAATTGTGTCAGATTAGATCTAATACGATCTAATATGATACAATTAGATGTTCTCATTTTTCGGATATAATTATATATAATATCAAGTCACATAATTTTTTTTAGTAGGGTATAAATGTTATCTTATTAATTATGATTTACTTGTTTTAATTATATTATCTCGTGACAGATCGGTAGAGCCCAAAAACCAAGACTGTAAGCAGTGTTTCCAAAAATTATTTAGGAAAAAATGATAGATTTCTTTGATAAAAATGCTAAAAAAAATGCTAAAAACTAAAAAAATATGCAAAAAAAATTTTATAAAAAAATTTTTAAATTTGTTAAAAAAAATAAAGTATTTTAGTGAATTTTTACAATTAAACTGAAAACAAGTCACCCAGTGTAGAAACGGTAATGACATACCATTATTTTTTGGACTACCAGTAATGAGACCCACTTACCTTCTGCATTATTTTAAAACAGATAATAATGAGTTACTGATAATGAATTATATTTATCATTATTTCAAATACAAAATAATTTTATAGATTTGTTTGAAAATTTTTTGAAATCTATTTTTAGACTCAATATTTTTTAAACACTGGTAAGGATGTATGTAACCACATATTTTTTGTATGTTGGTGAGTAAGCTGACTTGTGCGCGGCAGGTCAATTATGTTTTTATCTATCAAATATAACATGTCGACATAGCTCAGATGGTAGAGTTATTGACTGGCAATCTGTAAACCCAGGTTCGATTCCCGCACCAGCAAATTTTATTTAATAAAAAAAATACAATAAAAAATATTTTTCTTATATAATTTATTTTTTTGAAAATCTATTTTTAGACTCACTATTTTTGTCAGTACTAGTAAGCACATAGTTAACGATATATTTTTTGATTTTTCGTATGCTGGTGTGTAACCATAACTCATTATTTTTCGCGACATCGCTATAAAGGTATCATTACCAAGTATGTAGTTACATAACCACATATCTGGTAATGATTTTCTGCACTTGGCATCTATATTTATGAATTCAATTCATTTTATTAACTAAAATCATATATGATAAAAGATAAATTAAAAACAACTCAAAAGTAGATTCTTGTAAAAAAAATTCAAAAATCCTTTCAAATAAGTTTATTATTACGATATTTATTTTCCCAATGTTATCTCAAAAAGTTACAGGCGGATACACAAATGTATCCAAAAATGTTTTATTTCTAAGAGAGGAATACTTTGGCGGGAAATATGAATTTCCCTTTCTGCCTTAATTTATCTACTCCAAATTAATTTATTGGTTTTTATTGCTGTTTCCCGTTTTCAAATTTCTTCATCTTTGGGCACATCTGCATGAAATTCTTTAAAAAAAAATCATTTTCGCGGTCAGGGTTAATACTTTTGTGGTGTTGGTTTACATTGTAGGATTTTTGTTATGATTAAATGAAAAAGTGTACAGGTGTTACAGTAAAAAAAATCAAAATTCACTGAAATTCTTAAAAGATAGCAAAACGCAATTTATCACAAACGCAAACATTACTCTCTATGACCCAAACCTAAAAAAATCATAAAAAATTGCAAAGATTAAAAACGAACCTTATCAACATATTGTAATTTCATTAATTCTACTTTAAACTCTATTCTTTAAATTATTATTTTTTTTTATCAAAAATTGGAGTATTTTTGTGCAAAACACTCCTTCACCATAACAACAACAATAAGTAAAACGAGTAAAAAAGTTAAAGACGGTCATTCCAACTATATGATACCCTACACCAGTCTGGTTGCAAACCAACTAATGTAAATCCGTGTACCAAATTTCATTAAAATATCTTCGTATTTGCGACCTGTATCGCACGCTATATGATTTTGGTGTACCATATATGGGGACCAGATCTCACCATGGAGCGATTTTAACCAAAATCAACAGGTTTCCTTCTTGAGCTGAAATATGTCAGTGTACCATTTGAATTCAGAGCGCTCGAATTTGCTTTATCAGTAGGGTGCCCAGCTTGTTAAAATTTGCGACAAGCACAGTGTACTTAATGTGTACGTACAAAAAAAGTTCCTAGTAATTACTCTAAAAGTAAATAAAAAATTTCTTTATCAAATTCGGTTACACTTAAACTTAAATTGTAAAATAAGAGAGGTTAGAGTAATGATTATTCATGAGGGTTAGAATAACCAGTGATTTTGAAACTGGTAATAGTGATTTTTTAATGCTTATATTTCAATATAAATAGTAAAATTTGGTGTTAACCCTGCTGGTATGTTAGGACCATTTTGGTCCATTTTGTTTTACTTCTCTCTTTAACTTTCCAACGGTACAATATATTGACTTCAAATTTTAGCTCATGTGATTTTTTTCTGAATTAATGTTTTTATCAAAATAAATAAGTGTCTAACATAAAATGGGAGGGAGAAAAATAAACAGTTACAAATCTTATGTTAGGGACCATTTTGGTCCATTTTTTTACTTTTCATTCACATATTCGCATTACAGGATGAGCAAATTATTTTGCGGTTTAGTTTACAAATAAATTTGCTGCAGACAACACATTTACTTTCACATTTCGATTTGCAGCAACGTTCCACGTTTTCTTTTACCTCAGCCAATAGCTTCGATGAAAATTTTTCTTTTGGTATATTAGATGTGTTCTTTGGCCAAAGAAAGCGCCAATTGTCGTAAAAATTCGGGTCTCCTACGATTTGGATCACTTGGTGCCACGAAACATCAATTTCATAAAAAACTATAAAAGCATTCAATAATAACGATATAATGATAATTTTTGCAAATACGACATTCGGCCATCGATTTTTCTTCCATTTAGGAATATAGTAACCAATAATTTGGTCGGCGTTATCTACGCCTTCTAAGAGAGAAGACAATTAATCGACTAATAAATAATGGCAAAACAATTGCAAACCTTTTGTCGAATTATAGAAAGATCCAATCTCAAGCTTCTTTTTCAGTGCATTGACATCGATTTCTGGTACCTTATCAAAGCAGTTCCTTTATGTCTATGGCCAATGTAAAAAACGAATGTAGGGATTTCATTGGAAGCAAACTGTTCCCACATATGTAAATTTTCTTTCTAAAAGTTTTTTTTCCAAATCGAAAGATAAAAAGAAATGATCGGCCGTCATAAAATATTTTGAGCTTTCAAACCTTTAGTTAAATCCAATACGACACGCTTTCTAAGGCTGCCATACATAGCCTAATTTACAGTCGCCATGTGTTGAGATAATATTCTCAGCAGTAGTTGCAATGGGACAGGATAATAGAGTAGCACTCAAATGCATATTATTTTTTTCAATATACAATGGATCCATAGTGCCAGCTGCAGGCACATTTTTTTTATTTTCTGTATCAGAATCACTTGTTTCTATATTTTCGTATTAGATATTTTCATCGTTTAGAGTTTTTACAATAGCATTAGAAAAGAAAACACAATCTGAACTGAAACTGAAGTGAAACTAATGCGAATAGTTGATATATGACTAAATGAAACTAGGTAAATCACAAAAATAACACAAATAACTGAATGGCAGCAGTAATATGTATAAATGACTGATTTGATGGTACAACCAAAGAAAATTAGGAGCACCCCAAATATAATTTTGAGTTTTGTAACAGTTTTGTAATTAGTTTTCAAATAAAATTGTTATGACAAGTACTATAGTAATAAACATTCAATGTTTAATGAATACCCAGCCATAGAAATGATTATTGTTTTTTTGAAAACACTATTTTTTTTGGTAGAAAATATGAACCCTCAGAAAACAATCCAAAAAGCTGTCTCAAAATGAGGGTTCATTTTTCGGTCTTAAAGAAGATTCCAAAATTATTTAAATTTATGAGGAAAATTTCGATTTTATACGTTCTTTTTTCAGAATCATTTCTGAGTACACAGGGGGCTCTTTTGGACGGACCACTTTCATAAGAAAAAGTGGAAAAATGCTTATGTTTTTGGAGCTCATTTCTGAGCCATTAATGATCACCTTTGTTTGCTGGGTAGCCCAAAATATTTCTTGAGCATAGAAAAATATATTTCTTAGAGTTAGTATTGCGTTCTCGAAATACTAAATGGAAATAGCTATAAAAAATGGGTTTATGGTCTTTTTTTTCTGAAAAATTAGGTATGGACCAAAATGGTCCATCAACCTAAAATTCGTAAGTAGTTTTTAAACTAACAGTAGGGTTAATTTAACTATATAATGTAGAGAATATAATAAACAACACAAAGAAAACGTAAAATTCAATTAAAATAGTATAAAAGAATTAATTAAAAGTACCACTTTTAACATGTTATTATATATCCCAGTTCAATTGTTAAACGAGAATCGTTGAAAAAGGTTGATTTAATATTGTTAATTGCGTTTTTATATCGGAAACAACATCAATAATATTTTTATAGCAAAAATTCAAATTAGTGCAGAAAATTATAAAAACACACAAAATAAAACTGTAAAAAATACTAAAAATATGCTAAATTTTTTTGGAAAAATGCTGAAAAAAAATGCCATATGCTAGATACATTTTTTTCATGCCAAATGATTTAAAAAACTGCTAAATCTAGCATTAAATATGCTAAATTGGCAACATTTACTGTAAATGGCAAATGTTTCTGTTGAATTTAGCTCAAATTTCTTAGCTAAGTTAACTAGAATTGTCTGTGTATTTAGCAGTGTGTAAAATTTAGCTTACCTAAATTTAGCAGACGATAATTCCCAACTTCATTGAAAATTTTACTGGCGCAAATACAGTTACTATTTCCTGTTATTTTAGCAGGATTTTGAACTATTTGTACGGGTTTTTTTATGAGTGTAGTGATTTAAGATAATTTAACACCTATTAAACGTAAAATAAATAACTTATTCTCAATTATTGATAGGTGTAATTGATATTGGGAAATTAAAAAAATAAAAATTTCTTGCTCCAGTTTTTGCCGCGTGATTCTTTGTTACATTCCTGCACTCATAGAAATAAATTCTTAAAAATAGCACAAAAATGTACTAAAAATTAGATAAAAATGTGCTGCAGAAAAAACTGCTGAAAGTAGCAGATTTTTTTTTTTTTGCTAAATACTAGTAAAATAAGAACAACAAAATTAAAACTGTTAAATTTACAGACTTTCTGTTATATTTGAGTTAACTTTTAGTTAACTGAAAATAACAAATTATACTGTAAAATCTGTAAAAAATTTTGCTAAATATTAGTAAACTAAATATGGCAAAAATAAACTGTTATATCTACAAACTTTTTGTTATTTTTAAGCTAAATTTAGTTGAATGCAAATAGCAGTCTATCCTGCTAAAATCGGCAAAAATATTTGCTAAGAAAATTTTAAACTGCTGTATTAAAAAGGCTCGATTTTTATTTGAATTAAAAAAAAAAATTAAAGAAGCTTCGAAAATTTTAAATCTTTTTGTGATTTTTAGGCTACAAATTATTCAGCCAAATTTTTTGCTGATTATAGCAGGTTAATTTTCTATTTTCGAGTAACAAAATTTTACCTCCAATATAATTAAAATTCTGTATATTTAAAAGTTTTATTTTTGCTGTTCCTATTTTACTAATATATAGGAAAAATAATCTGTAATTTTTGCAGTTTTTTCTGCAGCATCATTTCTAACTAATTTTTAGTAGTTTTAACTAAATTTTTTACAGACTTTTTTCTATTAGTGTACGAGTATCTGGAATTTTTTAACTTTAAGCGTTTTCATACATACACTCAGGTTATTATGTTGTTTGCTATTTCCAGTTTAATAAAAAGTTTTTAGTTCAGTTAAAAACAAAGAACATTCATTTATTTATTAGTTCAAAATGACTTACTATCCATTACCGTTTTTTTGGTTTCATTATTTTTCTCATTTATTTAAAACAGAGACCCAAAATAACTGTTATATTTCTAAAAAAGTCACCACCCAAATTTATTTAATTATAATACTTCAATAATGCACTATATTTTATAAATCATATTGCACAAAAAAATCACAAAGTTCGGCAAAGATTTTAATTTTTTCAATTTTTATATTTTACTCTATAAATTTCTGTTGTTTTTTGATTTTTATTTTAAAACTTTTTATAAAAGTTACAGAATGATTTTTTTGAAAAAATTAATCAATAACTTTTTTATTTGATAATAAAATAAAAATTAAAAATTGAGCTAAATGGAATGCCGGAAGTTGCTGGAATATACATATTTACTCACTTTAAATCACTGTTCAATCTTTTATTAACACTAGTTGACATCATCAGGATATTATAATTGGTGAAGTCATTGGTTCTATGGCTTTTGATTTATATTCTTAATTGTTATTTTTTGATAAAGAAAAAAATTACAAAATAACTTTTATTATTTTTGAAAAAATAAAAATCGTGTTTGGATTGTTTTTGTTTGAATTAAAAATAAAAATCAAACAGAGCAAATAAACAGAAAATTAAAAATACTCAAACAAGAAATAATTGTAAAACAATCACTTTTTTGAATAAGAGTTATAACTGTTACGTCCCTGATTTAAAATGTTAAAATCATTTACCCACAAAACGGAAATTTGTGGTTTATTTGTTTCTGTTACAATTATTATAAATTAAAATTTTTGTTTGCTGTCTGCTTCAAAAAACAAAAAAAGAAATATGTTCCAAAAATTCCTTTTATTTTTTTTTTCATTTAAAATCCTAAGAATTTTATTATTTGTGTATATTAAAAATTATTTCAATTTAAATTGCAACAACTTGGTGAAAATTACACAAACACATAAAGTTTAGAAAAGATGTGTTACTTTGAGTCTGTATACATTTTGCAGATAAAAAAGCAAACAAAAATACGAAAACCCTAAACAATTTCAAATAAATTACAACAACATTATTTTATGCAGTAGAAGGGGTTGTAAATGAAAAGTAGCTATTCTACAACCGATTCTTTCGAACAGAAAATTTTTCTGGGTATATTAATTTCTATATTTTCAGAAAACGGGTTAGAGTTTAGGACTTACAACACTTCAAGCAATTAGAGCCCAAATTTTGAGATCATAGGTCTACAGTTCTAATTGTAATAGTTACACATACTTAAAAAATGAGGAAAAATCGATTGAACGAGCTCACTTTTTTTTTGTCGGTTCTAGGACTAGTTCTAGATGTGGTTCTGGGACAGTAAAATCTTACATTTTGATTTTCGGGAACCAGTTCTAGAACCTGTTCCATGGAACCCGTGGTAAAGAACTCTTTATCTAATAGATTCAGAGGTAATCGATTCTAAAAAATTTGCTGGGTTTTTACAAAGCTGAAACACAAAACTGCGGCACAAAAAAAATGATCAATTTTGTGGACCAAATAACATTATCTTAATTCCCTTACGCATCATCATATATAATAGTTTTTTATTGCAATTTCCTCGAATAAAAATGCTTCTTCCCAAAAGCATATTGATATCATTCGTTGAAAAACCAAGATTAATTGCTCCGAAAAAATTGGGTATGACGAAAACAAGATAAATAATGTGCTGATCAATGGAATATATTTATATACAAATATTCTTTTTCAGAGTTGAATTTAATAGTCAATTTAGCGATATAACCTTTTTATTATCCAAGTGAAAGTTAGGGATATGGCTAATTCACCTTTCCGGATATTATTTTCGTTTTGCCTGGAAGTATTGCTTTCAGGTAATATTTGTTCCCGAAAGAGGACACTTCCTCCATAAGAAATTGTTATTGCCGGCAATAAATGTTTTCTTCCAGGCGATATGATCGGGTAATCCTCTTCGTATTGCCAGGCTTACTGGGACCTTGTTCCACAGAGTTACGTAGAATATAAAAAAGTAAAGAAACGTACTGACACGCAAGGGTTATTCTGAACTGATTTGTGCGTTGAATCAACTGATTGTCGTTGATAGTCTTACCCTCAATTACATTAGCACATTTGTTGTTATTTCCTATAAAAGAATTGAATTTAATATTTTTTTTTATTAATTCTTGACATTTTTAAAACTAGCGGAACTTAAAATTTATATATATTAATCTATAGGAAAAAGATAAGAAGAAAACATTACTATTGAAAAGTTTATCAGGCACAAGCCAGTTACACGACTTCCGCAGTTTTGTCCCATCCAATTACTTATTACTGTCAATTTATTAAATTTTTTATATTATTGAATTTTTCTACATGAAAACCTTTTCCCTTTAAATATATGCAGTCATCGGGAATCGAATCCAATTCCAGGTTTTTAACCACACAGAAATAAACTAAAATCGTGTTTCATTTAAAGTATTTGTAAATAAAATTAAAAATTTTAATGAATTCGGATTACTTAAGAAATTCGTTATATTAGTTAAATTTTTTTGTAAAACACCAATTAAAACTTTAATCAAAAAACATAAAAAATTTCGCTTAAAGTTTTAATTATATTAGGAAAAAACATTAATTGATAAAAACAAAGTTATGACGCTTTTATTAAAATGCGTAATATAAGAAATATTATTTGTATATATATACATATTTATTAATTTTCTTATGTTTTTAAATGATTTTTGACAAACTTTTGTGATTTTTATATCTCCAAAAAAGTAAAAATATGGATAATACAAAATAATTTGATTTTACGGAAAGCATATTAATCATTTTTTTTTTAAATATGTTGTGAATAGTATGTTTTGCAAACTAAACATTTTTTCGAAACCATACTCATTTTCAACTGAAAGTATTTTTGAAATCAAACAAAATTTTAATTGAAATTTTATTGGCAATAATTTTGTCTGTCCAACTTTTAACAAGATCGGCATAGCGATGAGTATGGCTTTCTTTTAAATTTTTGCAATTATTGCAAAAAAAATCTATTTTTTGAGTTAATACCATTTTTCTGATACTTTTTGTTATATAAATGGTCTCAAATGTGGTTTTCGAGATGAAAGAGTAATCGGAATACGTTGAAATTTTTACAGTAGATAGATATTGATATTGTTAGTTGATTTCTTGCAAAAAGTGAAATTTCAAAAATTTTGAGTTAATACCCTCTTGTTGATCAAGTGCGATATGTATATTGTGTTAATCGAGGAATATATGTATACTTTAAATATTCATTAAAAATATTGCCAAAATATAAGCTAAACTAGTTGTTAGCAACTGTATAATTTAGTAAAGCAAGTAAATTTATTTTTCAAATAAAATCAAATGAAATACTAAGGTTATTCACAAGATGTATAATATCAATAACAAAGTAAAAAAGTATTATTGATATAAAAAACTTACAATAGCGCGATACAACATTTTCATTTATGTTTAGTATCTTATGTTTAAGTGTGCTAATAGAGAAAAAATTCAATAGGAAATTGTTGTAAAGTAAAATAAAATTTTAACAACTCTGTTTTTTTTTTAGAACGATAAAACAGATAGCACACCCCTTGTGAACAACCTAATTGTAAATTTTTTGAATTATTTTGATAATAAACCTACTTTTACTATGTCATTGATATTTTACTAGTTCATATATACATTTAAAATTATTGGCCCTTACTATAAGAGTATTTTAAGTTTAAAGTCGACTTTATTTTTAATCATACGGTTTTGTTCATTTTGTGTATGAAAACCCTCAAAAATATTTGTATTTTCAAATATTTTGATTGGTTGAAAATAACTTAACCAATCAGAATGCTGCAAAAATAAACCAAGTCAAGGCATACTGCCACCCAATATTTTAACAAAAGTCGACTTTAACTAAAATATACATTTGAAAAATTTAGATAGTAAGGGTGATTGTATTTGCATATTTTTTGTTAGAGAATAAAACATTTTTTAAATATATTTCTGTTTTCATTTTTTAAATGTTCTAATTATTCAACCATTTTTTTTTCTTTAATTGCAGCAAAACAAAAATAATATTTATTCATTGTGCATAATTGAATTGAAACAACAAAACCTATCATCAATTCGTTTTAAAAAGTTTAAATAAAATATTGTAAAAAATGTAGTTCTTAAAATGGATGGTTATTTAATTAAAATGTATGTAATATTTACTATATTTACAAACGTATTTAATTATTATGCAAATACTATGTTAACAAACTATTATTGGCAATTTGTGTGAAGAATATGTATATAGGTAAAAGGCAGCTGTATTTAAATACAATAAAAAATCAACAAACTACAAATATTAGCTTTAGAATCTACTATAAATGAACAGATAACATGTTAAAAACTGGTAAGTCATTTAAAATTAAATTATTTAATTTAAAACCTTATAACAGGTTTATAAAATTAATTTTGAATGAAAAATTTGTTTTATAAGTCATTTATAAATTTATAAGGTGATTATGCATATCACCCTATTTAATACAATTTTAATTCCTTTAAAACGTAACAAGAAAAGTATTTCAAGATATATGCTTTTAATCTCATGAAATGTCAATATGTAATGGAAAAATAATTGTAATAGAGAAGATTCTGTAAAGGGTTAGTAGCGATTTGCAGTATAATTGTTAAATAATTCTGTAAGTTTTCCCCCCTTTTTTATAATTTTATTTTTGATTTACCATAACAATTTGATCAAACCTATCACAAAATTCGTTTTTCGAAAAAGAGACTTACGCTCCTTTAAAATAATGTCTCTCATCATATACCTGCATGTTGAAAACAAATCTCAATTCGCTAATCACAAAATGCATATGAGGCTTTCCACACCATATATCCAGCTAAAAATACAAGGTTAATTATTTATATTCTGAGCAGTGTTGCCGTTTTGGTTATTTTTAACCAAAATTGGTTATTTTTTCTCCAATGTGGAGATATGAACTTTTTATTCATTTTGGTAACTTTTTTGGACATAAAAATATATATTTTTTTCTGTTTTTTGATATATGTTCTGCTTATGCTTGAATACGTATTCTTGAATTTAGAGAATTTCAAGATTATGGCAGTGTAGAGCCACATAAAAATTAAGTATTTCTGGTACCCGGTGACTGGTACTATGTAATGTAATCAATCGAAGTAAACGGTAAAATCGTGTGAATTGGTTTAATTAGTGGGCGATACTACACCCAGAAAACATATTCGTTGTCGCAACCGAATTTGTTGCCAATCGAATTTATGCGGTCACACTTACTATCAGATAATTTTATTATAATTTCTTTTATTACTTCCGAATTTGATTAGAAGCAACTGATTCTTAGTACTAGTGTCGGTTATTAAAACCGAAAATATTACTTGACGCAACAGAAAATAAAAATCTATTATCGGTTGTAAGAATTGAAATCAAATGTGCAGGCAACCTATTGGTTATGTCAGCAATTTTTATATATTTTTTATTCCTAATAACAGCTGTAGGTAATTAAAAACATTCAAATATTTTTCAAATTATTTAACATTTTTATTAGATTAAAATTTACAATAACTCATCAAAAATATAGTGAAAAACTGATATTATCGGGGGTGTTCCAAAAAAACGAATTTATATAAAATTATACGATTTCACAAAAAATTATGTGTTGTTGTTGCACGAAAATGTGGATTCTTTTTTCAGAACATCCCCGTATATAAGCATTTATTTTTTAAATCTTTTGTAACATAGAAAAGCAAAACAAAATTTATTAAAAACAAAAAGTTTATAAATTATTTCGCTTTTTATATACATAAGTACACGAATACATATATTTAACACAGAAACACTCCACAGGATATGCTGCACAAAATTTAAAAGTTTGTTTTATTGATCACTAAATTCTTCTGCCCGAACTTTTTTAATTTCGAATATTGTTTCCAAATTTAATTTTCACAAACCATTTACTTTTCTTTTTTTTTCTTAATTATTGCGAAAACTTGTATTTATATATTTTTTTTATTCATTTAAAAATGTCAAATAACAAATTCTATTTGTGGTGTTTGAGTAAAATACTTGTAAAATTTTGGAAATTACAGCAAGTATTCGATGTACATAATTTTCTTTCGATAACCAATACTAAAAGAGGTTTGAATAAGGATTTTTTTGTTGTTATAACCGAAAAATAATGTGAAATGCCGTCTTAATAATTAAAAATTTATTCATATAACTGAACCCGAATTTTTAGTTTGAAATGCGTTTTAATTATCAAATTCTAAGTTGTAGTCCCCATCATTTGGGAGTAATTCATGTTATACTCTATTAAATTTAGTTGTTAATATAGAATCGGTTTATTAATTTGTTTTAAGACTTAGATTAGCTAAAGCAACTGATGTTTCTGTTATAGATGCTTTCAATTATTTACTATTATGTTATTATAGTAATTAATACATAAAATCTATATCAATTTCAGGAAATTGGGAATTTCAATTAAATTTGTTATAACCGTATTGTTTTTTGTTAGTCGTAACTGATTTCCAACTAATCTTTTTTCTGTGTGTAACTTTAAGGTTTGTTTTTTATTCCTCTCATAAATTCTTAATATAATAAATAACTTAAATAAAAAACATCAATCGGAAAAATGCGCCTTCCACATGTTTATGGCCAATTGAAATTAAATTTTAAATTAGTTTTGAGCAATTTTACCAAAAGTAATCACGTTAAAAGTTTAGCTTCATAAAAAACGCTTAATTTATGTGATGAAATTAATTGATGTAATTAATTAAATGTAGAAAATATTTTTATTGGCCGTAAAGCTGAACTATGTTTGAATGAAAGTAACTTGTCCAACTTAAAAAAATATGAAATTAAAAAAAATATACATTCTTTTTATATACAAATTTAAAAAAATCTCAAAATGCTTTGAATTTTCGAGAAAAGATTTAAAACATCTTGCCATAATAACATGAAATCAAGTTTTAAATAATTTAGAAATAACTTTGGAGCCTTTATTGTCATCTTTCTCAAACTTAACAAGTGGTAACGAAGAAAAAAATTTTAACCCAATGGAAATCAATAAGATTTTCGAACATTACAGAATTAAACAATGACATGGATATAGTTGAATTTTTGGATGAAGAATCCAAATACAAAAATGGATGAAAAATGTTTTGAATAACTAATTTATTTTGATCAAAATTCACTGACATTGCCACATAGTTTAGCTGCAGCCGAAAAAAAATGTTCACAACTTATTTTAATAAAAACAAAGTTTAGAAATAACCTTGATTTTAAAACAATTAATAATAATATAATGCAATCAAAAGAATTGTGCAAAAACCAAAATCATTACCACCATGTGTGGTCTGCCAAAGAAATGTTTTAACCTTATCTCGTGTCTTGACATGCAATAAAATTATAGCAAGCAACTGTTGAAATGATTTCGTCTCAAGTGAAGACAATCAATTTAAATTTAATTGCAATATCATGATATCGGTGACCTAGTGTCTTCAAATGCAATGAAATGTGCAAAGAAATTTGAAAATAACACACAAAGCAACAACAAAATTATTTTCGTTGTTGTTGTTTTGTGTGTTATGTTCAAATTTTTTGCACATTTCATTGCATTTGAAGACACTAGGTGACATGCAAGCGGCTTTTGCAACGATGCCTGCCATCAAATGTCACTTTTCGTTTTAATTTTGTAATAAAAAAATAACAGAAAATTTAGTAAACAAGAATGGGAATGAGTTTAATTATTTACGGTGGGTCTCATACTTCAGGTTTAAACTTTAGTTAATAGTTAACCCAAATATTTGTTGTTGTTTTGTGAACATTTTTCTGACATTTTCTTTTGTTTATAGTTAAGTCAAAGTTAAACCTACAGTATGAGACCCACCGTTATTATTTGTAGATAAAGATTAATGTTTGATAAAATTTTGTGTTTTCGAAGAAAAATCTATGATATTTCTTAGCCATGAAATGCTCAAGCGTTCTCCACCACTTTGCAATTGATATAATTTGACGTTTCCCTGCAATGGTTTTGACATTTCATATCATACAACTTATTGCATTTGACGACACCGGGTCATAGAATAATTTTTTTTATACCTCAAATAACACAGTGACGAATTTGACCTCAAACTAATTTGTTGATCTCTATTTGGAATGAAATTAAATTTAAGTTTTTTAGTTATTAACGGTAGGTCTCATACTGAAGGTTTTAGAGTTAACTAATAGTTAACCCTAAAATTTGTTGTTGTTTCGTATACAATTTTTTTGACATTTTCTTTAATTTAATATTTAAGTTAAAGTTAAACCTACAGTATTTTTATAATTTTTTATTGTAGAATCATTCCAAAGCACGGTTGGTCTAGAATTAGGTATTGACAAAAAAAATGCTCTAAAAAAAGTGAGTATAGGGGTTGAATAAATACACTATATTTATGATTAAAAACAAAAGCTTTTTTAAAAAAATCTGTAGACGAATTTAAAAGTTATGACTATTTAAAATTTTTTGTTTAAAAAAATTGGGGGCCATTGGAAAACTCTTGAAAAAACCAACTGCTAAAATAAATATTTCACAAAAAATACAAACATAAAGTAAAGTACGTTAGTTTCCCTTCAAAAAATTATTATTAAAAAAATCGCACGGCAAAATTAAAAGTTATGGCAATTTGAAATTTTTTTATTTAAACAAATTTGGCACCCCTGGAGAAATCGAAAAATGGCAACTAAAAAAAATAATACTACACTAAGTAGGCGTAGGGCTTAAAAGCAAGCTATTTTCAATTAAATAAACACAATTTAAAATTTTTGTTGGACCGAAAATATGCTTTAGTGATGAAAACTGCAGGAAATTGTCTTCCCAATCTCAAACTAAACCAATTACTAAATAACCCATTAAAACTTATTAAATTGATACATAAATATTTATTTATTTCTTTTATTTTTTCGTTTGTTTTTATTTTATTTAAAACACATATTTTTTGTCAATACCTAATTCTAGACCAGCCGTGAAAGAGAACCGGTACAGTCATCGGAAGAAGGTCTCTGGATTTGGACAAAATTCTGTTTGTAGATCCTCATGACTATCACGAAATTTACTGTTTTTAAATTTTTGTAAAATTTGTCTCATTTCGCTTTTTTTCGCTGTTTTTATCTAATTTTTTTCAGTAAATTTGTGAAAAATACATGATGTTGGAATGATTACAAGTTTTGAACGCGTTTTCCGATTGTTATAAAATATTTTCCTAGTAATGCTTATATAATCCACTTTCAAAATAAATTGTTGAGTGCAAAAAGAATAATACCATTTGAAAAATATCTTTATTTACAAATATCTCAAAAAATCCATCTTCAATATTCTTGACATTATTGGAGCAGATAACTTAATACTTCAGCTACAGACTGTGAAAATTGGAACTCCAATGGGTTCAAAAGAAAAACGCTAATTTTAACAAATTTTTTTGAATTTTCACAAATAAACATAACACTGCATGACAAAATCTTGAGTTTTAATAATTAAATGTCTTTTCGCTAAATGTCTTTAAAGTTTGGCGGTTTTCCATTTAGTTTTTTATATACAAAAATTTTCAAATGCAATCAATATAAATCTTTTGTGGTGAAATGTAGGCAGAGGACCTGTATTCATATTTAGGCTTCAAATCTGATGCATAAAACTTGATATTAAAACCACTGTTCGCATTTTATATGGATTTTTATAGTTTTTTTAAGGTTTTAGCCAATTGAATCGCTGAAAGCAAAATCGGCCTTAATAAATGCTCAGACTTAGTAAAGAACCAATTAAAAGGAAAATATTTCAACAAAAAAAAAATGTATTCATCTATAGCGGCCTATACGTTAAAATCGCGATTTTTCAAAAATTTTGTATGGCAGCATAGCTTTCCAAGATGTCCCCAAAGTCCAACTCTTAGTATAATATGGGGTTACCTCTAAAACCTGTTGTTATAAAATTTCAAGCAAAAAGTTTCCATTTGCAAAAGTTATGGAAATAAATACAGTTTTTACTAAGGTTAGCATCGTACTAAAGACACCTTAGTATCTTAAAATGTCTGGTGAATATAGAAAACTCGGGCTTTAGGTGTAGATAAATAAATAAATTTTAGGGAATGTATAACAGCTCGACACAAAGGATAACAAACATGTGTAAAAGTCTATAATACACAAACACATACACAACTTTGTTAAATGAAACATAAAGAAACATAATAATGAAACATTGAAAATTCAGAGATGATGTAATAAAAAGAAATTACGAACAGCATGTGCTGCAAATTAAGAAAACACTTTGTGAATATTAAATAACGATAATCAAAATGAATTATTGTATATTCATTGACAACAACATCACACTAGAGTGCTTTTTGGTTACAGTCCACTCCGATATAGTTTATTTAGCGATATACTTTACGCTGTATACTTCTTAATGATATAATGTCCTCCAAAAGACAATTTCCTAAATATTACTGATGCAGTCCATTTGACATATATGACACGTTACGGGGATTACAAAAAAAATTTATGATTTTTTTTTTTTAACGGTTACGCTTAAAAATACCCTCAAAATAAGTCTGTTAGCTGAACAGAATATTCGTTAATTTCATAAAATTTATTCCTATTTTTCGGCTTAAAATAAAATTAGTTAATTTTAAAACAGTTTTTGTTTAATTTAACAAATCTATCTATCTCTCATAGTTTTGGAGATATCGGCCATTTTATGAAGTGGAACATTCTTATTAAAAATTTCTGAGGGTCCATTTTTGGGTAAAGATAACCTTTTCACGGGGGTATTATATGGATAGGGGTAGTCAAATTTTTAGTCTATTTTACTCTATCACTTTTAGCCATTTTAAAAAATTGGGAGGGAAGGAAATACACTGGTGGTGCCATCTACCGGGTAATAACAAGTACTGAGGATTTTTAGTATAGCGTGAAAAGAAGATAGCTAAAATCTTTGTCTAGATCGGCATTTAAACTAAAAATTTGTTAAAAATTAGTCAAATCGATTTGAAACCCGTTTGGCCGATTTTTCTAGGGACGTATTATTTTAAGTGTAGAATCGGAAGATTAAATCAAGGCTTTTAAAGCATAATTATCATATTTAAATTTTCCGCTGTTATACTATATTAATAACTAACCCAGCAAAATCTTAGAAATATGCTATGTTGGTATTGCCATGCAGATTTCCTGGAAATGCATTAAATTTCTTACACTTGCATTCCTTCCGATATTTAATTCAGATGTTTACACTCTAAACAATGTTTGTAAATTTATATATATATTTGTTCCTTTTACTCCCACATGGAGCATAGGGCCGCGTTTGTAAATTTGATACTATAAAATTGGTAAAGTTTTATTTAATTTTACGAAAATTCGGTAAATATAATCAAAAAATGCGTATAATTTTTTAGTACACACTTCCATACACAATAATACACACTCAAAGTATTTTTAGACATTATGTGTTAGCAAATAAACACATTATGCCTAAAACTACTACTCTTTTGTTAAATAAAATGTTTACGCACAAAGTTGGTAAATATACTAACTTATAATAGTAATAAAATTCTGACATTTTATATTGCAAAAAATTTATTGTAAATAATTTTTAAATAATAAAAGAAAAAAGCTAAAACGGAGAATTTTTTTGTGAATTACTAGATTTTTACAAACACATTTTGATCGGGAATTACAATAGCACAAAGATTAAAAGTTTATGTAATTTTTCTGCGATTTTTAAATTAATTGCATTGTATTTATATAAAATTATTTTATTTTCTTTATTGTATATTAGTATGAGTATATAACACATGATTAATAAAATACTTACTAAAAATGAATTTATTGTTTTATTAAAAAAAATTGTTTTTATGTGGTTTAACTTCAAAAACAGCTGTGGTAAATATACGCACTTTTGGGGGATTCTTACACATTTTTGTTGATTTTTACGCATTTTATTCGTACAACTACACGTAAAATTAGTGAATTAACATACTAATTTAAAAATTCCATTTAATTTTTACGCACTTTCAATGTAAAGTTAGTCATTATTTATGTACCAACTTAAACATAATGTGCGTATTTATTTTTCCAATTACACGCATAGAGTAATTTTACCCAATTTATAGTAGGAGTATAGTTCCTACTGTAAGTTGGGTAAATTTCAACAGAATTTAATTAGAGTTTAGATAAACAATTACCTTATGGGTATGAACAACTGGTTTCTCTGCGACCATTTTAAACCATACATAAGTCATTGTTAAGAATTTGTGAATTTGAAACTAAAGGGTTTTTCAATAAGAGCGCTACAAAAGTTTTTTTAAATAAAACAAAAACGGTTTTGGATATCAATGAAATTCTTTATTCCTGTGAAAGTACGTTCGATGCCATTATGTATGGAAATCGATCTCTTTTGCATGGCCACCACGGGCACGCTTGCAGAAGTCCAGACGCTGAACCCAATTTTCGACGGTTTGCAAGCATAAATCGGCCGATACTGCTGCAATTTCACGTTTGATATTCGTACGAAGTTCATCAATCGTCGCTGGCTTGTTGGCATAGACCATAGATTTGACGTAGCCCCACAGGAAATATACAAACGGCGTCAAATCGCACGACCGAGGCGGCCAATCGACTGGACCATTTCGTGAGATAACACGTTCTCCAAACTTGGTTTGCAATAATTTGATTGTGACATTCGCTGTGTGGCTTGTGGAGCCGTCCTGTTGGAACCACATGTCCTCCAAGTCCATATCATCCAATTGGGGCCAAAAATATTCGGTTATCATTGAACGGTAGCGATTCCCATTCACAGTAACGTGCCGGTCTTGATCATCACGGAAGAAGTACGACCCAATGACGCCGCCGGCCCTTAAACCGCACCAAGCAGTAATTTTTTCGGGATGCAATGATGACTCATGGAGTACGTGTGGATTGCTGTCTGACCAATAACGCATATTTTGTTTATTGATGAAGCCATTCAGCTAGAAATGAGCCTCATCGCTGAAGATGATTTTTCGATGAAAATTCGAATCATTTTCAAGTTGTTGCTCAGCCCAATTGACGAACATACGACGCTTCTGGTGGTCAAGTGTCTTCAGTTCTTGCGTCAATTTGATCTTGTAAGGATGTAGGCCAAGCTCTTTTCGCAAAATTCGCCACAACGACGTCACAGAGATGCCCAACGCTTGAGAACGACGTGTGAGAGACACATTTGGGCTTTCTTCAACTGAATCCTCAGCGGCAGCAATATTCTCGACACTACGGGCACTTCTTTGTCTCACTGGCACGGGAACATTTTGTACTGTGCCTGTGGATTCAAAATTTTCCACTAGACGCTCAATTGTTGATCTGCTAGGACGATTATGACGACCATAAATTGGACGTAGCGCTCTTAACGTTGAGGCCACTGACTCCGAATTTCGGTAGTAAATTTTAATAATTTCGACTCGTTGGTGGCTCGTATATCTTTCCGTCATAAAATGGCAAACCTTACTGAAGAGAAATGTCAAAAAAGCGGCAAGAAATATGGCGTCGTTTGCTGTCCCTGTCTTTCTACTTTTGTAGCGTCCCTGTTGAAAAACCCTTTAATATTAGATTTCAAAAACTAAAGTATAAATAAAATGCATTTGAAAACTCCTTACCTGCACTCAAAATAATATGTTGTTGACTCAAAAGAAAAATTTGTTATCTTAGTTTTATTTAATAAATGCAGTTTTATTTTTACAAATAAAAAAAATGCTTTTGAAAATATGACCTTTTCCACAAAATTTGCTCCCCTATCGATGTTCTTGAGCGGGCGGCGGGAAAGTTAGGAGCAAATCCTTTGGAACATGTTTGCTTGTGGTTCAAAATTAAAAAAATTATTTAAGTGGAGTGACTTCTTTTTGCCACATTCGGAAACATTAAATTTTGTTCAAAAATTCATCATTTTTGATCAATGCTGGGCGTAGGGTGCATACTCAGAAATGTTCTGAATTGGACTATTAAGCATTTCTGAAGCTTGTTCTTTCAGAAAATGTCCAAAAATGTTAAAAAGCTGTCAAAAACTTGGATATAAAAGTAAATAAAGTAACCGCCCTTTTTGAAAAAAATGCCATTTTCAGGACATAACCAAAAAAAGTCAAGGTAAAAAATTAATATTTTGAAATTCAAAGTTAAATATTTTTTAAACTATAAAAGATACTATGGTACTTGGAGCATGTTTTTTATTTATCTTATAACATAGATAGATAGAAAAATTTAAAATCAGCAAAATCGGTTCGCATTTGTAAAAGTTGCGCGACAATTAAGCCTTTGTATACCCGATATGCTCAAATTTGACACCCTTTAGCACACCCTGTGATAAAACAGGGTGGCTACGATACTAAATTTCTAAAAGCCTAGATCTTTCTCTTCAGTTCTTGTGAACGTTTTTTATTCGATTGGTTCAGTAGTTTAATTATTTTTATTACTTTGGAACGACTGTGCGTTAGTGGTGTTTTAAGCGGTAAACGCCAAAATTTGTGTCAAAACTTAATTTTGAATGTCTCTCATTTAATTTTCGAGATTTGATGAAGTTCATCATATAATACGAAATTTAGCGCATCTGTAAGAAATATTTGTACGACTAAGAATGGCTAATAACCATAAAGGAAAATTCAATTTCTAACGAATTTTCTAAGTTCTAAACTAAATTATATATTTCAAGTTTAATTTGATTTCTATGTGATTGCAAGTTTCAAAAATTTCAGTTTTTTGTCAATATTTAAAATTTTATGCAATCCGTTTGTGATATGGAGTACATTGTTTTACCCATTTTCTGCCAGCCATGAATTCCGTGCGAATTTTCTGACAAAACTTCGTAGATTGATAGGTAGACGCCCAGCAAAACGTTATACATATTACCCGGTAATGACTTTGGTAAGAAGAAATAGGGGTAGGTAACCTCTTACTTTTCTATTACCTTTAGGTTAGAAAAAACCATAAAATAATACGATTTTTTTCTTAAAATTTCAATTTGTTTTATATTGAACATTAGATTAAAAACTGCATATTTTGAACCAACAATTTTGGAATTTTTTTTATAAGTTTTGGTTATACTTTTCTATTACCAAAGCTATTATTTTAACAAACCCAGTGTAGAAAATCATTACCAGATATGTGGTTATGTAACTACATACTTGGTAATGGTAACTACTTACTTTTGTTATTACATTTCTTATTACCTTTATATGGCGATGTCGCGAAAAATAATGAGTTGTCGTTACACACCAGCATACGAAAAACCAAAAAATATATCGTTACCTATGTGCTTACCAATACTGATAAAAATAATGAGTCTAAAAATAGATTTTCAAAAAAATAAATTATATAAAAAAAAATATTTTTTATTGTATTTTTTTTAAATAAAATTTGCTGGTGCGGGAATCGAACCTGGGTCTACAGATTGCCAGTCAACAGCTCTACCATCTGAGCTATATCCACATGTAATATTTAATAGATAAAATCATAATTGACCTGCTGCACACAAGTAAGCTTACTCGCCAACATACAAAAAATCAAAAAATATGTGGTTACATATCATAAAAATAGATTTCAAAAAATTTTCAAAAAAATCTAAAAAATTATTTTCTATTTGAAATAATGATAAAAATAAGTCATTATCAGTAACTCATTATTATATGTTTTAAAATAATGCAGAAGGTAAGTGGGTGTCATTACTGGTACTCCAAAAAATAATGATATGTCATTACCGTTTCTACACTGGGAAGGCATGTCCATCGAGGCAACTCCTTACCTAAGTAGTAACATGTTATTCTGAAGAGTTTTCAAAAACATTTTGTTTAAATTTTAATTTTATAAACCGAATATCAATTTCAAATTCACGGATTTTTAACAGAATAATAGAATTTCTGGAATTTTCTAGAAAAACGAATTATTTATACCAATAAAACATTCAAACGTATGAATTTCGTATTACAAAAAATGCAAGGGTAAGCGGTTTATATATTACCAGGTAATATGCATAGTTCTACCCACATATAACCAAGGTTATCCTGGGCGTGTCTTTAGAGATATCGTGGTAAAAAATGGGGTAAACAATTTAAATACTGTATCTCATAGTTTTGTTACTTGATTTTAACAGTGAAATTATATTTTAATACTTTTTGGACAAATTTTTAATTTATTTGTGCGGTTCCCTTGTTGGATATTAGGTTTAAAAGGTCGCAGCAAAAAAATTAGATGTAATGCTTTACAAACTATTTCTTTCGCTACTTCACAAGTATCCATTAGTGTATTTTTACTGCTTTTTTAGAAGTTATTCTGATCAACATCAACAAATCACTTCTTTCATTGCTTCTAAAGTATCCGATAGTATATTTTTACAGCTTTTTTCGAATTACTTATGAACAACATCCAAAATATCACTTAAGTATTGCTTCTAAAGAGTAATTGCTCTAAAGGTGATCGTAAAAAGTGCTTTTCGTATCATTTGGCATTTCCAAACAGAGGGTCGCGGGTTCGATTCCCGGCGGGACCAATATTTTTTTCCATTTTTTTCTTATTCTATTATTTTTTTTTTATTTAATTTGTTTAAATTCAATATATTTTTAATTTTTAAAAATACCCTGTGGGAAAATAGGGGTCAGTTGTAGTGAGAGTACCTGCCCCGGTGAAAACAGGACCGGTCTGAAGGATCCTGCCCTTTGACCCGCCTCGTGACCGGTAAAAACATGACCGGTCTGCAAGGACCTGTCCCATGACTAGTGAAAACAGGACCGGTCTGAAAGTACCTACCCGGTGACCTGTCCCGTAACCGGTGAAAACGCAACTAGTCTTAAAGTACCGGTCCTGTGACTGGTGAAAAGAGTACCGCTCTGAAAGTACCTGTCACGAGACAGTTGAAAATGGGACTGAACCAGTGGTACAAATATTAGAGTTGTCAATTATTGCGATATTTATTTCGATCGATTACCCCTTACATGCATGAATTGTAACGGCAGGGAACTTTCCGACCAAACTTCGTGGAAATATAGATCTATGCCAAAGAAATATTTTTATTATTTTTATAGCTTTGCAGCAGCCCCTAGCGGAGATATTGGGAATTAAAGTTCGAACGCGAACATGCTGCCGGACCCGAGCGGGTTAAGAGTTTTTAAAATTTATTTTTATTTTTATATTACTTCCCCCAGCAAAATTTTTATGAACTGGTTGCCTTTCAATCTGTTCTAGAATAGGTGTTTTTACCACCGGTTCCGTAGAACAGATTCTAGAACTGATTCCTGGAAGTCAAAATGGAAGGCCTCACTGTCACAGAAGGCCTCACTGTAACTGGTTCTAGAACCGGTTCCAAAGCAACCTGTTCTAGTTTGGAGGAACATAACTTGTTGCTTTTGGGACAAAATCAAACAAAAATCACCGATGATAGAACATAAATTAGAACAGGTTGCATGCAAGAACAAAATGTTCTACAACCGGTTCTTTGCATCCGATAATTTTGCTGGGCCGTAAATAAACTCTACATAAAATTTGTAGAGTTTTAGAATTTTATTCAAAAATTTTATTTTGCTTTAAACAATGGATGGTAACCGAAACGAATGTGGTTATCGTTAGGGTAACGATATTTTAGGTTATTTCGGTAACGGTATTTTAAGGGTAACGCTATTTTAATTATTTCGGTATTTTTTAAGGATAACGGTATTTGAGTTATTTCGGTAACGGTATTTTAAGGATAACGATATTTGAGTTATTTCGGTAACGGTATTTTAAGGTTAACGGTATTTCAGTTATATCGGTAACGGTATTTTAAGGATAACGGTAATCAGTTATTTCGGTACATACCGCATTTTTTTTCCAAAAACCACACTAAAGTAAAAACAAAACGAATTAATTGACTTAATTTATGTGAAATACTCAATAACCTCGTGCAATGGCCAAGAGTAGAGCATTAAAAATAACGGTAACAGTATTTTAAGGCTAACGCTATTTCATGTATTTCGGTAACGGTATTTTAAGGTTATCGATATTTCATTTATTTCGGTATCGGTATTTTAAGGATAACGATATTTCAGTTATTTCGGTAACGGTATTTTAAGGATAACGGTATTCTGGGTATTTCGGTAACGGTATTTTAGGGGTAACAGCAGTCAGTTGAAAGGGTTTTGAATCGATAACGGTATTTTAGTGGTATTGCCTGCCAACCTGCTGCAATGCTACTGAGTAAAAAAATCGTTGTAAAAAAAGGAGTAAAAAAGTTAAAGTCGGTCATGCCGACCATATAATACCCTACACCAGTCTGGTTAAAAGCCAACTTATAAAATGATAATAGAGAAAATCGGAAATATAGCCCATATGGGCGATAGGTCCAAATATGGACCGATCCTATCTAAAATCAATAGGCTTTGTCCTTGAGACAAATGTGTACCAAACTTCATTGAAATATCTTCGTATTTGCGACCTGTAGCGTGTAAAGAAGCCAATTTGGGGGACCCTTATATGGGAACTAGGTCTTAACATGGACCGATTTTACTCAAAATCAATAGGCGTTATCCTTGGGCCGACGTAAGTTGGTGTACCTAATTTCATCAAAATATCTTAATATTTGCGACCTGAAGAGTGCGCACAAGAATGTATGGACAGACAGACTGAAGGACGGACAGACGTACATCGTTAAAAAGTGATTCTGAGCCGATCGGTATAGTATAAGGAGGGTCTAGGTCCAATATTTGTTGGTGTTACAAGCATCAGCACAATCTTATTATACCCTCTCCATGTCGTGCTGTAGGGTATAAAAATACTTAAAATTATTTTCGTTTATTTAACTTTCTTTTTCAATTTTTATACCCTACACCACTATGTGGTCAGGGTATTATAAGTTTGTGCTGATGTTTGTAACACCAAAAAATATTGGTCCTAGACCCACCTTATAGTATACCGATCGGCTCAGAATTTGTTTTTATTTCGATTTAACGATGTCCGTCTCTCCGTCCGTCCGTCTGTCTGTCTGTCCATGCATTCTTGTGCGCACTCTACAGGTCGCAAATATCAAGATATTTTGATGAAACTTGGTACTTGGTACTTACGTCGACCCAAGGACGACGCCTATTGATTTTGGTTAAAATCTGTCCATGTTTAGACCTAGTGAACATATAATGGTCCCCCCAAAATTATATTGTTTATACGCTGCAAGTCGCAAATATTAAGATATTATGATGAAATTTGGTACACAGACCTATGTTGGCCCAAGGACGAAGCATATTGATTTTGGTTTAAATCGGTCCATGTTTAGACCTAGTGCCCATATAAAGGTCCTACCAAAATTATATTATTTATACGCTGCAGGTCGTAAATATTAAGATATTTTGATGAAATTTGGTACACAGACCTATGTCGGCCAAAGCACGAAGCCTATTGATTTTGGTTGACACCGGTCCATGTTTAGACCTAGTGCCCATATAAGGGTCCCCACAAAATTATATTGTTTATACGCTGCAGGTCGCAAATATTAAGATATTTTGATGAAATTTGGTACACAGACCTATGTTGGCCCAAGGACGAAGCCTATTGATTTTGGTGAACATCGGTCCATGTTTAGACCTAGTGCCCATAATTATATTTTTTATACGCTGCAGGTCGCAAATATTAAGATATTTTGATGAAATTTAGTACACAGACCTACGTTGGCCCAAGGACGAAGCCTACTGATTTTGGTGAACATCGGTCTATGTTTAGACCTAGTGCCCATATAAGGGTCCACCCAAAATTGGCTTGGTTACAAACTGTAGGTCGCAAATATTAAGATATTTTAATGAAATTTGGTGCATTATAGAAAATTTTGACACAAGCCCCATTTTAACCCATTCGAATTTCGGATCCAAACATTAGTTGGCTTTTACCCGGACTGGTGTAGGGTATTGTATAGTTGGCATGCCTTACTTTAACTTTTTTACTCGTTTATTTATAAAAAGTTTTTTATTTTCGATATTTCGCTACTCCAATATGTAGCATCTTCAGGAAATAACAATTAAATGAACAAATTATAAACAATTTGAAAGTTTGAAAACATTTTAAAAGCATTTGTCAAATATAAATTGTTTTTTTGCAAACAAAGTTTTTGGTATAAAAGTATAACAAACATAAATAACAATAATTAACAATAAAAAAATTTACTAATATAATAGCCTTTTTTTTCTAATCACTTGGATTTAATAAATCCAAAAAGTATTTCTGAAAGTGCTCAACAGATGGGGTTAGATTTTTCCTATTTTAAAAAAATTTTCTGTCCGACACTTCTTTCACCCTAATTTTTAATACCGAATTCGATGATGAAGGATTCGACTTTAACTTTTAATTCATAATTATATTTTACATAAAACAGCGATAAACAGTCTGTCTTTTCAGTTTTATCACTTCAATTTATATTTTTACACAATTGAAAAATTCCATTGCAATATTTAATATTCACTAATTGGATTTATTAAATTACTTACTGTAGAGTGAAAAATTGCCATTTCTATTTGAGCTATTTCTTCATGTCCAAGATGAAAAAATATGTATTTGGTGAGGTGTAGTTTTTTTTCTAGAAAAACCTTTTATTTGTTAGTTTTTCAATTTTTTTGTTTCTCTTTTAATTTTCATTCGTGTTTTTTTCTGACATTAAATTAATAGGCTGTTTCATATATTTGTGCTTTTATTGTGGATTTATTAAATCCAGCTTTTTTTTGGATTTAATAAATCCATTTTTTGTATGAAAAATTCTAAATCCAGGTGATTAAAAAACACGCTAAATGTGTTATAAATTAATGTAATGTGTGCTATTTCTTTTGTATTAAATATCTATAATTCTGAGCTACATTTTCAATATCTGCCTTAAAGTTAATTCTATTTGTTGTTTGTGTGTTAATTATCTGTAACATTTCTAATATATAACGACGTTTATAACTATGTTCTGTATTTAAAACTGATTCATTTTCAAAGTCAGGATAGTGATTTAAACTTGAACAATGTCTTTTGTGAATTAATGTCTATATTTCTGATCTGATCTATGTCCAGCTATTCTAGTTCTCAATTTATTCTTTGTTGTACCTATATATACCTTATCACAATTCTCTCCGTCATTTCCACTACATGGTATTTTATATACTATATTTGACATGTCCAATTTCTGTATCCTATCCTTTATCTTACTGTATAATTTATTTACTGTATTGTGTGATTTAAAAGCTATTCTTTATCTATTAGTATCTATTATCTTTGATTTCTCTAAACGTTCTGATATTTCCGGTATATAGGCCATAGACTTATAAATCTCCTGTTCAATTAAATTCCCTGTGTTACTATTCCTCCTAAATTTATGTTGATTTATTAATGAAGAAATTAATCCTATCGGAAAATCATTATCTCTTAATAAATTCCTAATTATTTCCTCATTCTTTCTATGAAATTTTCTGTCACTAATAGTCAATACTTTTTCTATCAAATTCTTTGCAGTGTTAATAATGATTTCCTACTATGTTTTGAATAAAAATTAATAATTCTACCTGACGCTATTGGTTTCTGATACCAATCCATTATCAAATTATTACCTCTTCTTATTACCAAAGTATCTAAATAAGAAATTTTAGAATCACATTCCTTTTCCATGGTAAACTTAATATCAGGACTAAATTCATTTAATGCTTTTAACATATTATCAATTGCTTTTTTATACAAAAAGAACAAAATCAAGAATACCAAACGGACGAAGATGAACTTGTGAAGAAACAAATTAAATTCTTCAAAAAAGTAAAAAGAGTAAGAAAAGAAATGCTAAAAAAAGGAAAGCTGTGTCTTCTCCTGAGGGTCTATCTGAAAATGTTGCAACAATAAACTTAGAAAATAATGATGTTATACACAGAGAGAATTTTGCTGGACGAATTTTAACGAAATTTTTCAATAAACTGATGATTTTTTCTTCACATAGCAAATGAAAAATTTCTTAAATTTAATGAAAAAGCTTCATATATATTATGAATCTAGTTTTAATGAAACTTTTTTATTGAGTGTATGAAACTTTTAATAAATAAAATGAAATTTTTCACAAAATTGTATGAAAAAATACATTAATTTAATGAAAATTTTCAATGGACGAGTTCTAATGCAACTTCATTGGCTTTATGCTAAAATTCATTAATATCATGCAGATAATTCTCTCAGTGTAGAAACACAACCAAATCAGGAAATCAACTTAACAAAAAACGAGTAAAAAGGTTAAAGTCGGCCATGCCGACTATACAATACCCTACACCAGTCTGGTTAAAAGCCAACTAATGTTTGGATCCGAAATTCGAATGGGTTAAAATGGGACTTGTGTCAAAATTTTCTATAATGTGAGTCAGCGAACCAAATCTCATTAAAATATCTTAATACTTGCGACCTGCAGTTTGCAACCAAGCCAATTTTGGGGGGACCCTTATATGGGCACTAGGTCTTAACATGGATCGGTGTTAACCAAAATCAATAGGCTTCGTCCTTGGGCTGATATAGGTCGGTGTACCAAATTTCATCAAAATATCTTAATATTCGCGACTTGCAGCGTATAAATAATATAATTTTGGGGGGTCCCTAGGTCTAAACATGGGCACTAGGTCTAAACATGGACCGCTGTTAACCAAAATCAATAGGCTTCGTCGTTGCGCTGATATAGGTTGGTGTACCAAATTTCGTCAAAATATCTTAATATTTGCGACCTGAAGCGTATAAACAATATAATTTTGGGGGGACCTTTATATAGGCACTAGGTCTAAACATAGACCGATTTTAACCAAAATCAATAGGCTTTGTCCTTGGGCTGACATAAGTCGGTGTACTAAGTTTCATCAAAATACCTTAATATTTGCGACCTGTAGAGTGCGCACAAGAATGCATGGACAAGCAGACAGACGGACGGACATCGTTAAATCGAAATAAAAACGAGTAAAAAGGTTAAAGTCGGGCATGACGACTATACAATACCCTACACCAGTCTGGTTAAAAGCCAACTAATGTTTGGATCCGAAATTCGAATGGGTTAAAATGGGACTTGTTTCAAAATTTTCTATAATGTGAGTCAGCGAACCAAATTTCATTGAAATATCTTAATATTTGAGACCTGCAGTTTGTAACCAAGCCAATTTTGGGGGGACCCTTATATGGGCACTAGGTCTAAACATGGACCGGTGTTAACCAAAATCAATAGGCTTCGTCGTTGGGCTGATATAGGTCGGTATACCAAATTTCATCAAAATATCTTAATATTTGCGACCTGCAGTTTGTAACCAAGCCAATTTTGGGGGGACCCTTATATGGGCACTAGGTCTAAACATGGACCGGTGTTAACCAAAATCAATAGGCTTCGTCGTTGGGCTGATATAGGTCGGTATACCAAATTTCATCAAAATATCTTAATATTTGCGACCTGCAGTTTGTAACCAAGCCAATTTTGGGGGGACCCTTATATGGGCACTAGGTCTAAACATGCACCAGTGTTAACCAAACCTTGGGCCAACGTAGGTTTGTGTGCCAAATTTCATCAAAATATCTTAATATTTGCGACCTGCAGCGTATAAACCATATAATTTTAGTAGGACCCTTATATGGGCACTAGGTCTAAACATGAACCGATGTTCACCAAAATCAATACGCTTCGTCCTTGGGCCGACATAATTCGGTGTACCAAATTTCATCAAAATATCTTAATATTTGCGACCTGTAGAGTGCGCACAAGAATGCATGGACAGACAGACAGACGGACGGACGGACGGACAGACGGACATCGTTAAATCGAAATAAAAAAAATTCTGAGCCGATCGGTATACTATAAGGTGGGATAGGACCAATATTTTTTGGTGTTACAAACATCAGCACAAACTTATAATACTCTGACCACATAGTGGTGTAGGGTATAAAAATTCTGAGCCGATCGGTATACTATAAGATGGGTCTAGGAACAATATTTTTTGGTGTCGCAAACATCAGCACAAACTTATAATACCCTGACCACGTAGTGGTGTAGGGTATAATAAGAAAGATAATGAAAATAACCTAAGGCCACCTCCTATAGTCAGAGCTTTAATTCCTTAATTCAATTTTTCAATTCTGAATTAAAAATGCGATGAATTAGTTCACTAAGCACCATATATTGAATGGAATTAATTCATATTTGCTTTCGTTCGATTTATTTTGTTACGAATTAATTCAATTGCAATAGTTCTTTTTATTAAATCAAATTTATTAATTCACCGGTGAACGCGTTCAATTTTATAAATCGAACGGAAAAAAAGTGAATTAATTCCTTACTGAATTAATTCACCACTGAATTCATTCAATTTCATTTTAATTCAGTGAATTAAAAAAAAATAAAATTACATTCAGTGAATTAAAAAAAATATAATAAGTTCACTGAATTGAAAAAAAAAATAAAATAAGTTCACTGAATTGAAAAAAAAAATAAGTTCACTGAATTCAAAGCCTGTTTTCTGCCGTTCAATAGAAGAAAACAATAATGTACAAATAAAATTTTTAAATAAGCAATTTTACAACATGTGCTAGTAAAAATAAACAAATTAGAAACCGGATGCTGTTTATCAACCATAATGATTCAAAAATAAAGCCTTTCACTATTAAAAATAAAAACTTTACAGATATAGATAAATTTGGAAAAAAATATAACTATTAATTTTTCAAACTAGTTATATAGTTATATTTTTATACCCTACACCACTATGTGGTCATTATGCCTAGAGTTTGCTAAAAACCGAAAAATCTGAAAACCGCGGTTTCGGTTTTGCAAATTTTAAAAACCGCGGTTTCGGTTAATTTTCGGTTTTATTGTGCTAATAATATTATTGTTTTAAAATACAATAATTAAGTAAGTATAAAAAGCAAGGTTGGCAACCGAAACGAATAACGGTATAGGTATCGGTATTGGTGTCGATTTTTTATTTGTTTCGGTATCGGTAACGGTGTTTTAATCATATCGGTATCGGTATAACCGATACCGAAACATTAATACCGGTATATACCGGTATTATTGAACAAATTTACAAAAATATAAAAAAACGTTCTTAATTATGAAAAACTCAATTTTATAAAATTTTTATAAAGGATAACTATAGTTTATGGATATGTTTTTATAATATGAACAAAAAACAATAATGGCCTAATTTTGTAAATCACCTGCGTTCATCACATCACCTATACTTCACTACCCTCACCCAACGCGGGGAATAAAAAATGTTATTTTATAAATCACTACGTATTCGTGATTGATTTTTACGTTATCACTTGAATTGTCAAATACATACATTTAAGAGTTGCCAACTTTCTGCAAAAATAGATTAATTTTAACCGTTTTATGTTGGAATTCATATAATTTATTATTGGTATCCCTTAAAATAGAATAAAAATCTAAACAAAAAAGAAAAATGTGCAAAATATCTTAAAAAAATGGTAGAAAAAATTCAATCAGCGATTAACAAACCAATTTAATGATGCAAAAAATTTCCATTTTCCAAAAATTTTTTTTCCCGATTGTTTTTGTTTTTTTTTTGCAAACTAAGCATCAAACTTTGGTGTATGAAATTGGTATTATTGTCCCTAGATTATGAATTTTAAAAAACCACACTTAAAAAATTGTAAAAAATAATTGCGGAACGCGAAAAAAAGGTTTATGGTACAAAAAATTAATTAAAAAACTTAATCAGCGATTTACATTCTGCAAACAAATATATTGCTGGAAGAATTTTCCTTCTTGAAAATTTTTTTCGCAAATTTTTTTCCCGGATTTTTTTCTTTTTTTGACACTAGCCGCCGAAGTTTGTTGTATGAAATGGGTATTATAGTCCCTAGATTATAAATTTAAAAAAACCGCAATTAAAAAATTTCAAATTTCAAAATTTCAATTATGCATCAAACTTTGTTATATGAAATGGGTATTATAGTCTCTAGATCACATATTTAACAAAACCGCACCTAAAAAATAGCGAAATTTTGGCGGAACGCGAAAAAAGACTTTATGGTACAAAAATTGCATTGAAAAACCTTATCAGCGATTTTCATTCTGCAAACAAATATAATGATGTAAGAATTTTCCTTTTTGCAAATTTTTTTTTCGCGACTTTTTTCGCGGTTTTTTTTTTTGCAATTAGTCGCCGAACTTTGTTCTATGAATTGGGCATCAGAGTCCCTAAATTATAAATTTAAAAAACTGCACTTAAAAAATTGCAAAATAATAGCGGAACGCTAAAAAAGACTTGATGGTAGAAATAATTAATTAAAACACATAATCAGCGATTAACATTTTGCAAATGAATATGATGATTCAAAAATTTTCCATTTTGTAAAAAAAATTTTTCGCCATTTTTTTTTGTGCAATTTCGTCTATTAAATCGGTATTATAGTCCCTAGACCATGAATTTAAAAAAACATACTTAAAAATTTGCAAAATAATCGCGGAACGCGAGAAAAGGCTTTATGGTACAAACAAATTAATTAAAAAACCTAATCAACGAAAAAACGTAAATTTTTCTACCAATATATTTGTTTGCGGAATGTAATTCGCTGGTTAAGCTTTTTAATTCATTTTTTTGTACCATAAAGCCAATTTTCGCGTAGCGAGATTATTTTGCAATTTTTTAAGTGGTTTTTTTAAATTCATAATCTAGGGACTATAATACCAGTTTCATACACCAAAGTTTGGTGCTTCGTTTGCAAAAAAAATCGCGAATAAATTTTTACAAAATTGAAAATTTTTGCTTTATTATATTTGTTTGCAGAATGTTAATCGCTGATTGTGTGTTTTAATTAATTTTTTCTACCATTGTTGTTAATACATTTTTTTAATACATTTTTATAAAGTTTTCAGGGCCCTACCATTTGTCTCACAGTGTAATTAACAACAAAGTAACAATAATTAATTTACAAAAAATAAAATTCCTAAGGGTGACCCAGCGAAACGCCGGGACACGTATAACTTGTTTTTGACCGATATAACATTTCCCGTTGGTTTCATCCCATCCCGATTTTGACTGTCGCATAGTGTTATATATACTTTATTTAGTAGTAATTATTAGTGAGTTGTATGTGAGCCATATTTGGCCCTATGTGCTTGGTTTGAAATTTTAAATAAAAAAAAATTAAAAATTAAAAAATTAAAGTCTTTTTTTGCGTTCCGCTATTATTTCGCCAATTTTTTAAGGGCGGTTTTTTTAAATTTGTAATCTAGGGACTACAATACCTATTTCATACAACAAAGTTTGGCGGCTAGTTGCAAAATAAAAAAATTGCGAAAAAAAATTGCAAATAGCAAAATTATTCCATCAACATATTTGTTTGCAGAATGTAAATCGCTGATTAAGTTTTTAAATTAATTTTTAGTGCCATAAAGCCTTTCTTCGCGTGCCGCTATTATTTTGCAATTTTTTAAGTGCGGTTTTTTTTTAATTTATAATCTAGGGACTATAAACCCATTCCATACAACAAAGTTTGGTGGTGAGTTGCAAAAAGAATTCGCATAGAAAAATTTTTGAAGTAATATATTCGGTTGCAGAATGTTAATCGCTGATTAGGTTTCTTACTTCATTTTCTGTACTGTACTTTTGCAATAAAATTTTTGTAAAATAAAGTCGTGTTATAATTGTTATAATTGTTTTTATTCCACTGGATTATCTTATCCATATGTTTTTCAGCGTAATTATCGTTAATTACTTTTTTTCTAGTGTTTTTTTCTTAAGTTTTTGGCGATTATTGCATTATTTTTCATTCAACACCTAAAAAATGCAAGTGATAATATTTGACAATTCAAGTGATCAAAATAACAGTCTAGTGATTTACAAAATTTGCTTTTTCATATAATTTTGTTTAAAAACTACGTAAGTCAGCACGGACGTTCACCGCGTTCATCACCGGGATTTACAAAATACGAAATTTTAAATAACTAGGTAAAGTGAAGTGTAGTGTTTTAAGAAATTAGGCTATAAGTTATTAAAAATGTCTAAGTGTTTTATTTTTTAAACACAAACATTTTTTTAAATCTATTAGGAACACAAGTTGATTCACTACAAATATTTTATATTTGTATTGAGATCATATAATAAAATTAAAAAAAATAAGTTTATAAAATTAATCTCTAAAAGAAACTGTAAATTCAATTAAAGGTTTAAGAAACAAGTTTATATATTAAATTTAATTTACAAATTTGTAAATTTGTGGCCCTTTGTTCCTAATGGAACCATAGGAGATAATATATATATATAAATTTGTCACAAGTTAGAGAATATTTATGAAGTTAAATAAATTACAAACAATGTTGCCAATGCAAATTAAAGGCTGATAACCGCACTTTGATTTTGTAACACGATTTTCTATTAACAATGAATAAAAAAGTTTAATTGTTTAACAATTTTGGAAATTTTATATTAAAAAAATTTGTATTTTTGCTAAAAACGTGAAAAAAAACAATTTTTTTAAAACCGATTCCATACCGGTACGACACCGGTACGACACCGGTATTAAGGGAAAAGGTTTTTGAATACCGGTATTTTTTGAAATCAAGAATTTCGGTATGGGTATCGGTATCGGTTGTCAATTTGAAAGGGTTTTGAAACGGATAACGGTATTATAACGGTATCGGTTGCCAACCTTGATAAAAAGTAAATAGTTTAAAACTCACAATATACTTACTACTTAAAATTCAATTGAATTTCTCACTCAAATATATGCAATAACGCCGTTTCGAGGGCTTTGCGGGAGAAAAAAAACACGCAACTAAATCTGTATTTTCAAAAGTATAAATTTAAATTTTAGCAATTTATTTAAAGCAATATAAAGATAAAATTTCATAAATTTCGCGGACTACGAAAAAGCTTTTTGAAAAATACACTGTTAAAATCTGAACTGAATATGTGAAACTCAATATCTCTTAAACCACTTGACTTTTTGGTGCAATTTTTTTTTCTAAAATTATAAGCCTCAGTTTATTATATCCGTAATAACAAAAATAAAAAATTCTTTAAAGTAATATTTTATTCAGAGTGCTCAAATTTTGGATTTATACATGAAACATATTAGACTCGTATTTATGAGTGCAAAAAAAAATTTTCATTATTGAAAAATTAATAACAAATGTCTCATAATGACTCAGAAAATTATAAATTTTCCAATAATTCTCATTATTCGGAGGCTGCATCAGAAGGTGTTAGGGCACTTTTATGAATCTATTCTGATTTTAATTGTATACTCGGATGCAATTTATTAAATTATTTTAATTGGTTGAAGTATTTAAGAAAAACCGACTTATTTTTGTCTGTTTTCGGTTTCAGTTTTAAGGCTTGAAAAACCCCGGTTTCGGTTTCGAATGAAACCGAACAGCAAACTCTAATTATACCACTATGTGGTCATTATACCCTACACCACTATGTGGTCAGGGTATTATAAGTTTGTGCTGATGTTTGTAACACCAAAAAATATTGGTCCTAGACCCACCTTATAGTATACCGATCGGCTTGGATTTTTTTTTTATTTCCTTTTAACGATGTCCGTCTGTCCGTCCGTCCGTCTGTCTGTCTGTCCATGCATTCTTGTGCGCACTCTACAGGTCGCAAATATTAAGATATTTTGATGAAACTTGGTACACCGACTTATGTCGGCCCAAGGACGATGCCTATTGATTTTGGTAAACATCGGTCCATGTTTAGACCTAGTGCCCATATAAGGGTCCTACCAAAATTATATTGTTTATACGCTGCAGGTTGCAAATATTAAGATATTTTGATAAAATATGGTACACCGACTTATGTCGGCCCAACGACGAAGCCTGTTGATTTTGGTGAACAATGGTCCATGTTTAGACCTAGTGCCCATATAAGGGTTCTACTAAAATTATATGGTTTATACGCTGCAGGTCGCAAATATTAAGACATTTTGATGAAATTTGGTACACAGACCTACGTTGGCCCAAGGACGAAGCCTATTGATTTTGGTGAACATCGGTCCATGTTTAGACCTAGTGCCCATATAAGGGTTCTACTAAAATTATATGGTTTATACGCTGCAGGTCGCAAATATTAAGATATTTTGATGAAATTTGGTACACCGACTTATATCGGCCCAAGGACGAAACCTATTGATTTTGGTGAACATCGGTCCATGTTTAGACCTAGTGCCCATATAAGGGTCCCCCCAAAATTGGCTTGGTTACACACTGCAGGTCGCAAGTATGAAGATATTTTAATGAAATTTGATTCGCTGACTCACATTATAGAAAATTTTGACACAAGTCCCATTTTAACCCTTTCGAATTTCGGATCCAAACATTAGTTGGCTTTTACCCAGACTGGTGTAGGGTATTGTATAGTCGGCATGCCCGACTTTAACCTTTTTACTCGTTTGTGTATAACTTTGATGTGTATAATACTAATCACCCTAACAATAATTCAAGAGGAGGAAGTGCAATTATTGTTAGAAAAAGTATTAAACATCACGAAGACGATAAGCTACAAACTGACGAGTTTCAAGTAACCACAATAAAAAGTTATATAAATTCACAAAATCTACTCATAACGTCGGTATATATTCCGCCACGCAATCAATTGAAATGTGATGATTATAAAAAATTAATAACAAAACATAAAACCAGATTTAACATGGGCGGGGACTTCAATGCTAAGCATACGTTTTGGGACTCTCGAATAAGCAATACTAAAGGTCGAGAATTTTTTAATGCAATTTCTCAAACAGGCTGTGAAGTAGTACTACTAGTAGTAGTAGTAGTATGAAGTAGTAGTAGTAGTATAAGATCACCAACTTACTGGCCAATAGATCCAGATAAAATTCCAGACCTTTTCGACTTCTTTGTGACAAACAAAATATCACCATCTTTAATGGTGATAGAAAATGGATTTGATTTAAATTCAGATCACTCACCAATTTTTCTAACACTATTTGAAAAAGCTATGGAAAAGGAAAATCCACCTTTCTTAACAAACAAATTCACTGATTGGCAATACTTCAAAACAATTCTTCAAAACTTAACCTTGCATTTATTTGATCCAGTGACCACTGAAGAAGGCGGCAACAAAATAGGGCCCCAAGCGATAAAACCCGTTTAAATAAAATAAATACAAATTTAACAAATGCAATAAAATTATTTAAAAGCGAATCACACAATAAGTATTTAAGAGGATTGAATAATCAAAAATACTCTGATTACTGACTTTGGAAATCAACGAAAACTCTGAAAACGCCAAATGTTCAAAATCCTCCGATTCGAAAGACTAACGGACAGTGGGCAAAAACCAACAACCAAAAAGCTGATTTATTCTCTGATCATCTTGTGATCACGGGTTTGTAATAGAGATGGGCGATCCGGCGATTTTTCAGTAACATTGTTCTCAGTGAATGTAATTTGCAAATCGTTGCACTTTTAAACTGTGATCGTAATTACGGTTTTTCTATGGAAACGACTGCGATTTTCTGATAAATAAACGAAATAATATTTATGGCGAGTTTTTAAGATGTCAGTTAAACTTGGTTTAGTTAAACCGAAAACTAATTTTGTCAGCCATTTCAAAGTTTATTAACAAAAATTTGCCGGAAAAACTTTTTCTTGAGTATAATTTATTTCTTTATTGAAATAAAAGAAAATAAACCACATTTTAAAAGCAGTATTCCAGTTACAAACTGCGTTAAACTAAGTTTAAAGATAATCCACTTCCTAAAAGCTGGGCCTTAACCCTGGAACACTAATCTTATTTTTTATACGTTAACGCTAATCATTAGTCGAATCGACTAACATATATATATATAACCGATTTTTTTAATAACTATATTTGAACCACCAAAAAATCTTTACAAGGTTGACAGTTGGTTTTATTTTAAATGTAAATCAATTTACAAATTTTTTTTTGTAAAACAATTAGTTTAAAATTTATATTAATAATAAATACTCTTGAGATCAAATGTTGAAAATAATAACACTAGCCATTAGTCGAATCAACTAACATTTTGCTAAATAACTCAAAAATATCAATACTTACTGCAACAATATGACCAATCACAACAAGAGAACACTGATGACTGGGAATCAGTGATGGTATTTGAGAATTTTCGTTTGGTGCCTCAATGATGCCAAAAAAGTGCCAAAAATGATTTAAAAGTGCCAAAAAAAAATTAAGCAACATTTAATGTTTCAAAAAAAATATGTTCAGCTTTTATTTCAAATATTTATACATTTAGTTACTTTAACCCTTAAATGCATGGTGTAGCCATTTGGCAACATACCAGTTTCTTAATAAAAAACGCCACTTGATGCATAAAACTCAATTTTTGGGCATTGGGGCCCTTTCTGCACAAAGTGCTCTTATAAACTATAACTCAGATTTTTTAAACAGTTATAGGAAAAATCTAGGTTTTGCTTCGTATGTTTGTGAAAAATCTAAAACACGCGTTTTTTTTTACAAAAAGTGCAATATTCAAAAATATTTGTTTAAATATTTAAAGTGGTATTCTCGCAATAAAATTAATTTTGGCAACAATAAATGTATAATTAATATTTCATATATTTTTTTTTGTTTCTTTTTTTTCATACACGTTAAAATAATCACAATTTAGCTATTTGGCAATTTTTTTGATATTTTTCTTGAAATGTACACACCTTTAGAAATCATATATAAAAAAATGGTTAAAATTGTAGAGATCATGCATTTAAGGGTTAAGTAAAAAGACAAAAAAAAAGGCGGGCAACTTATCTAAAAAGTAACCCGAGTTTAACATTACCTACCACAAATATTTTCATATAAAAATGCCATTCTTAACTATAGTAAAGCACTAAACTTAGGTTATTTTAAGATAAGTTAGCAGGTCCAAGACTTTCAAAAAATTTTACAATTAAATTTGACAATACAATAAAATCAATTAAAGTTTTTCTAATTTTATCCCCGTTGCTTTTATTTTTAAATATCAAAATAATGATTAAATTGTCGCCAAAGAACTGGAAGGTGGTCCAAAAAATTGTAGATATATTTAGTGCAGCATTTGTTTTTTAATTTTGCTACCCCTTCATAATAGACGTGGCTTTTAATGAAAAACCAGCGATATCGACCTTTTATCAAATTATATAGAAATTTTCGTAAAAAGTGCCAAAATTCTATGAAGAGTGCCAAGGTGCCATTGAACATTCAATAGTGCCACAAATGGCACTTTTGTGCCACTTTTACCAACAGTGCTGGGAATACAAGAGAATTGAGACCGATCGGTAAAACGAGAAAAGAGCTGCGCACAAAAAGGTAAGTGGTGTTAGTCGAATCGACTAAGATTAGTGTTCTAGGGTTAAAAGAAGAATAGTTGCGACTGGTAACAAAGACATGATAGAAGGAGACATTTTATTCAGAAGAGTGTGAAAGCAAGTCACTGTTATTGAAAAAAACATGTGTTACTGTGCACAATGAAGTTTGCAAGAAAGAATAGTACAAAAATATTAAAAGAATGACATTCCGAGTAAATGCGACTTGAAATATTTGATCACTGCCGTTACCAGTGATTTATCAATAACTGTGATTAAAGCACCGGTATGAAAATATCGCTCATCTCTAGTACCGAGTCTGTGGAAAGTGGCAGAAGTCATTATGATTCCAAACCCAGGAAAAGAACCAAACGATGCTAATACCTATATACCTATTTCATTATTACCCATAATTTCAAAACTATTTGAAAGAATGATTTTAAAAAGAATCACACCGATTATTGAACGTAACAACACAATTCCAAAACATCAATTTGGTTTTAGAAATCAACACTACGATTAACCAAGTTATAGAAAATGCCTTAGAGTCAAGAAAGATATGCTCTACTGTATTTCTTGATGTTTCCCAGGGGTTTGATAAGGTTTGGCACGCCGGATTCCTTTCGAAACACAATTACCTAGTAGATGTTGTAACTTAATGAAGTCATATTTAGAAGGAAGATATTTTCGAGTAAAACATGAAAATCTCTACTCACATCTTAAGAAAATAGGGGCAGGCGTTCCGCAGGGAAGCATTTTAGGACCCCTTATATACCTGCTTTATAAAAGTGATGTACCACAGACAGAAAATACAACTATGGCAAATTTTGCTATTGATAGCAGCAACCGTAGAAGAATCCACTCAACAATTACAAACCGCTCTCGATCGTGTAATACAATGGACCAAGCTATGGAATTTAAAATTGAATACAACAAAGTCAATCCATATAAACTTCACAAATAAAAATACACGACATATACCCATGTTGATAGATAACATACCAGTACCATATGCCAACAAGGCGAAATACCTTGGTATGACCTTGGATACAAAGCTAAGATGGAATGAGCACATTAAAATGAAATCTACAGAACTTGAAATAAAATGGAAGAAACTTAAATGGTTAATTGGGAGAAAGTCATCTCTTGCTATCGAAAATAAACTTTTGATATATAACCACATCCTTAAACCCATATGGACTTATGGTGTGCAACTCTGGGGCTGTACTAGTAAGAAAAATAGCAATGTTATACAATGCTTTCAAAATAAGGTGCTTATAAGTATTGTCAACGCACCATGGTATATCCGCATAGCTGACCGTCATCGAGATCTAGAAGTTGAAATCCAAAAAATAGCAGCAAAACACCATGAACGACTGCAGAAACACGCCAACACCGAGGCATCATCCCTCAATAATATAGCTGGTATGGAGCGCAGACTCAAACGCAAAAAGCCCTCTGACCTGGTTAGGGCAAATAGTGTCGATTTTGATCGGACTTTATATATATAAACAAAATTAATTAAGATACCAATGTATATATGAAAAAAATTTATTGTTAGTTTTTTAGAAACTAGTTGCAGTATAAAATAAATAATAATTTTGGAGAAGCAGGTGATCCCATTGGGAGTCCTTTCCGTTGTAAATATATCTTCTCACTATATTGAAAGTATCTATTATCCTCTATACAAAATTTCAAAATAAGGAAAAATAAGCCTTTTTCAATAGTTGTATATTCCTCAATATCATTCCATTTTCCCTTATAATATTCATTGCCAAATCAACAGGAATACTTGGAAATAAAGAAACTACATCAAAAGAAACTAATTTTTCATCATTCTGTATTTGTTTGTTGAATAATCTCTTCTTAAATTCAAGTGAGTTCTTTACATTGTACTTAGATTCTTCTGTAATCTTCTTTAAAATGTTAAAAATGTATTTACAGAGTTCATCTGATGGAGAATTAATAAAAGAACAAATTGGTCTCAATGGAAATTCTTCTTTATGAATTTTAGGTAGTCCATATAATCTAGGTGCTATAGCAATATTAGTCTTAAGTTTAATTTTCTCTGTATTTATAATAATTTTCTTTTCAAAAAGTTCATCACCTAAATTATTATTAATCTTTTGTAATCTACTCGTTGGATCCCTATTTTGTAAACTATATTTTGTAATATCTCCTACGATATTGTTCATTCTCATATCATAATATTTTCTCCTTATAGCTACAGTTGTATTTCCCTTATCCGATCTCAATATAAATAAATCCCTATTCTTTTTTAAGAAAATTTCGGCTTCCTTTACCTTATCCAAAATGTAACTATCTCTGTTTGTCAATGTTATTCTATTCAAATGGCTACTTTCATTAGGACACAAACATGCATTTTTCGAAGTTGAATATGATAACTGATGCAGAGGCCTGTATACAGACAATACCGGATAAGGAGGAACAAGAAATTGCTAGAAATAGATTAGCAAATGTAATTAATAGCCATTTCTATAGAATAACATTGACAAACAGAGATATAAGGTTAAATAAACGAAAAGAATTTACAAAATCAAGAGCAGAAGAAATAAAAATATAAGATGAATTACAACAATTTCAAAAAGAACGCACAAGTCAGAATATTAATCAATAAATTCAAGACAATTCTACGATAACTTTCTTGATACGTTGCAGAAATACCGGAATTATACCAAATTTTATCTCAAATTCTACAAAGAATGTCTCAAATATTTTTAAGATGGAAGGACTTTTGGCGATTCAGAACAATATTTATAATTATATACAAGATTTGCACAACAAAATTTTAAGATTAACATTAAAAGAAAAGCACCAATTACTGAAACATTTTCAAAGTGAGATAGAATTGATAAAAAGTATTTTAGAGAGATATTTAACTGAAACTGAAATGAGAGAATTTTTAAGATATCAAGATATAATTGCAGCATCATTTAATGAGAAGGTAAGAGGAGTTCATAAAAGGAAATTTGAATGTTTTAGGGAAATACAAAGGAAAGAGTTAGGAATTAGATTTAATAAGAAATGGTTTATGAATAAGACTGACTTAGATATTCCGACAGACGTAGTTAAAAGAGAAGATTTTCCGAAGTTGAATATGATAACTGATGCAGAGGACTGTATACAGACAATACCGCGTAAGGAGGAACAAGAAATAGCTAGAAATAGATTAACAAATTTAATTAATTCGGTTGCGTCAACCGAATTACCAAAATGATTCGGTTGTAGCAACCTCACAAATTCGGTTGGAAAAAAATTCGGTTGTCATAACCGAATTGTTATGTGAGGGTACTTGCATAAATACCCATACATGTACATTAAGAAAACTTGAGGTAATACCTACAGAGATGATCATACATGTTCATTCCTATTCACAGCTGCTCATGACATAGCGGTTAGCAGTAATTGAACGACTTGCATAGAGACTTAAAATTTATTTAAATGCCAGATAACACAGGATGGGATCCATGTATAGTCTTTCGATTCAATACTCGTTGGTTTCATCAACGACTATATAGACTAAAGACAAACCACCAGCCTCAACTGCTGTTAAAAAGTCTCTTTAATTTTATATGCAAACTGGTTTTAAGAGAAACAGTTTTTAGTGTTCTTTTTAACGCGTATTTTTTAATATTAATAAGCAAAATTTTGTGCTAATTATACAAAACTAATGCAGAGAACATATCAAACAACACAAGTGCACTTTACAATTTAATTAAAATTACTTAAAAACAATAAAAATAATTAATTAAAAATACCACTTTTTCACGTTTTTTGTTACTTTACACTGAAACTCTCTTAAAACCAGTTCAGTTTTTAAGATGAGAGCCGTGGATAGTGCCTGGTTTCATCAAACAAAAGTAATGAAATATTATATCAAAATTACGAATAGTTTAGTGGACGAAAATTGTTTAAATTTTTAAAAAATTATTCAATAAAAAAAATACAACCCTAATGTTTATCTCAAAACTATAATGTGGCAAAAAGACAAATAAGTTCGTATCGTCATTGATTTCAACATCATGCTGGGTGAAAGGCGCCTATAACTATATTTTGTTGTTGTTGATGCTGTTGCTGTTGTCATTCTTGTAGTTTCTTATGATTCCACTGATTCTGATGCGGATGTTATTTACACTTCAAACAATTTATAAATGTGTTTTCAATGTGATAATATGTTGTCTTTGTACCATTGATTATATTAGGTTAGAAAAAAAGAATTTTCGTAAGTTTTTATTTTTTAGATATTATAGTCGAACAATAAGGACTTTTGGTGTACTTTAGGCAATGACCATATCGCATTACAAATAAAACACATCATTTTAGAAACTGTTTTAAAGTTGATTTTAAATTTTATATAAATTATTTCGCTAATTAAAATAATTTAAAAAGTGTCACTTAAGGCCAATATTCTTTTCCCTATACTTATTGTTGTCTAACTTTTTGTTTATTTGTTACGCTAATGATATTAAACTTTAGCTCCAGATGTGTTTATGTTAATATTTTAATTGTTAAATGTGTGGCAGGTTTTTTTCTGAAGCATTCCTTTGTAATTGAACTCAGCACTGAACAAAAACACTGACAATTTATATTATAAAGTGACATTGAATACTTAGTGAGCTGTTAGACATTTCATCAAGAACAATCTTCAAATAAACCGAAACTAATAACATTTAAGGTGGCATTTCTGGATGACATTTTTCATCAGAAAAACGAAATAAGAAAAAACAATACATGCTATGCAAAGACAAATACATGTAATCACTCATTCGTCTCAAAACGAAAGTCTTGTAGAAACCCACAATAAGTCTATCCTTTTTGTAGTTTTAAACACAATTTTCTTTCTCTCTATCACCACTAGAATAGTATTCAAGTGACAACGCACAGTGAGGTATTTTTGAGAACTGTTGGAAATAAATCTGCCATATTTTACGATTGTAATGAAATTTATTGCAGTTGGATCCTAGGTATATTCGTGCTTAAGTTTTAGCTCTTGACCCATAGCCCCCAAAGTGAGAAACTTCGTGTAAAAAAAAATGCAAACAGTCGTCCTTTGTTTATCTTTGATTCTATTTTGATTTTTCAAATTTCTTATAAAGGTTTTTTCAACAGGGACGGTACAAAAGTAGAAAGACAGGGACAGCAAACGACTCCATATTTCTTGCCGCTCTTTTGACATTTCTCTTCAGTAAGGTTTGCCATTTCATGATGGAAAGATATACGAGCCAACAACGAATCGAAATTATTAAAATTTACTACCGACATTTGGAGTCAGTGGCCTCAACGTTAAGAGCGCTAAGTCCAATTTATGGTCGTCATAATGAATGGCTTCGTCAATAAACAAAATATGCGTTATTGGTCAGACAGCAATCCACACGTACTCCATGAGTCATCATTGCATCCCGAAAAAATTACGGCTTGGTGCGGTTTATGGGCCGGCGGCGTCATTGGGCCGTACTTCTTCCGTGATGATCAAGACCGGCACGTTACTGTGAATGGGAATCGCTACCGTTCAATGATAACCGAATATTTTTGGCCCCAATTGGATGATATGGACTTGGAGGACATGTGGTTCCAACAGGACGGCGCCACAAGCCACACAGCGAATGTCACAATTAATTTATTGCAAACCAAGTTTGGAGAACGTGTTATCTCACGAAATGGTCCAGTCGATTGGCCGCCTCGGTCGTGCGATTTGACGCCGTTGGACTATTTCCTGTGGGGCTACGTCAAATCTGTGGTCTATGCCAACAAGCCAGCGACGATTGATGAACTTCGTACGAATATCGGCCGATTTATGCTTGAAAACCGTCGAAAATTGGGTTCAGCCTCTGGACTTCTGCAAGCGTGCCCGTGGTGGCCATGCAAAAGAGATCGATTTCCATACATAATGGCATCGAACGTACTTTCACAGGAATAAAGAATTTCATTGATATTCAAAACCGTTTTTGCTTTATTTAAAAAAACTTTTGTAGCGCTCTTATTGAAGCGCTTTAATTCCCTTCGCCTTTAATTCCCTATGTTCCACTGGGAATTAAAGAATTAAATATTATTGAAGAATCCTTTAGTTTCCTACATATTTGGATTTGAAAAATATTTGTTTTTTTGCCTTGCCTTAATCAGTATCTTTATGCAGAGCGGGTTCATAGTTGGGACGAATATTTTTGAAAAATATTTTTTATATTTTCAAAAACATACCAACCTAGCAAAAAAATTGGAAATTATACTTATAAAACAGCTTCTTAAGCATGTAATACTTCGAAAATATTCGTTAGTGTATTGTTAGAAGTAATTCTGAACAACTTCAAAAAACTCGCTTCTTTCGTTGCTTCCAAAGAATCCATTAGTATATTCTTACAGCTTTTTTTAGAATCAATTTTGAAAAGCATACAAGAAATCACTTAAGCATTGCTTTTGAGGCATAATTGCTCTAAAAGTGATTGTAGAAAGTGATCTTCATACAATATTGGTTTGTTGGTTGGTTTATGTGGCTGCTAACGCCTAATAATCAAGTAGATTGAAGAGCAACCCATTTTGAAAAGACCACACTTCCCGTAACGTAATAATAACCGGAAAGCTAGACCCAACCCGTTAGATTAAGATACAGGAGAAGATCACGTAACCTTTCCCCCGATATCACCGACATGTAGTCTAGTATATGATCGCCGCAATCACAGGAGGAGATGACTTACCGTCTCCTACCTTACCATATATTACGCGACCGTCCTACTCGGCATCCAGTGTCCGGTAAGCACGGCCGTCAGCTTCGGGACTTTCCCCTGCTGCTCCCGAGGAGAGATTTAGTGCGCCCCAGATCATAGTCGGGACACGTAACTCTCGCAGTGCTGCAAGTGTTCAGTCTGGTCCATCTCCTCCTCGCCTTTTGGAGGTAGTGCCCAGTAACACAGTATATTTCCCAATAGACGATTTCCGGAGGGACCAATGATTTGTTTTTAATATTTATAATTAATTTGTTTAAATTCCATATTTTTTTAATTTTTCAATTTTCAAAAATATTTATAAAAAAAATGGTAAAAGTTGCTTTTGATGCAAATGTGAAAATAGTACTGTAAACAGTACTAAATTGCAGTACAACTTTTGAACTTCCTTAATAAGTAATTTTATTGAAGAGATTAATGCACAATATCTCGCAATAACAAAGTGGTGTTTTTATGTCAGTCAACTTTCATGTCAAAAAATAGCTCAGGAGTGGAGTGCTAGACTAGCAATCTTGCGGTCGCAAGTTCGATACCTTGTGGTGGCAATAAAAAATTTTTTGTAAAATAAATACTATATAATTTCTTTCGAAGATTTTTTTTTCTTTTAATTGATAAAAAAAGAGTTCCCTTTGCACTCGTTTAAAAATTACTGAAAAAGTTTTAATTTAATTTTTTTTATGGCAACTCAATCCCGATATTAATACTTTTAAAAAATTTTATTTTGTTTTTTCCTCAATAAAAAAAAATCACTTGTGTACAAATGAATTTATTTTTCTTGATGAATATTTTGTTTTCATCAATTTTTTTATTTTTTGTTTTCTTTTCGAAAACAAAATTAAAAAATATCCGTAGGAACTGATATTTTCAGGAAAGTTGAGAATTATTTTTATTTTTGTATTGAGGAAAAAACAAAGAAAAAAAACGTTTTATTTTGTATTGAGGAAAAAACAAAATAAAACGTTTCAAAACTTCTTTTTTTAGTTTTTTATGATTACAATTACATATAAATTTTGTAAAAATTCTTAAAACAACATTCATATGGACACATTTCTGCATTCAATGATACATACCTTTGCGTTACTAAAAAGTAATAAAAATTTCCGCCGAAAAGACTCCCATCATGCTGAGCAGAATAATTTTGTGCAAAAGAAAAACTGTGGTCGATAAAACCATAGGATTTGTGAGCAACTAACCACAAAAACTGCACTTAAAAAATTGAAAAATAATGTCGGAACGCGAAAAAAGGCATTATGGTAGAACAAATTAATTTTGATATTTAATCAGCGATTAACATTCTGCAAGCAAATATATTGATGCAAAACTATTCCTTTTTGCAAAATTTTTTTTAGCTATTTTTTTTTTTTTTTGCAATCTAACCAGCTAATTTTTGTATAGGATATACATATTATTATTTATAGTCCCTAGATTATGTCTAGGGACTATAAATAATATCCATATTATAGTCCCTAGATTATGGATTTTAAAAAACCCCACTTAAAAAATTGCAAAATAATGGCGGAACGCAAAAAAAAAACTTTATGGTACAAAAAATTAATTAAAAATTCTTATCAGAAATTTACATTCTGCAAACAAATACACTGATGCAAAAAATTTTCTTTTCGGAAAATTTTTTTCGCGAATTTTTTTTTTGCAAACTAACCACCAAACTTTGATATGAGATAATTGGTGTTATAGTCCCTAGATTATGAATTTTAAAAACCCACACTTAAAAAAATACAAAAAAATCGCGGAACTCGAAAAAAAGCTCTTTGGTATAAAAAATAAATTAAAAAACTCTGTCAGCGATTTACATTCTGCAAACGAATATGTTGATGCAAAAATTTTCCTTTTTGCAAAATTTATTTTTCGCGAAATTTTTTGCGTACGAACTACCAAACTTTGGCATAATATATGGGTATCATAGTCCCAAATTTATGTATTTTAAAAAACCGCACTCAAAAATTTTTACACTTAATCAGCTATTACCATTCTGCTATACATATGTGTATTGATGCAAAACTTTTTTGAAAATTTTTTTTCTCAATTTTTTTTTGTTTTTGCAATCTAACCAGACAATTTTGGTATAGGATATAGGTATTATAGTTCCTAGATTGTGAATTTAAAAAACCACGCTTAAAAATTTGCAAAATAATGGCGGAACGTGAAAAAAAGCTTTATGGTAAAAAAATTAAATATTTGTAAAAGCCTAATCAGCGATTTACATTCTGCAAACGAATACATTGATGAAAAAATGTTTGTTTTCGGAAAATTTTTGTTCGCGAATTTTTTTTTGCAAACTAACAACCAAACTTTGATATGAGATATTCGGTATTATAGTCACTAGATTATGAATTTTAAAAATCTGCACTTAAAAAAATTTAAAAATAATGGCAGAACGCGAAAAAAAGCTTTATGGTACAAAAAATAAATTAAAAAACTCACTCAGCGATTTACATTCTGCAAACGAATATGTTGATGGAAAAATTTTCCTTTTTGCAACATTTTCCTTTTTGCAAAATTTTTTTCGCGAAACTTTTTGCATACTAACCACCAAACTTCGGCATAAGGTATGGCAATTATAGTCCTAAGGTTAAAAATTTCATAAAACCGCACTCAAAAAATTGCAAAATATTGGCGGATACGAAAGAAGCCTTTGTGATACAAAAAAATAATTAAGAAACCTAATCAGCAATTTATATTCTGCAAAAGAATACATTAATGCAAAAATTTTTTTTTGCAAATTTTTTTTTTGGCAAATTTTTTTTGCGAACTAATTACCAAACTTTGGTATGAGATATGGGTATTATGGTCCCTAGTTATGAATTTTAAAAATCTGCACTTAAAAAATTGCGAATTAATGGCGGAATGCGAAAAAGGTTTCATGGTGCAAAAATTTAATTAGAAAACTTATACAGCGATTTCATCCCGAAAATGGATAATATTAATGCAAAATGCTAGTCAATTGGCAAACATTTTAGCAAAAAAAAAAAAATATTTGCAATATATGTCTGTATATACCCTACGGGGAATGAGGAGTCAATTGCCCTCCAAGGACCTATCCCGTGACCGGTCAACCGAAGGCATATTACTAAATTAGTACAAATATGAACAAAAGAAAATGAATTAATTTTCTAAGTATTTTCTGATCCGTTATTTTCACTGTTGCTTTTAAGAAAACTTGACCGATACCGAAATAAAAAACAAAATTCACGGCATATTTTTAAAAATATATTTTATTTATTTTTAACTTTATTTTTTACGATTTGCTTATTTTACCTCTTATTTTAAATTTCCATAATGTTTTGCTAAGAAATTTTAAGTTTTGTATTTTCAACGTTTTTTTAATGTTAAAGCTGTTTTAGTTTTAACAATTGGTATTTCATTTAACTTTTCTTTTTAACTTAAGGGGAATTTTTTAAATTTTTATTTATATTATCAGATGTTTTGAGGTGATTTTATAATTTTTAATTGATTTTTTAATTTAATTATGGCCAACTCAAAAAACAAGTCAACTGCCATTAAGGGACCTATCCCATGACCGGTCAATCGGGGGCATATTCAAGGCACTTCCACCATATTTGTGTGTGTGTTAATGTTGTTTTCTTTTCTAATTTTTCTTTTCCATGTTTTTTTTATTTGCTGTGTGTGTGTTTGTTTTTTCTTTCTCTTTTTTATTTGAACAGAAACGAAAAACATATAACTTAGCCATCAGCCAGCCATCACGCATAAGCAACATTAGCTCAGACGTTATAGCGTTTGCCTTACAAGCAGAAGGTTGTGTTATCGAGACCTACTTCAACGCCAAGTAGATTATTTTTAATTCTTAATTTTTTATTAGATAATTTGAAAAGCTATTTTTAGACACACCACCTTACTGCCACAATGTCTCTAAACTGTGGCAATTGGTCATTTCCAATGACAACGCCATGTTAAAGTGATATGTCTCTTTCAAACAAAAAGACCGATCAACGACCGGTCTCCGCCCCCTTGGGACCTATCCTGCGTGTCATCTGGGACCGGTCCATTTCCCCGTAAGGTATGTACCGCCCAACAGTGCACTCCAGGGTATTATATGATTTTCTACAGATTTGAAACCAAAAACCAGAATAGTATCTCCACCATAAAAATAAAACAAAAATTTTAAAATTCTATTCATATTTTTGTACTTAGTACAAAGATGAAAAACAAAAAAAAACGTTTTGAAACGTTTTAAAAAGCTTTACTTTTTTTATCAATTATTTTTATTTGATATTTATACCAAAAGATATTTTTGGAATTTCAACTTGAGGGATATTTTCATTTTAAAGTACATTTGGAATTTTTTGTTTTCGATTGAGAAATAAAAACATTTTGAACATTTGTGAAAAGGAGACAAAGAGGAGATAAGAAAATAAACAAAGAAAATTTAAAGTAGAATGTTTGTATGTCTATTTGATCACTTCTGAGAGCAAAAAACAATAACAGAAAACTGAATAGAAAAGAAAAACTATGAATTAGCCACACTATGAGCAAGGCCTTACGTGGGTTAGATGGCTAAGCTGTCGAACTCTAGTATAGTTACGTTTGTAATGTGGGAATGCATGGGTTCGATTCCTACAGCCGACAGGTTGTTGAAAAAATGATCATATAGAGACAATCTGACAATAAAATATAAACAATAATACAATTTAATGGAAAATCACTGATGACTGTCCAAAAGAAAAAGGCAGAAACTAGATCTAGTCTGATTTGCAGATTAATAATGTGTTTATAACTTTGAAAAAATGTTTATTCTTCTGCTTAACCTCAAACCTACATAATTAGTGATATTTATTTTTGATAAAAACAAAAAAAAAAACGTTTTCTGGAGCCTGAACTCAATGTTAAAATCTTTAGTATTTATAATAAAAGAGAAGTATAAAATCCATATTTGGAACTATCGCCCATATGGGCTATATTTACGATTTTCTCTTCTTTTATCATTCTATAGAAAATTTTGACACAAGACCCATTTTAACCAATTCGAATTTCGAAACCAAGCCAGACTGTTGTAGGGTATTGTAAAGTCGGCATTTAACCGACTTTAACTTCTTTACTCGTTTTTTTCTATGCGAGGTTCCTTACTTTGGGCGCTCATGGGGCCGTTCCAAGGAAGGCAATGGGATCCATAACTGAAAATTAAGTTAGACTACGCCTCTCCAATTATACCAAATTTCATTGCAATAAACCCAGAAGATAAGAAATGACAAATTTATTTCGAACATTTTTCAATAATCTCCCACTGTGCAATGTGAGTAACAGGAAAAAATTAATTTCCGCTTGTCAACTTTATAATTATTTCATACTCATTTCAGCAAAGAAATTTTGCTTTTACCACGGTTTTAATTTGACTGTTTGATGTATGTATTAAAAACAGCCTTAACTCTATTTTCTGTTACATCTGCCATGTGTTGTAAGTCTGTCAACTTCATACATATTAGTGGTGTTTGCTTGTATGCTACTTTTACTAGTAAAAATTTATAAAAAACTTAAGGGGAAATTTTACTATTTTTTAAACGAAAAACTTCTTTTAGCAAAAGCTAGAAACATGGTTCTTAGTTGAATAAATGATATTATCTAACAATTTTTTTTAGAATATCTTGTAACCCAACAAAAACAAAATGGATATCATGCTTAAAAAACTACTTCTCTCAGTGCTTCAAAGTAACCGTTAATATATTTTAACTGATTTTGCATATTTTTGATATATCACTTTAAAACATCTGAAATCGCGCTTAAAATTGTTTAATTTGTTCCATAATCTTACTAATATTGTACTATAATGAGTTCCTGATTTATCAACAAAATTTTTTAAAGTCTTGAGAATTTTTCTAAAATTAATTAACATAATTGCAGCCATGGTTTAACTATAAAAGGCTAAATCGGCATTTTTTCACTGTAGACTACTTTGACAAAATTCGGAACAATAATATTTACGAATTTAAAGAAGGTAATAAGAAAATAAAATTCAAGATAAATTACTCATGTTTACACTAAAATATTTTTGTTGAAAAAATGTGTAAGAATTTTTAATATTTTTATTTTTATTGCCAGAATTGTAATTTAATTTATAGGCTAATATCTAATTTTTTATGACATATTAAGGTCATACAATGAGCCTAAGTGTATTAGGTTGTGTACTAGGGTTTGGGATTTCCCGGACTTTTTTATTTCCCGGGAAACGGGAATAAAAAAATTTGATTCCCGGGAATCCCGGGATTCCCGGGAAATATTTTTGAACAACATTGTTAATGAAAACCACCTATATAAGTAATTTTTGTTAAAAAAAAACACTATTTCAGTACAAATTCAGAATCCACAATGTTATTTTCCAAAGACAAATAAAACTCTTTTAGTCTTATTTCTACAATTCTTCTTATTTCATCAGCATTATACATATCTTCCTGATATATAAACCAACCCCAGAATATAAAATAACTTATTTCCGTTTATACATATGTTCAAATATCTCTTTTGTGATATTCTTGTCCATTCATCTAAGATAGTAAATCTCCTATTGTTAGAAATATTGCTCGATATTTCTTTTATCATGATATCTCTTACATGATTGTGGTAATTTAATATAATGTTCTTTACATCGGTTTCATTTTTTTGCAATGCAAGGTTTTTATTATAAAAACTTTCTCGAATAAACGAAGATCTAGTATGGTGCGGATTGACATTCCGTCGACTGCGGCTAATTTGGATACCATTTCAGGAAATGTTTGCCCTACCATAAAACGTTCAATGCCTATTCAGCTTACACTTTTTTCTTTGGGTACTTTGCTAGTTTTAGCTTGAACGTTATTCTTGTTGTTGTTTTCTTCAAGAGAAGTTGCATGACCATAATTTTTTTTTTTTTTTGTGAACCAAATTTAGATGTCGGATAACCAAATTTAGATACCTCCGTTAACAATTAGTCTTTTAGGGCAAATACTGCACTGCGCTGCATTGTCGTTTTTTGTGAAGTATTTACATACTTCTGACATTTTATTCTTTAATATAAAAGAATATATTAGTTTGAAAGCAGGTGTATTAAAATAAAGTAAACTTACTTGAAAATATCACATTTATTAATGAAAACGTTACCTACTTATAAAATTATTGGCCCTTAATATAAAGGAGTATTTTAAATTTAAAGTCGACTTTATTTTTAATGATGCGGTTTTGTTCATTTTGTGTATGAAAACCTTACAAAAATATTTATATTTTCAAACATTTTGATTGGTTGAAAATAAATTAACCGATCAGAATACTCCAAAAATAAACCAAGTTTTTAACTAAAATATACATTTGAAAAATTTAGATAGTAAGGGCGATTATTGTAAGAGACAAATTTTTTTTTCATATTTCTTTTAAACATTTTACCAAGTTTTTAAGTTTTACTTCTTAAATTTTGAATAAGTTATGCGAAAAATCTTTATTAGTTGAAATGCTCCTAATTACTTGGCAAAGATTTTTTTTGTGTGTCAAATAAATTGATTCCTTTTTAAAAGATTTTAACAATGATATTTTTGTTTTGGTATTTAAAATGTTTTTTATGACTAAAATTAAAAAATCCTATTCCAAACAAAAACAATTTAAAAAATTTAATATTTTTAAAATTTCCCGTTTTCCCGGGAAAAATATATTATTTTCCCGGGAATTCCCGGCAGACTTTTCCCGGGATTTCCCGGGAATTCCCGCCCGGGAATTCCCGAACCCCAAACCCTATTGTGTACTGAACATTAATGTTGACCATGGACATATTTCCAGATTTTGAAATGTTATTGTTCTGCGAAATGTCACAAATAACAGGCTATGATTGAAGGTACGTGAATATTGAAATGCATCTTAGCTCCTTAATATTTTTATATTAGTTTTTAGTATTTTATCAATGACACTGTCAAATATCAGTTTAGTACTCCTTTTGGTTCCGCAGTTATTAACCAAAAAAATTTTCTGTACCACTGGCGATTTCTGTCTGGGCAAGGCACTAAACTTAGAATATATATAATTAATACTTTTGGAAGTTCCTTAGAATAACTTCCAAACGGGTGAAACTTGGGAAGCAGTGAAAGAAATGACAACCAAAGAATGACTATCATTTACTTTGTTGCTTATTGGTCCCGCCACCATTTGACAATCTGTTTGGAAATAAATTGTATCCAAATCACTTCCTAGGATCGCTAGAGCAATAATGCTTTGGAAGCAATAATACAATTTTTTGGATGTGGTTTAGAATGACTTCTAAAAAAGCAGTAAAAATATGCCAACACATACTTTGGAAGCAACGAAAGAGGTGATCTGAAAAGCATCACTTTCAATTTTTTTCTGAGTTATTTCGGTGCTTTTTTACCCCTTTTAGATAACTTTTTACGTTTTTACACGTTACAATGCTACAAAGCATTTTTTGTATTCTAAACTGAATGATTAACAAAAATTAATTTCGTGCTTTTTTAACCCATTCTTGCTTTTTACGCATTTTATTATATTCACGGTGCTTTTCTTCCTTCACGAATTGGCGACACTGATCACAAAACACTACCCACATAATAATAAAGCAATCACTTGTCACTACTACAACATCAACGACAATAATTATAAAAAATGTCTGACAACCAAGCGTATTGTCAAGTTCTGTAATGTCTGCTAATGATAATGTCGCGTCATCTGACAACAACCTTTTACAATTCTATTATACCATCATTACCAATGATATTCCATGAAAGCATACGCATCACATGTGACATAAGAATCAACACAGTACATTAAGGGGTTCCAAAATCAATTGCCCAACGATTTTGTAGTTGGGAGAAATTTAAGAAAGTTTTGGCATTTAGATCATTCACAAATACTTAAAAATAGTTTAATTAAAATTTTATGTACCTGTAGTTTAAATCTTATATAAAACAAAATGAACTTATTCGTTGTTTTCCAGATGTTCGCGTTTTCCTTATTTTGAGAAAACAAAAATTTAATTCTAATTTTTGAGGCAATATGCCTAAATTAATATTTACATATATTTCTCGATTTACACTACAGATACGTTCCTGAAAAAGTAGTGTAAAACGAAATCATAATTTTGTGCAAATTGACAGAACATGCCTATTCTGGATATGACTTTTTACAACTTTTGTAAATATTATTTCTCCCAAGGCAAAATCAAGTAGATCATGGAAAAATATTAAGAACTACGATTTTACTTTTCCGCGATCTTTAAAAGTTTCCGCTCCAAACGCATTCAAGTTTTATATAAATCAGTTTTTTTTTTAATTTGAAAAAAGTAATATTTCACTCCAAATTACCCGATCAAAAAAGCATTATATCTAGCATATGTAGTCATATCTCATTTGATATAGAACGACATTTAATCTTATCCAAATTCATCTCAAAATTGGGGTAAACCGTAATATCAAATCAGATCCCTCAAATATATTAAAGAATTAAATTAGATCCAAATATATCTCAAAATTGGGAGATCCAATAATATCCAATGATATAAAATTAAGATCCTGATAGATTCTAAAATATCCTATGGGATTAATTTAGATCCAATTAGATGCAAACGGATAAGCTAAGTTTGGCATATATAATTGGATAATTTGAGATCAGAATTTATCCTATAATATATTTGGAATTATTTAAATTTAAAAAATTAAAAAAAAATATTTATTATTTGAAAAATATTTATTTCATTAAAAAAAATGCCGTCGGCAGGATTTGAACTTACACACTGCTATACAAAATGACGGACTATATGAGACAACATTGTTCGTGTTACTCAGTTATATATAACACTGTGAGACAAATGGTAGGGGTCAGTGATCGGGAAGGGTTCAAACTACCGGGGAAAGTTATATCGGTAAAAAAGAAGTTATACGTGTCCCGGCGTTTCGCTGGGTCACCCCTAGGAATCGAGATATATCGATTTGACCTTTGGTGGTTTTTTTTTGACATACCTCGAGAACCCCTAGTCCGATTTTGCTCAAACAATTTTAAAAAAATTAAAAATTACAATTCCTTTAATCTATTCATATATCGTTTTTCTATATAATCAACAGTTTTGCCGGTAAAAATAAATGTATGAAGAAAAAAATATTTTTTGCTTAAAATATTAAAAAAAAGTAATAAACAAAAGGTTATTGATTTTTATGGTAGCGGTAACAAACATTTATTTTTACCGGCAAAACTGTTGAGTATAAAGAAAAACGTTATATGAACAGATTAAAGGAATTGTAATTTTAAATTTTTTTAAAATTGTTTGAGCAAAATCGGACTAGTGGTTCTCGAGTTATGTCAAAAAAATATATATCTCGATTCCTAGGGTTGACCCAGCGAAACGCCGGGACACGTATAACTTGTTTTTGACCGATATAACATTTCCCGTTGGCTTCATTCCATCCCGATTTTGACTGTCGCATAGTGTAATTATATAAATTTATAAATATAGATGACTTAGAAAAAATAAATTAATAACATTCTTGCAAAAAAACAAAAATCGAAATCTTAAATTCTTTAAAATCACGGAATTTTTTTGGTGAAGAAGATAAAAAAATATTTGTTGAAAGAGTCTGTACAGTAGTTTTGATTTAACTGCCTTTTTCTTAAGTGCACATTTGCTTTAACTGCACAAAATTTTGGTTTCGTTTTTATTTTACAAAATTATGTACGCAATTGTCTTCTTTAAGTGCACTTTTTGTACGTGCGCATTTAACCCATATTATCCTAGCGTCGTCATATGACGACATGAAAAGGCCTCTTTTTAAACGTGCATAATACCGTTACTTTAAACATGGAAGGACTTCTGTTAATAGTTTTGTAAACAAAAAATGTTAAATATTCATTCTGTGTTTATTTTATCCACTTTGGTTATTGTTTCTGGACACAGTGAATGACCGAAAATCACAAAAATTCCAAAACTGAAAAATTTATAATTTCTTTCAATAAAAAAATTTAAATTTATTACATTAATATATTTTTCTTGTTTGGTTTTTCTAAAAGCCAACTAAATTTGCTCCATATTGGTAAAACTACAATGTCCTAATCGCAAGTTGGAAAAATTATATAATTTAATGAATTTGGGTGTCGTCATATGACAACGCTAGGAGAATATGTGTACAAAATGTAAACAATTTTTATTTGTTTTTTTTAATATAGTCATTTTCGGCTGTCTTTGACAAGGTTTGGAGCTTCGTTCCTTACCTCAGTATGGAATCTACCAAGATCGACAGGAAAATAGTCTTAACCCTCTAACCGGCCTAAGCTTTTTTGCAATGAAATTTGTACCATGTGTTCCTCACGAAAAATAAACAATAAGTTCTTCTATAAAATTTTTTTTCGTTGCCTACTTTAGGCGATATGGGCCAAGATAGTTTAAGGGTGAATCTCGAAAACTACCGCATAAAAATTACTAGGTTTAGGCACAAATTACTTCACTTAGCAAGATGTAATTGCAATAAAAAAATTACATTTTTTGTGCTGTTACTTAAGAGGATGTAGCGATTTTCGTTTTTCGAAAAACGCGAAATTGAGCGAAAATGCACCAAAACTTCAATTTATATTATTCAAACTTATAAACTTTACTACCTATACCAAATATTATCGTTTAACCAAATTTCAGAAAAATCCGTCCATTCGTTTTGAAGTTAAGGCGATGTCCTTTAAAGGTGTCCTTATGGAATCTTGTGCGTCCTTGGACCAAAGTAAGGAACTTTTTGAATAGCTTAGGCTCCAGTCTTACTTCATGATCACTACCAATTGTTTTGATCAATTTAAATATGTTTTTAAGATATTTTAAAATCTTGGTTGTTTTAAAATATTTAATTTTTGAAATTTTACGAAATTTTATCTTTGACACTTTCTCGCTTCCAAACCGTGCATTGTATACAAAAAAATTCTTCACAAAAAATTTTATAAATTTTGTTTTCTGTTGAAAAAGCATAATTTCTTATTATAAAATACTCCTTTGGCGCTTTTCTTGTCAATTTAATATACCCCGCCTGGAGGCGGGCTTGCCGGTTAGAGGGTTAAACTTCCCGTAGTAGATACTTTACGTTATGGTCGAATAGAACACTTTCTAAAAAGAAGCCACAACGATAAGCAAAGACAATGTCGAGGCCTCGATATCAACCGCTTACGAGAGTTATAATTTTTATTTTCTCTCGCTATTCAATGAAATAATGTAGTTTATTAAAGAAATTGAAGTATATTTGAATTTATTTTGGAAAATAATGCTAATTTTCTATACCTTCAATGGAAAAATGTAGTTTTTAATAAATATTCCTGTTATTCTTAAACTTTTTTTGAATTTTTTTTTTATAACAATTGTACACATATTCTCCTAGCGTCGTCATATGACGAGAGGCAATAACTACGGATCTATATAAGACAACATAATTTCAACTTAAGTTTCGTGTTCCTAGGGCCCTCAGTAGCAAATTATGTAAGTTTCAAACAAGTGGCACAATTATTTCCTAATTCAGGAGAATATGGGTTAAGATAACTGCCTCATATTTTTGGCAGTCTTACATTATTTTCATAAAAAATACCACCGCAGCTGCCTCTTGTGTTTTGCTTTGTTTTTCAATTCTAGGGGAAAAAAAACACAAATAAAATAAATGTGTTGTCAACTTTTTTTGTGACAAAAATATTCTACTTTAGTCATTTTTAAACCATAGAAATCGCAAGATCTGGTGCAAAGCACAAATTTGTCATCACTAGCTTCATTTCTTTTGTTTGCTTTCAGTCTGTATTGGTATACCAGCACATTAAGGCAGGTAAACGATTTGACTTAGCTGCCTTTTTGGCTTACCTGCACAAAAACTCTTGCAAAAGTTGGTTGTGCAGCTAAGTCAAAATTACTGTATTTGTGAAATTAATAATGGGATAAGAACAATATACATGTTGTTGAAAAGGTAATAATAAATGTCTTTTAAATAAGGTATGACATGTATAAGCTTAGCAATCCTTTGGAAAAAATACTCTTTTTCACAAGTTCTTTTGTTGGTATTAAAAACAAGTAGGAGTAAAAATAAGAATATTGCCAAAATTGTATGTAGAAATATTACAAAAAAATCATTTTCGTTCTGGAAGAACTTAAGTTCAGAACTTTAACTAATTATATATACATTACGATGCCTTATTATATATTTAAAATACTATTGATTGAAAACATAATTTGCAGATGCTGTTGACACAAATGGTTTAATCTTTTCACGATCTGTAAAAAAAATATTTATAACTAAATCAAATTTATTAGAAATTTATTAATTCAGTTCGAGGCCAATTTCCTTATTATGAATTAACATAATAAGTACTTTTTTCAAAAACTGCTATTTTTCTTCACCAGGATATTCTCCTAACAAATACTTCACAGAGTTTTTGCTTTCAAAAACCTCTAACACTTTCAGGAATGAAAAGACGATCGTTTCGGGGATTTTCCAAGTCCCCTTCTTCAGTTTTCTTTAGAAAGTGGTGGCAATAGTGCAATGCAAATTGAAACATCAAAATTTCATATTAAACGTAGTCTACTACATCAACGAAATGAGAATGGAGTAAACAATAAAATATGTTTTCGAAGTCTCTGCAAAGACATAACCAACAATAGAAATATTATGAAAGTTTTTGTTTTTGTATTTCGTACCATCGGTACAAATAAAATACAAATTTTATTTTTACCACTTCTTTGTCAATTACAAGGAAGGGGCAAAAATTATTTCTCCGTACTGCGAGTGTTGTCAAAATGTTGGGTTTTTAATTTTTATTCAAAAAAATAAAAATTGTTTTTTCGACCTTTTTATTAATTAATTAGAAATTTATTAATCCAGTTCGAGGCCAATTTCCTTATTATGAATTAACATAATAAGTACTTTTTTCAAAAACTGCTATTTTTCTTCATCAGGATACACAGAAAAAAGTATCACAAAATTTTAAGTAATTAAAAAAAATTGTTGGCTTTTTACTTAGATATCTAACAATTTTTTTATTAAATGTTTGTAAATTGTATCAAAAATATCAAAAAAAAATAGCCTTAGAATTTTTTGAAACAAAAAAAAACAAATCATTTATTTTTTGTTTTCAATTGCTCAAATGTTTGTAAATTGTAACAAAAATTTAAAAAAAGTATTTTTTTTTTGTCAATACGACAACATAAAGCGAATAATTGTTTTAATATAACAAACTCGTTGTTGAATTTTATTTTTTTATTTTTAACAAATACAAACAAGTTACAAAAAAAAATTATTGTATTTACAAAACACATTGTTAAAAAAAAATTGATTTTATTTTTAACAAATTACAAAAAAGTTACAAAAAGGGATTTGTATATACAAATTCCATTGTTGGTGCCTTTTTAAAAAAATTTTTGTTTGTTTATGCAAAAAAGGTGTTTAACATTACAAACAGAATTTTGTAAATTTTTTCTGTGTATTCTCCTAACAAATACTTCACAGAGTTTTTGCTTTCAAAAACCTTTAACACTTTCAGGAATGAAAAGACGATCGTTTCGGGGATTTTCCAAGTCCCCTTCTTCAGTTTTCTTTAGAAAGTGGTGGCAATAGTGCAATGCAAATTGAAACATCAAAATTTCATATTAAACGTAGTCTACTACATCAACGAAATGAGAATGGAGTAAACAATAAAATATGTTTTCGAAGTCTCTGCAAAGACATAACCAACAATAGAAATATTATGAAAGTTTTTGTTTTTGTATTTCGTACCATCGGTACAAATAAAATACAAATTTTATTTTTACCACTTCTTTGTCAATTACAAGGAAGGGGCAAAAATCATTTCTCCGTACTGCGAGTGTTGTGAAAATGTTGGGTTTTATTAAAAACTTTCAAAAAATAAAAATTGTTTTTTCGACCTTTTTATTAATTAATTAGAAATTTATTAATTCAGTTCGAGGCCAATTTCCTTATTATGAATTAACATAATAAGTACTTTTTTCAAAAACTGCTATTTTTCTTCATCAGGATATTCTCCTAACAAATACTTCAAATTGAGGTAAAATATGTTCGAGCTGGGTTCGATAATAGTACCTCAGTCACATATATAATTATGTGTGGGGTTATATATGACAATATATAATTACATATTAAAATATTATTAATCCGAAGTTGCAGTAAACATAACTTTCAGGTGCTCTTGAAATGGGTTAATTTTTTAAGATCTGTAAAACAAATATTTACAAGTAAATTAAATTGAGTTAAAAAGTAAAAAAAAAAATTTTTTTATGCCAGAGCTGGTATTTGATAGTAGGGTCTCTGGTAATATGTGACTATATATATATTCTACATGAAAAATTAGGCTTATAGGCAGTTTTCCCCTTTTATAATGCACCGGATAGCCATTAGGGTGGTCGGAAAAAATGGATTTTTTTTATTCTTTCATTTTAATTATTTTTTCGTATAGACATTTAAAGAGGACACTTACTTGAGAAAAATGGTATACTATACTTATTTCTATTACTACCCGTTAAAAAGTTATTATTCCTTAAACTTTTATTTTTACATACCCTGCCTGCCCAAACCGCTGGAGCTACGAAGTTTAAATTTGGTATGAAGGTTCCTCCTCTGTGGTAGACATCCACTAAGAAGGGATTTTTCGAAATTCCTACAGGGAGGGGCAAAAAGGGGACAAGAAAAAAGAGCTTTTTCCAAAAAAAAAGTACCTTTCTCCAAAAAAAAGTACAATTTTCAAAAAAAAAGTACCTTCTCCCAAAAAATTGAAACCTCCAGAATTATTCAATCAACAAACATTTACACCGAACAACTTGTTGGTAAAATTTCGCGGTTGAACACTTCTGGATTAGTAAAAAATAGAGATAATTTGAATTGTTTAGCTCTCTCAGCAGTTGAAATTACTATTTATTGTTTCTAATAATCATTATCATTATTTTGTTAATAAAAAATGTTTACTTTGTTTTTAATAAATAAAATTTACTTTGCAATAAAATTTACAAAACAAGAAAACGTTGTTGTTACTTGCAAATAAATTTAAGGCTTAATAACTTTTTAACGGGTGGTAATAAAAATAAGTATAGTATACCATTTTTTTCACGAAAGAATCCTCTTTAATTGTGCATATTAAAAAATAATAAAAATTAAGGAATAAAAAAATCGATTTTTCCGACCACCCTAATGGCTATCAGGTGCATTGTAAAAGCGCAAAAAACTGCTTATAAGCTTTATTTCTCATGTAGAATCGATTTTTGAAGTCAGATTTTAAATATATTTAGCGGTTTCTGTTCCACAAAGTAAGGTACCCGAAATTCGCGATTTTAGCCGCCGAGAGCGGGTTGAAGGAGTTGGAATTTTTCAAAAATAAAAACGCCATTATTTTTATTTGCACAAAAACCTCCTAAAAAGTTATGATATCCGAAAATCTAAAATTCAAAAAACACTCTAATATATATATTAAACACAATATATAATTATATATTAAACACGTAGAAAATATTACTGACGTGGGACCATATATAATCATATCTCAAATTATATTGTTAATCTTGCACCATATACGGAATCATATGTAATTATATCTTATAGCATTTAATACAATATATAATCATATATAAAAATATTTTACACCATACAACCAACAAATTTTTATAAGAGGGCATACATTATTATATCTCAAAATATATGGCTTATATGCCACCATATGTGATCATATATTATGTTATATATGATCATTTATAATTATATATGACAAAAGATCTATCAAATCTCATTATATGTGGCATATGTGGTTCATATCTAATTTTATAAAATTATATATATAAAAATATATGGTTATATAAGGTACCACATAAGAAGCATATAAATATATATGGCTATTCATGACAATATATATACTCACATATTATAAGATAAAACAAGATATTACTATATATGACTATATATAAAAATTTTTTTCGATCGGGTAGTGAATTTTTTTTTAATTTTCTAATAGAAACATCAGTAAAAGTCATTTTAAAGCATTTTTACATACAATTAGCTAATAAAATAATTTTTTTTAACAAAAATAAAAAACTTGAAGCATATAGCTTTTCGTGCGGGAGGGTTTTTTTTATCAAATTGGTTTAAAAAAACTGTTTTTATTATCAGGACAATATTATCTATTTGTTTTTGCCTCGGGAGCTTACACCCCAGAAAAGATATACCCCTAATGCCTATAATATAGTAGTAAGTAATATTTATTAAATACTTTAAAATAAAACGTAGAGGCACAACTGGGCGTAAAGCCTCCCCTTTTAACTACATACCCATATACATTTAGCTTTAAACCTAAAATGTTAAGCAACCTTTCCTTGGAGTAGGTTTATACAAAAAAGAAATAATTTGCGAATTTCCAATTAGGTCTTGGTAAAAAAAATTGGAAAATGACAGACCACCCTAATGAATCGCTCAAACCATTCAATATAGAAATATTAAATAAAAAATATAGGTTTCTTTTAATCATGGTGTTCATTTACTCAAAATTCTTACCATCTTTATTATTATTAGAAAGTTTTCCAGCTGGAGTGAAACTAGTAAATTATAGGTAACCCTGTTGGAAATGGACCTGTCGCACGACACTTCATAAATATGACTGATCTGTTGTGATATGGTCCCGTTCTCATAATCGGTCATGTTAACATGAGCTTATCATAGGAGGGGATGAATTGGGATTTGTGACATGGAACAGGAATATTGCAAAAGAATGGGTCACAGAACTCAAGCAAATAGGACAACTGGTGCTTTGTGTAAAAATAAATTTTTACTTTATTAAAAGAAATTTAAAATTGGGAAATATCTACTGGCCGTCAGCAGGTGTCCAAGGCAAATGCTTTCCCATCTAAGCTATTGTTACCCTGTGGGAAAACAGGGGTGAAAGAAACTATCCTGCGACCTATCGTGACCGGTGAAAACCTGTCTGAAAGGACCTGTCCCAGGGCTAGTGAAATCAGGGCCGGTCTGAAAGTACAAAACCGGTGAAAACGGGACTGGTCTCTACGTATCAGTCCTGTGAATGGTGAAAAGAGCACCGGTCTGAAAGTACCTGTCCCGTGTCATGCGAAAATGGGATGAACCAGGTCATTCAAGAGGTACAAATATTACAGTTGTCAATTATTCGTGTTTTTATTTTGATCGATTAAACTATCAAAACAATTTTGATCGAACGATTATATGATTAATTATTAAAAGTTACTGAATTAGCGTTTTACGTATTGAGTAGGCGCTAAGTAATCATATCATTCACCGGATTGTTGTGCAACTCTTGTTGCGGAACTCCTCTTGTATATACAGCAATGTTCTCCAAGCTTGTATGGAGGAAAATAAATTTTGAGTTTTGACCGGGCTACCCCTGGATATATTTATTTGGATGTAAAATTACATACGTTAAAAACTTAGGATAATCGGACATCGGGAAGGCGTGCCGCATTGACCCTGAAGTTTGGGACACGAATTACAAGGGAAAAATTTGACTTTTTGTGTATTTTCTAGAAAACATTAATATTTTAAAATTAATTCGAATTAAAGCAGGGTTGGCAGGCAATACCGCTAAAATACCGTTATCGATTCAAACCCTTTCAACTGACTTCCGTAACCCCTAAATTACCGTTACCGAAATACTTGGAATACCGTTATCCTTAAAATACCGTTACCGAAATAACTGAAATAACGTTATCCTTAAAATAGCGATACCGAAATAAATGAAATAACAATACCCCTAAAATACCGTTACTGAAACAAATGAAATACCGCTATCCCTAAAATACCGTTACCGTTATTGTTAATTTTCTGCTTTTGGTAATTTCACGTGGTTATTGAGTACTTTTTGAACATTAAGTTGATAAATTGGTTTTGTTTTTAATCTCGTTTGTTTTTTTAAAAAAAATTGCTGGATGCATCGAAATAACTGACTACCGTTACCCTTAAAAAACCGTTACGGATATAACTGAAATACTGTTAACCTTAAAATACCGTTACCGAAATAACCCAAATATCATTATCTTTAAAATACCGTTACCGAAATAGCTGAAATACCGTTATCCTTAAAATACCGATAACGAAATAAATAAAATTGCATTACACTTAAAATACCGTTACCGAAATAAGCTAAAATATCGTTACCCTAACGATAACCGCATTCGTTTCGGTTACCATCCATGAATTAAAGACATTAAAGAATTGTGACTTGGAGTGAATTCTCTTTGTAATAAAGCAATAAAAACTTAAATAAAAAAACAGTCGAGTTATTACAATTTCTCCAGTTATTACAATGTCGCAGACCAATATATCAATAAATTCCGGTCCCAAATTTTATACTTTATTGAAATAATCTACTACAGAAATATCTTTTTATTCTATAAGTTACAAGAAACTCAGATAAGAAGTATTTTTTTCTATTGTCTTTTGCTAAATCATTTTAAATTAGTGCCAGAAAGGTCAGAATTCTGGCACTAATTTAATTTCACTGTTTTCAAATTTACTATTTTAAAATTTTTTTTTATAGAAACCCGACTAAAAAAGTTTTCATATAATCTTTTATGATTTGATATAAATTTAAATGTTTATATGCGTGGCTTTATATAACCACCCGAGTAAAAAAATGTATATAAAATTATATGTGAATGGATATATTTGCAATATGTAACTGGATATAATTTCATCCGAAAAATGGTTATATTAAATTGTATCACATTGGATATAATTGTATTTACAAGGATACAAAGTTATATCAAATGATAAACTTATATCCGAATTTTGTCCCGATCAAATTGGATATAAGTTAATACAATACGATATGATTAAATTTAAATGATAAAAAAAACTTTGATTTGATGACCAGGATTTCTGGTCCTACGCACTCAGGGGTGTGATGAAAATCGAAAACGAACAGTTTTTCAATCTAGAATAATTTGTTTCGCGAAAATCAAATTGGCTTCAAATTATTATTTAACGTTTTATTTGACGCCGGACTTCTAAATTAAGAAATAAAATATAATTGGTATTGTACAGATCCTAAAATATTTACCATTGAAAATCAGATCGTTTTCGTTTTCGATATTCATCACATGCCTGACTGTCAGCCGAGGGCTACTGTTGATAATGAGTAACTATTAAAGACGTTAATGTATAAATCTGTTATTCTTTAAAGACTAGATAATTTTTTATCAAATATGGGAATTTTCTTTGGACTTAGAAATTTTTTTTAAATATGTTAAGCTTTTTTTTATTTTAAATAAAATTTTAATGGTTACCCCGCCAATGCACTTCTTTTTTGTTGGAGGCTCATAGTTCCCGATTTATGGAGCTGAAGATGATCTACAACAATATTCAATGGCTTATTTCTCCACTCAAAACTTATCGGCCCAGAACAAAATATATATATCGTTGGGGAGGTACTTGAAATACCTTTCCAATGATATGCAACATGCCTAGACTTATTAACCCATTACGAGCCGGGCCATGATTTTAAATGTTAATTTTTTTAAATTGGATTTTTTTAAAAAAAAAAAAACTTTTATAAGTAAAAAAGCTCAGAAAATATTAATTTAATTAAAAAATTGAGTAAAGCATATAAAAAATTGTTTTTGATCAAATAATACATTAATCTCAAATATATTAGTTAATCTCGAACTTGGCTCTGATATTAACTAATATATCGTCGGCTTGCCTGCAAGAAGTGCTATGTTTTTGGTTTTAAAAGGTTTTAAGGAGAGCGAAAAAACTGATTTATATTATCATTTTAAGATATTTTATTGACATCATATGCCCTAATGATTCACGACCTTATTTATTACACTCATTATTAAGGCATATAATGTCAATGAAATATATTAAAAGGATAATATAAACCACCCAGGTAGAAATTATGTGTGGTAGCAAAAAAGAAGCACTGGCAAAGCACAAGTAGACCGCGGTCTTACAAAGAGAAGTACTAACAAACCACTAAATTTGGACGCTTTACCAATGCTTGAAAAGGGTGATTTCCCAGCGCTTTTTTCCTAAAACATTATTTTGTTTTTAAAAGAAGCTTCAAAGAAGAGTGGACATTTAGATAATTTTTTACTCCACAATACAATAACTCCAAGAATCATCTATTTTTAGAGTAATTTAAAATTCTGCAGTGTTGAGGGCACATAATTTGGTGGCAGGGAAAACACTTGATTTTTGTGTGGCCTTGGTGCTATCTCGATACTTTGCAAACCATTAAATAGATCGGTGTTATCAGGAAAGCACTTTAATTTTTTTATTTGAGTGTTGGCAAAGCATTTGATTTTTATGTTTATGGGTGCTTTCCCAGGGCTTGGTAAAGCGTTGGCACCACCGTGGTACGGTGTTATCATTTGGGCGTTGGGAAAGCGCTGTTAACAAGCACTCATACCACCCATTTCGGTGCTTTGCCAGTGCTGTCCCCTTTGTAATTTGCTACCTGGGCAGTTTTTTTCGCCCTCCTGAAAACCTGTTAAAGAACACATAATCCTACTTGCAGGCAAGCCGATATATGGTTATATAAAAAATAAAATTAAAAATATTTTATTTAAATTAATATGATTGCATATGAGAAAATTTCTAAAAAAATTTCTAATATATCACCATATAAAAACGTATAAGGTCGCACACAATATTATATATTATCATATATTTTAATATTAAAAAATATATGTTATATATACTCTTTTTTACTCGGGCATATACATTTATATTAACACTTTGGTTTTATAAATATGTTTGATATAACGTTATATATAATCATATGGTCTCCAGCCATATATTAAGAGATCTGCAAATATAGTTCATACATAATTATATATAATGGCATATAAGCTTTTATAAACCATATTATATCAAAATATATAACAAAGTTAATAGAAAATTGTATTAATTTTATATATAATTATATCTGACATGATATCTAATTATACAAAATTTTATAAAGTCTTGTGATGCAGTTTTTGTTTCCAGCCGGGGTAAAACTCAGTTTGTCCAGGTTCGTTAAAGGTCTGCCTCCTTTGAAATAAAACAGCAATCGTTTCTTTTGTTCAATTCAATTGTACGATCCTGTATCGCACACAGTTTTATTTACCAAGATCTTAAACTACTTAAATTACTTATTTAATCTAATGACTGTTATTGTTTAAACGTCTTCGATGATTCGGTGCTCAGGATGATCTTCGGCAACTCTGGCAGTGGTTGCAGTTCCTCCCAACGTCGATAGCTCTGTCACTGGTTAGATATGATTAGGTATTGAACTAAGTATCTCACGAAAATAGTAAGCAGGTGAGTCGGGTTATTCCAGGAAAACGAGGATATGTTGTAAATACGATTAGTAAATATTTCTAAGTAACTCACGAGAATAGTAAGCAGGTGAGTCGGGTTAATTCGGGGAAACGAGGGAATATGATAAATACGATTAGTAAATATCTCTAAGTAACTCACGAGAATAGTAAGCAGGTGAGTCGGGTTATCTCGGGGAAACGAGGGAATATGGTAACTACGATTAGTAAATATTTCTAAGTAACTCACGAGAATAGTAAGCAGGTGAGTCGGGTTATCTCGGGGAAACGAGGGAATATGGTAACTACGATTAGTAAATATTTCTAAGTAACTCACAAGAATAGTAAGCAGGTGAGTCGGGTTAATTCGGGGAAACGAGGGAATATTGTAACTACGATTAGTAAATAGTTCTAAGTAACTCACGAGAATAATAAGCAGGTGAGTCGGGTTAATTCGGGGAAACGAGGGAATATTGTAAATACGATTAGTAAATAGTTCTAAGTAGCTCACGAGAATAGTAAGCAGGTGAGTCGGGTTATTTCGGTAACTCCGACCTTGTTGGCTTAGTCGTGTATACTTCGCCGAAGGACGAAGTATAGTAAAACTCCAACTGGGTTCGGGTTACCTCGGGAACACGAGGAGATGTAAATACGATTAGTAAAATATTTCTAAATAACTCACGAGAATAGTAAGCAGGTGAGTCGGGTTAATTCGGGAACTTTAATCGGGCTGGCTTATTCGTGTATACTTCGCCCACGGGACGAAGTATAATAAAACTCCAACTGGATCCAAGCCCTCCCCTAGGCTATACAACTTTTCCCTTATAAGCAATACGTTCGATTAACCTAATAAGAATTATTAGAATATTTGCCCAGTCCAGTGAAAATATATTATTGGTTAGGGGTATCAGCATTTCCATTAGGTATATGAATAAGTAGGTTATTTGTAACGGCACGTTACAGTCTAATTGGAATTTTTAAATTTAAAAATAAAAATTAGAAAAACATATGTTGAAATAAATATGGTTTAAGTTCAGTTATTTTTTCCGTGAAAAAAAATTAATTCTGAAAGTTATTTTTTTATTTTATAAGACAGTTGTTCCGACAAATTTTTGTAATGTTTTATTTTGTCAGCTATTTCCAAGTTTATTAAAAAAAAATTTTCTAAGCATTAAGCATTAGTATTTAATATGAATGAAAATAAGTGATCTCAACAATATTTACCAAAATTTTATTTGAAAATCTTCATCAAATTATATGTATTAATATATAATTTGATGAAGTTAGATAGACCCATTTTTCGGATCAAATTGTATCAGGTTAGATAACATGCTTATCTCGCTTGATATAATTATATGTTCCAATATTCGGATCAAATTAGATATGGACGTCTATATAGGTTTATATATAGTGATATATGATTATATAATATCTTTTTTAGTCGGGAATTTTAAAAAATAAACGATTGGACTATAGAGTTTTGTTAAGAACAGATTAAATATTAAAGGTGCGTTTACAATGATGGAGTACTCCAATCTGTAGCAAATTTAGTTCTTTTCTCTTTTTTACTAATACATTTTTGTATTTTGCTATCTTTTTTTATTCCACTCCAGAGTCAAAGTTTTTTGACTCTTGAGTACGGATTTGTTGCACTCTAGAGTTAATACTGATCTGTTACGTAACATGACAAATATACCTTAACAAACACATCACTAATAAGCCCACATCTCTAATTGTCAACAAAAATATTACAAAACGTAAAACCAGCACAAAATATTTGTGTTTGGGATTTAATAAATAAATAAAAAAATATTTTAAAATTTAGGCAGTGGAAATAAAGCCTAGAAATTCGCGAAACAAAATGTAAGTATTTAAGTGTCAAATATTTTTGAAGTAACTCTACTCTGCATTGTGAACAATTAACATTTTAATCTGTGCTGCAGAGTAGAGTCACTCTATCATTGTGAAAGCACCTTAAAAATTACAAAAATTGTAGGAATTCCTTTTTTCATTTGGCTGGAGCAGAGATTTTATTTCAACGGATTTAGAGAAAACAGCGATTTTTGGTATTTATTTAGCTTTAAGGCAAGTTCTTCTTTTTTTGTTCATTTACTTCCACATGGTTTTGACCAGAATATAACAATACAATGTTAAATACTTCAATGCTGAAAACTAGGGCGAAATATAAATACATTAAATTGCCCTGTGCAAGGTCAGATATTCCTGAGCGGGTATTGATGGAATTTTTAGGTATTACTTTCCTAGATCTAAAAACAATATTCTTAATTTAATTTCAGTAAATTAACCCTTAGGTGTTGTTGGGGCCTATATGCCCCACTGAAAAAATATTAGCCTATTTTCATCATAGGGTCGAAAAAGCCCCATGGGCACTTAAGGGTTAATTTTCTATAATTAATTTAAGAATTATTTTTAGACCTAGAAAAATAATACCAAGAAGTTTCGTTAATTTTCGCTCAGCAATATCTGTTAGATTATTATATTTAAAAAAAATTAAAATCTACTATAATTTGATAAATTCTAATTTTAACAAATTCGTTTGTTAAATTTAACAAATCTAAATTTAAGTAAGAAATTAGTAAAACTACAGTTTTATTTGTATTAATACTGAGTCGTAAATTTTGTGCAAATTTAGGGTCTCGGGAGCCTTACCGTTCCCAGTCCATATCCAAATCATGTGTAAGGGCATGTAAGGTCACTCCAAAGGAGCAAGCATTTTGTCCTTTTTGCTCGATATTGCTTAGTTTTTCAGACATGGGCCATTTTGTGAAATGGAAACTTTTTGTTAAAAATTTCCGAAGGTCTAAGGCCCCGCCAAGGTCCATTTTTGGATAGAGATAACCCCTTTCGCTCTATCTCTATTAGTTTTCGAGAAATCGGCCATTTTAAAAAATCGGGAGGGAAAGAAACAGCGCCATCTTTAACACTTCGGATACATTGGTAGTGCCATCTACCGGTTAATAACAGTAACATGAAAATATTATATTTGAACAATAAATTTTTTAAAATTTAAAGAATGGGTTCTTAGAAATTAGTTTTAAATAATTTTTAAAATTAACACCCAAAATGAGTTAAAGTACTGAGGATTTTTAGTATAGTGTTAAATGAAGGTAATTAAAATCTTTAGTTAAATCAGTGATTCAACTTAAAATTTGTTAAAAATTAGTCAAATCGTTTTGAAACCCATTTGACAGATTTTTCTACTGACGTATTGTTTTAAGTGTACCTCGAAACTTCAATTGCATTGTGCAACCTCTAAACAAAACTTTTTTGGTGACTTTTTAACCAATGGCATATTTCTAGGGTGGTGGAGAGTAAGAATTCCAACTTTTTTTTTGGACCAGTCTAATGTACATACATAATATTATTTATAGATTAGACTATTTAAAAAATATCTTAAACATAACTGTGCTGTTCATCTTCGAAAATTTTTGTACCATCTTCCTCTAATCCAATTGAGGTAGACTTCCATTTTATCCGAATATTGGACAAATATGAATCTGATAAATACAGAAAAGTGGTAAAAAGGTCTTTATTAAAAGTCTATTTTTACAGAAACTAAATCACGGTATTCGGGGAAAAGAGGGCCGTTTTTAATTGGTTCGTTTTCGTAACTTCATGTACTGATTTTTGTCAATTGTAAATCCAAAAAAAGTGCTAACGCTTCTTATGGGTTTAACTTATGATCTGATACTTGCTACTGGTAAGCACATAGGTAACGATATATTTTTTGATTTTTCGTATGCTGGTGTGTAACCACAACTCATTATTTTTCGCGACATCGCCATATAAAGGTAATAAGAAATGTAATAACAAAAGTAACCAGTTACCATTACCAAGTATGTAGTTACATAACCACATATCTGGTAATGATTTTCTACACTGGGTATAGTTTGCTTTAAAATGATATGAGATTAAACAAAATCACACCACTTGCTAAACATTAGATTGAAATGGTACATAAAAACACTATCACATATCTGATTTTCATTAAGATCGAAGACAAGCCATTGGAGACTTTATAGTGAGAGTTAATAGATTATCAAGTGCACTATCGTCAGTGAACAAGATAACAGCCTATAAAAAGATTCTTAGGCACAAAAAAATAAATAAAACATTTTGCTCAAAAAAAAAATATTGAAAAGTATACTTGTACGAAGCTGTTCTAGAAAAGGAATCCACATTAAACATGCGATTTTTAACAACATTCGTACGTAATTTTGTATGAAAACGAACCATTTTATATGGATTAGTTTCCCTTATTTCTTTAAGTGAAAACGATTCCACATAAAATCGTTAATTTTATCGTGTTTAATGTGGATCGTTTTCTAAAACATCCTGGAATATATTTCAAATTTGTTTGTGGTTTAGTTTAAACAACTTACTCCATTTCAGAAATAGATTTCGGAGAATTTTAAATATTGGGTCCAATGAATAAAACTTAACAATTACTACGAAGTAATTTCTTTTGGGTTAGAAAATTTCTAAATAGCAAAAAATCATATTTTTTTAGCTTATTTGGGGGTCAGTTAACTAGATTCGGAACATAGAATTGGCACCTTGTTGATAATGAGCGTAAATGCGACTTATATGCATATAAAATAAAAATCTTCCTTGTTTTTTATCATCGCACAGTGGTTTTAAACATAAAATGTAGCCCAAAATTTATAGACATTAAGCCTTATTTTATTATTATACATTAACCATTAAATGCATGGTGTATCTATATGGCAATATACCAGTTTTTTTAATAAAAAAAAACCCACTTGATGCACAAAACTGCATTTTTCGCGCGGATTTTTTAAACAGTTATAGGAAAAATCTTGGTTTTGCTACGTATATTTGTGAAAAATCTAACACACGCATTTTTTTACAAAAAGTGTAATATTCAAAAATGTTTGTTTAAATATTATTAATAAAGTGATATTCTTGCAATAAAATTAATATTGGCGACAATCAACATTTTTTTCTGTTTTTCATACTCGTTAAAATAATCATATTTTAGCTATAATAATATATTTGGCAAAAAACCATATTTTTCAAAAAAAGTCACCTTGTTTCTAAAATAAATTTTTTTAGTATTTTTCTGGAAATATACACGCCTTTAGAAATCATATATCAAAAAATAGTTAAAATTGAAGAGATCATGCATTTAAGGGTTAAGGCTTTTAGAAAACTAATTTTGTAATCACCGCATTTTATTACAGCGTGAGCGTCACCTTGGTATTTTAAACTGGCAGAGTTAAACTTTTAACTGCCCAGTTAATCTTTTAACTGATAAAAAATGCATGTTTAAACGATGCAGGTTATTTTGGTTGGATTAATTGTAAACAAGTACAATAATTTCCCTGTTTAAAAAAATTGGGGAGCTACCTATTACGCACCTGTGAGAACTTAAATTTAAGTTCAAAAATTTTCTCGCTTTCGACAAATGCTGAGCGTAGTTTGCTTACACCGGCGTAGCTAGACCATTTTTCTAGGGGGGCTATAGGCTTTTAAATTTTTGGGTCCTCTGTTTTGATTACGATCATCTGTGCTATCGGCAGATACCTATTCTGACAAGTTATGCTTTAAGGTTTACCCAATAAGCGCTACAAAAATTTAAGTGAAATCAAAGTCAAGGCTTACAAATGGCCCTGCAGAAAAAACTGCCGAATCTGTTTAGTAAATTTTTGTTAGATAAAACAGAAAATATAAAACTGTAAACTCTACAAAATTTCAGCTGTATTTGGGTTATATTTTAGTTCGTTTTAAATGACAACTACCCTTCTCATATTAGCAAAACAATTATCTCAATATTAGTAGACAAAACACAGAACGAAAAAATTGTTATTTCTATAAACTTTTTGTTATAAGTTAAACTTAGTTAAATGCCAATAATATTCTATCCTGCTGAAATGAACGAAAAGTTTTGTTGAAAAATTGTTAATTAAGACCTGTTAACTTATGCCAAAATAAACATAGTTTTGAATCTCAAATTTATATGAAAATATCTGGGGTTAACGTTTAACCTTTCGACTTTTGCATCACAAGAAAGTCGACTTTCAAAAAGTTGAAAATTTTCGCAAAAATTTGATTAGTCGAAAGTCGATTTATAGAACCCTAGTTAGGAATGACTTTTAACCAAGGTAGGTTACCGAAACTAATAACGGTTAGGGCGACGGTAACGTTGTCGAATTTTGTTTGTGTCGATATAGGTGACGATATCTAAGACTGCCTCAGTAACGGTATCCCGTTATCGAAGCAGCAATACCAGTACGTACTAGAGGCCAGTATGAATGTTTTGCAAGACATTCACAAAAAATTTTCTTATACAACACCAAAATATTTTTTATTGTTTTCTGTTTTATTTATTTTTTTTTTTGTAATGATCTGAATTTTAACATCTTGTAAATAACTACAAATAAGTAAAATGGTAAATTTTTGTTATATTTAGTATTAAAAAAACGTCAAATCTCTCATCAGCGCATGCAAGAGAATGTCTTGTAAGACATTCATTCAGCCCTCTAGTACGTACCAGTGTTTGTATTTCAACTCTCTAATACTCTTTCTTACTCTTATGATTGCTATAATATTTGAATTACATATTTGACATTGAAAATCTACTATGAAACAAATATTAACATTTTAATTTATCGCTTTATTTAGGCGATATATTGCAATAAGGGTTGCAAAAGAAACCAGAAATCCCATAGTCAAAAAATTTAGATTTTTATTACAAATAGTACTATCAATAAAACAATATCACATACCGAAAATTGTTGATCAATTGTCGTTATTTCAGAAGTTATGGTGATTTTCCCTTTTTGAAAATTACGAAATTTGGCGAATTCGGCACTAAACTTCAAGAAATTTTTACGAAATTAGTTTTCCTTACTACTAACTCTGAGTATATAATCTGTGTTTATTTTAAAAAAATCTGTGGTGTAGTTTTTAAGATAGAGAGATATTCGTAAGACGAATCCTGATTTTATCCTGTGAGTCCTGGACCAAAACCTATAACTTATTTTAAAAATAGAGACTCCAATCTAGCTTTGTTATAATCAATAATATATGCTAGATCGTAAATGTATATTTTACGATTTTTCAAATATTTTTTTCTGTTTCAAAAAGTTAATTTTTTCAAATTTATGAAATTTTCACTTTAAAACCTTCTTGTTTGAAAATCGTTTCCTATACAAAAAAGTTTGAAGGCAGAAAGTAGGTAGTTCAGTTTTCTATGGATATAATATAACCTGTTTAATAAAAAATTGTTAATTTGCCAAAAATTATTTAAGATATGCAAACCGCTTTTTAGCGGCCTTGGGCATTAGAGGGTTAAGTATAAAATATACATATCAGAAGCTATAAATTCAATCCTGGTAGTCTTAATAAACAACTGTTTGTTATAAAAATTCAACATCTCGCGCAATTACAGTGTTGCCATATTTGAAGCCCTTCAACTTTCACTTCTTCTCTATCCCCTTTGCAAAGGAAGCAACATGTTAATTAATAGGAAGAATTTCCTCTTTATAAAAAAAAAAAAAAGTGCAATTATTATTTACAATTTTTTTGCAAAAAAAAATTTTCAGATTTTTATACAATAAAAAAGTAAAGAATTAACATTTTTTATACATATAAATTAACTACCCATAAAAATAACGCTATCGGTAATTACAACGGTGTTTGAAAATTTTTTTAAAGGACTTTGTACGCGCAAAAAAATAAGTTAGTAGAAAAATTAGTAAAACATCTTGCATATCAAGTGTAACAGTTTTCAGCAATTTTTTTGCTGAAATTCTGTTTTCAGCGAAAGTTTTAGTTGTATTTTCTTAGCACTAAATTCATTTTGAACTAATGTTTTACTATTTTATTTTGCTACAAAAATTAGGCTGATATCCACATTTATAGCGTGGACGACAGCCAGATATACAAGATCGCGCAGCTTGTCTAGATATATTAGTACAGACAACGGAAATGATAATTAAAAAAAATATCTCTACACAATTTCTATATTTAAATTTTCACCAAATAAATTAACTAAAGTAAAATTTCTCTACGAAGTTTTTGAGTTTTTTTCAGTCTACTAATATTCAGCAAAAAGTTTAGTGATTTTAGCAAGGATTTTTTCATTTGAAATCGACTAAGTTAAGCAAAACTTTTGCTGAGATAAGTATTTCTTTGGTAAAAATCAGCTCGTTGATTTTCAGCGAACACCTTTTGGTGAAATTACCAACTTTTTTGTAAGCATGCTCCTTACTAAAAATTTGCTGACACAGCAACATTTTTTGCTGACTTTACTGACTTTTTTTTTGAGTATACGGTATTCAATTTGAAACGGTATTTTAGTGATAATGGTATTATAACGGTAACAAACCTTGAAGTACTGGCAACCAGACTAAAATTGTGAAGTAATTATTTAATAAACCAACATTTCCCCCTTTTAGTAATAAATATATTTTGTTCATACACTAATAGAAAAAAGTCCGTAAAAAATTTAGTTAAAACTACTAAAAATTAGTTAAAAATGATGCTGCAGATAAAACTGATAAAATGAGCAGATTATATTTGCTATATATTAGTAATATAGGAACAGCAAAAATAAAACTGTTAAATGTACAGAATTTTAGTCATACTTGAGTTAAATTTTTGTAAATGAAAAATAGAAAATTAACCTGCTAAAATCAGAAAAAAATTTTGCTAAATATTTAACAGCCCAAAAAATCCAAAAAAAATTTTTTTTTAATTTTCGAAGTTTTTTTCGGGTTTTTTTTAAATGCAAATAAAAATTGAGCCTTTTGAAAACAGCAGTTTACAATCTTTTAGCAAATAATTCTGCTGATTTTAGCAGTATAGACTGCTATTTTCATTCAACTAAATTTAGCTTAAAAATAGCAAAAATTTTGTAGATGTTACAGTTTATTTTTGTTATTTTTAGTCTACTAATATTTAGCAAAATTTTCTGAAGGTTTTACAGTGCAATTTGCTATTTCGAGTTAACTAAAAGTTAACTTAAATATAACTAAAATTCCGTAAATTTGACAGTTTTAATTTTGCTGATCTTATTTTACTAGTATTTAGCAAAAAAATCTGCTAATTTGAGCAGTTTTTTCAGCAGCATGATTTTTAACTAATTTTGAGTAACTTTTTCTGCTATTTTTACAGCTTTATTTCTATGATTATTATTATTATTTTATTATTTTTGGCTCGTTCATTAGGTTCACATTCCATCAATGTATGTCCTCATTTTGAAGCCCCTATTGCATAAATGTATTACAATAACAGACCGACATTAAGTATTGCGAAAAATGACAACAAGGTTAATTGTGTGTTAATTGTTTTCAATTGTTCTGTGATTAAATAAGTGTTCTAGAACGTACAGCATGTTTAAGGATTTCTTTCATTCTACTCTGGGATTATTTCAACTGTTTTTACTGAATGTTGATGACAAAATGCGAAATATTTAATGACACTAATAAATCTGCGATGATGTGCTATAGTTTTTTTTTAATGGTGCTATGCATGAAATAGTATAAATGTTTTTGATCATCACGGGGACATACAAAAAGCAATTTGTTAGTACTTAACTAATCATATTGTAATGAAATAACACAAACTAATAGGCAAAGGTTGATATAAAGTTTCAGCGACATACATTAGTGTCTGCACAGAATAATAGCGGAGAGGCAAGCGGCTTCAGAGAAAAGGGCGCATTCATAATACTCGTGGGAATTATGATTGTTTTGTAATGGGAATTATGAACGAAGGCTTTTTGGATGTAAACCCCTTTTTGTTAGGGGGATTGTAACTGAAAAACATTTGGTCATAATGCCCATAATGAAACCTCACATTTTAATTTGATTGATCGAACTTATAGAAAAAAAATTTGTATATAATTAAATAAAAAATTTTTCGACAAAATGGGCACAATGTCTAAGTTTACGCGATTTTTTAAAAAATTTAAGCTCAAAAAATAAAATTTGTTTTAAAAATTGCACTATTTTTAAAACAAATTTTAGTCTGTGGTGCTTTACATTAAAATTTTTTTTAAATAAATAACAAATTACAATTTGCCTACGGCGCTTTGCAAAAATTAACAAATAAAAATCTTCGCGGCACTTAAAATTCAAAAAATGTAAAAAGAATATAATAAATTTAATCTTCATTAAAAATCGCCCAACTTAAAAAAATCTCCTGTGGCACCTTACACTTCCGTGGCGATTCACCCGCGATATAGTCAAATTTAATATTTTCTTATATAATGCTAATTCTTTAAGAGTAATACCACTACTTAGCAGAAGTTTGTTTTCGACAAACTTATTTTTAAAAACAACTAATTCCCAGCCAACAATTTTTTGAGTGCTCAGAAACTATTACTGTTTTGTAAAGACTCTGTAATATGACCTTTCTCTGAGAATTTATTTTTCAGAGTCTTAACCGGGTCGTTATTGTTTAATTTTTATAAGCCTTTGAAAATAAACGCTCTGAAATCGCGCTTTTTCAAAATCAGATTTAAATTTCATAAGGTATACAAAAATGATTCAAAAACAAAAGGGAAATTTTACTACAAAGTCAATTTGAACAAATTCATATGCGTATCTGAAACTTGGTTTAAGCCAGAGTTCACAGATTTATCAATTTCTCTAAATGGGTATAATATTCGGAGGGTTGATAGAAATGGTTATGGAGGTGTAGCAATCTATGTGAAAAAAGGTATTGCATTTAGAGTACTTTGTAAATCTACGGATGCCAATAACGTTGAGGTTTCTGAAGGTGGTAATTCGAGAAACTTGGTAGAATATATATTTCTTGAAGTGAGCAGCGAGGGAGGAAAATTACTTGTTGGTAGTGTATACAGACCAAATAATCGAATAAGTATGGAAAAGTTTATTAGAACTCTGGAAACATTCACGGTCTTATACGATGATGTTGTAATCGCAGGTGACTTTAATTCAAATATTTTAGTTGATTCCTATCTAACTAATAATATGTTCACTCTCGGGCTTAATTCTCCAAACACAAGCAATGCAACACATTTTACAACAACAAATAATACACTTCTGGATCTTTTCTTTGTTAGTGATGATAGGAATGTATTGCTCTATGATCAACTATCTGCTTCCTGTTTTTCGCGACATGATCTCATCTTCATTACGTATAAATTTCAGTTACTAGTACCTGAACAAATAATAACTTATCGCGACTACAAAAACATTAATTATAGGGGTTTAGAAGATGAATTTTTCAATATTAATTGGAGATTATTATATACCATGACTTCGGTAGATGATCAACTATCTTTTTTGCAACAAAACCTGAACTATTTATACAATCTTGCTGTACCCCTGAAAACTAAAATTATAAGTCAACAGAAGAAACCCTGGTTTACTTTTAATATAAGACAATCAATTAATCATAGAGATTTTTTATATTCGCGATGGAAGCGTTTTAAAACCACGGAATCACATGAAGAATATCGAATAGCGCGAAATAAAACCAATCAACTAATTAAAAAAGCCAAATCAGACTTTTATGCTTCAAAGTTCTCTACTGCCATAGGTTCGAAAAAAACATGGAAAACGATTCGCGAAATTGGTATCGGCAAGGTTGATAGCCAAGAACCATGTGCTGTCGATGCAGATACTCTCAATGAAAAATTTTTAAACATTCCAATTGTACAACCTGATCAGAATTACTACCATTACTCTGATGAAACTTCAAATGAAAATTTTTATTTTACTAATGTTAACCAATGTGATGTGCTATCCAGTGTCTTGTCAATTAAGTCCAATGCAGTTGGTGTGGATGGGATAAATCCAAGGTTTCTCAAAATACTTTTGCCACAACTTCTTCCTCTCATTACATTTCTTTTCAATAAGATACTTACTACCTGTAGTTATCCAAAAATTTGGAAACTTGCTAAAATTATCCCCATACCAAAATCTAAATCTGATTACAGGCCGATAGCAATATTACCATTTCTCTCTAAAGTCTTTGAAAGATTAATTCACAATCAAGTTACTCAATATTTGGATACCAATAATTTGCTAACTGATAGACAATCTGGTTTTCGTAAAAAACACAGTTGCATAACAGCTCTAGTAGATGTTGCCGAGGAAATCAGACAACAGGTAGATCGTGGAAATGTTACGTTTTTAGTTATTTTAGATCATTCTAAGGCGTTTGATACGGTTGACCATAACATTTTATGTTATAAATTAAAACATATGTTTAATTTTTCATCAACCGCAACACATCTGATATCATCATATCTAACAGAGAGATATCAGTATGTTGAAACAACAACCACAAAATCTAACTTTTTGCCTGTAATCCGAGGTGTTCCTCAAGGATCGATCATAGGCCCACTTCTTTTCTCATTATACGCAAATGATCTTCCAAACAAACTAGAAAACTGCAAGGCTAGAATGTATGCTGATGATGTCCAACTTTACATAAGTTGCAAAGTTACAGCGATTGAAGAATGCGTCAGAACCCTGAACCAGGAGTTGCATCGAATTTATGAGTGGGCTACCGCTAATGGTCTTGGAATAAATCCTAGCAAGTCCAAATGCCTTATTATTAAAAAAAGATTACTAAAATTTGATCATGTACCTACTATAACTCTTGAAAATCAATCCATAGAAATCGTTGAGTATGCTAAAAATCTTGGTATTTACTTCAATAATACTCTCACTTGGTCGAACCATATTAATTATGCTTGCGGTAGATCATTCTCAATGTTAAGAAATCTTTGGCAAACTCAGTATTGTACTCCAACTAAGATTAGAATCCTTCTTGCCAAAACTTATTTGATGCCGATCTTATTATATGGTATCGAACTTTTTGCCAGCTGTGACAACGAAAGCAAAAGAAAACTGAACGTAGCTTTTAATAGTATTGTCCGCTATGTATATGGCCTGAAAAGATTTGATCATATTTCATCGTTTGCAAATCTACTTTATGGCATTAGTTTTGATGATTATGTTAAAACAAGGATTTTAATTTTTATGCATAAAATAATATATACCCGCCAACCTGAACATCTACATTTGCGATTAAAATTCTCAACACTTGATAGAGGCAAAAGACTATTAACTTTTAATCATCGTACTCAGATTTCGAAATACCAATTCTATATTAATGCAATAGGTCTCTGGAACAGAATTCCACATAGCACTCAAATTATTAGTAACGCACAACAATTCAGAAAAAACATTATTAGTTATTTCTCTAATTGAATAATATACACTCAAAAAAGTTTGACAGTGTAGTAATCCATAGTTATTGTTTTAATTGTATATATAGTTGTTTTTTATATAAAAATACAAAACAACTATTATGAGAGTTAATTAACTGAAAATAGCAGTACTTTTTGCCTGTTTTGTCAATTATTTAAAAATATTTTTAGCAAACTTAACTGACAATTTTACATTCTTAGTAATTTTCGATGCATTTGTTAGTTATATATTTTTTTTTTTCTTTCAGCAATTAAAAATAACTACTTTTTTGTTGTTGTTATTTTATTTTGTCGCCTTTTGTTTTACCTGCTATTTGCAATAGGTTTCTACCGGTGAACTTTTTTGAGTGTGTGTTTTGATTCTAAAGTTTGATTCGAATTTTTAATTTTGAATTTTTATTTGTTAATAATTTTGAATTATGTTTATGTTACATTAAATTCTAAAATTGTTTAGTTTACAGTAATTTTAAAATTGTTTCGTTCAAAAATATTTATCTATTCTATGTCATTAATGTAATTGTAATTATATTTATAAGTATTTACTAAATTATTGTTTTTACGCATACTCAGTTCCATACTGTAATATAAGACTTAAGTCTTGTGTATGGAATGACAAATAAATAAATAAATAAAAAAAAAAATAAATACATTCCGTAATAGCACAGTTTTGTGAATATATTTTAAAGGATCTAAATCGTGTGTCCTAAGAGAGTCTTATTTGTGTACAAATAACTTTATTTTAAGAACACTTTTAAAATGCTCACAAATATGAATAAATAAGTATATGACTAATTTTTTTTTGTTTCAAAAAATTTGTATTTTGGAGTATGCTCATTGTATACATAAACGGCAATTCCCGGGATCCCAGGAAATTTCCCGCTTTCCAGGTTAATAAACAAGTCTGGGAAAAGAAAAAACCTAATAAACAGGCTCTGTACAAGTCCCTCAACTGCGGCTAACTACTCTCTCACTGGCTCTGTTTGACTTTTCAGAAAGTAAAACTGGAGTTAATGGGTCATATGCATAATTATATTTCAAATTATTATGCATAAGCAGTAATGTGTTTAGTTTTTTATTATATTTTTTTATATATTTATAGAACCATTTTTCAATATTTATAAAAATTTTATCATAAACTTTTTCCAACCACCTTCTACCAAAACTATTTGAAATGTCCAACAGATTCAGTTAACAGAGAATGCAATGCATGCCCACATACCGCCGTACACCCTCCAATATGAAGTATTTTTGAAAGGATGTTTCAAAAATTTTTTTTTATTTTTTGTTGCCGAACGTAGGGGTTACATTTACATTACATTTTTCGTTTTATTTTGGCATTTACATCGGATCTTAAAGTATGATACATCGATGTTTTTCTCTCGAGGAGACCAGTATTTTGCTCTCAGGCAATTTTGAGCTCAAGTATCCCGTTCTAGTAGTTACCCACCAGATCTCAGTTGCTACTACCCAAGTGTACAACCCTAATGTCAGAAAATTAAAGCTCGCAAGAAATCATTAAACTTTTGCTAAGGAAGTTTTTCGCTAAAGCCAGTAGACATTTTTTTCATATATTGGTTGCCGAATTGGATTTTTACTATATATATAGCAAAACACTGGTCTCCTCTAGGCAAAAAAATCGATATATCACACTTTAAAATCCGATTTCAAATGCCAAAGCTATAACAAAAAAATAAAAAAGGCGACCCCTACGTTCGGCAAAAAAAAAAATTTTTTTTTGAAATCGCCTTCCAAAAATACTTCATATTAGAGGGTGTACGGCGAACTTTTTTTTTGTGGTACGGTCTAATGCCCACTATTGAGATTATATGCTCGTTGGTATAACTTAGAGTAGAGATACAACCTTGAGGCTGCGGATTCTGCTGCGGTGAGAAAAAACAAATTAAATGACTGCGGCTGCGGTGACGGTTGTTTTTATACATACATTTACATTTTCTTTACATGTATGTATGTGTACATACACTAAATGTGGGGAGAGCACCAGTGATATGAAATGAGGTTTTTGTTTCAATATAGAAAAATTTTAAATTTTTAAAATGTTTTTTTTTTCATTTTAACTTTGGCAAAGATCATTAAATTAAAATGATAGGCTTAATCGTTTCAACTTTTCCATCTCTGAACATTATCATAATCGATCCCCCCTTGTCTCGCTCAATCGGCTCTCTTTTTATTTGTTCGCGAATTCGGGCACAAGCAAAATAACATATTTTGCTTGTGTAAAATCAAAGAGCGTAGAATAAGGAGAAATTCCAACTATAATACAGGGGAATTACGGGGAAATTAGATGCTTTTAAGGGGAACGAGATAATTTCCTAATGCGACATAATTTAATTTACTGCGTTCACTGTTAGCATTTTTATTCGAAAAACACAAAATTTAACATGAAAAGCGCCAGGAATCGAAAAAACCTAATGTAGTTTCTACAAATGAAATAAAATACGCAATAAAATTTTAAAATAATTTGGTGTCTTCACCACACATTGGGTTTAATATTTTTTTTATCAATTAACTTCAAAACCAATCGCATAGAAAACTATTTTACGTTGAGAGTATATAATTCATACACAAAAAATTCCTGTAGGGAAAATGATGCATACTTATTAAAAATTTGTTCATTAAAATTCGTGGATTTTATCAAGTTTTGTATAAATTGTGTACTTCATTGTGTTAGTGATGTTGTGCTAGAAGTTGACAATACTCATTTCAAAGAAGAATAATGAAAAAGGAAATTTTACGTCATCACATTTTTCCCCTCACAGTACTCACAGCATCTTTTGTGTGCGCAAACTGTTTTCACCAGGTTTTTATTTGCTCGCCCGAGTTCGCTAAAAATATAAGAGAGTCATATGAAGGATCGTCTCTCTCTATATGTATACTCTTTGATTTAGCCCTTTGGTTGTAATTTGAATGGTGCCTTATTATATGTTACTCTCTACTTACTAGAACTTTAAAGGGTCCATTACTGGTAGTATCGTAAAGTATCGTGTCAGCTGTTTAATTTCAACTAGTGATAGTATACACAATTTCTTAGTTTGGAAGTAGATTTGACGTAAGAAAATCTATTGAAAATAGATTTCTACTTTACGATACCTCATTTCCCCTCACTTTACTACCAAACTAATTTGGGCTTAACCCAACAAATCTCTCTATTAAACTTTGCAAATCGCAATAATTTCTCAAAAAAATCAATAGTTAATGAATCTGATGTTTTAGAAAAAAAAAATTCTGTATTAGTACAGTAGATTTTTAGTACAGTAAAATATTTGTTTGTTCATTTTAAGTCTTAATTTAATTACAAAAGGCTTTAGAGTGTACATAATTTGTTAATGCAATATAACATATTCAAAAATTTTGGACTTTTTCTTTCCAAATTGGCTTTGATATTTAAAATCGGACTTCGTCTTATATTTAATTTTTTTTTAAAAAACCTTAAAAAATTTTTATATTTTGATTTTGGGCGACTGTATTTAGAAAAGTTATTGAGATATTGATACACACTTAAGTTTGAAAAATAGGGCACGGAATTAAGCTTAAACTGTGTAAAGCGTTTTTTTGCCGAAGCTATGGTTGCTAAATTATACATTTTTTATTGCAAAAATCGGCTGAGAAATTGAAAAAATTTAAATCGCGAATTGCGGTTGACCTAGAGCTAATTTGAACAAACTGGTTTCAGATTCGAAATCAGCGCCCCCTAATTATCCTAAAACCACTGCAATAACATTCACATTTTTTTGTGGAGCAGTGTAATGAATGATGAAATAAGTCATTGTTCGTCACTTAACTAACTGTAATAGGTCACTACGGATTTATATGTATGAATGTGGAAAATTTTAAAAGACAATTGTTACCACTTACCTCCAGTAATATGCCTGTGTTAAAATAATGGATTTTAACACCAAATATAATAACATGTTTTGCTGGGAATATAAAATTTGGTTTATTTCTTATGTATTTTGAAACAAAGTTCAAGGTATTTCCCACAAAAAAAGAGACGGTAAAAACCTAAAGGAATATAAAACCAACACAACATTATCAGTATTTGTGGTAAAAAGTGAATAAAAGTTGTGTTATTTTCAAATTCAATTTTAAGAACTTTTCATTGACCTTTTATTAGTTTGTTTAGGACTCCAATATATGTTACGTTTTTATTGTCTATAGATTTATTTAACTAAAATTTTTCTCTGTTCAATTTACTTGCTATGTGCTCAATGTGGCAGTCAGTAGTCAAAAACATCAAAAGTTGTATAAGTAAAATAAACGGCAAACGAAATTGCATATGTCAAATTATATGCCTTACCCTACAGATGCTTTTTTCTGTTAGAATATATTGTATTCATTGTACTCATAGGACTAAATTTTCAAAGTCAAAATATATTTCCAGTAGGAATAGCAGTACTTTCAAGATTACTTGATCTGCATTCAATACAAGAATATGTAAAAAAATTGAGTAAGCGGTTTTCCTATTTTAAATATGGACCAATAAAAAAATTTTAACTTTAACATAGGTAAAATAAAAAAAAAATGGAAATAATTTAAACTATTAACCATTATTAATTTAATTGAGTACTTTTGGACCAGTAACATTTTTTTATAAACAGAACATTATTTTTCGGTGAAAACCGAGTGCAAGGAAAGTAATAAAAAATCTGTTTCTCTTTAAGTATATTGTATATGATGGGTTCTACTGCACATTTGAAAATTTTTATATTTGAAAATTGATTGACGAATTTATGGAAATGTCAAGAGAGAAACTATACTCATGCGTCGTTATTGAAAAATTTAGTTTAGTTTTGTTATTTTTATTATAGTAGGGTATAATCCAGTTACCATTTACTATCAACTTTGCTTATTTTTATATACTACATTTATTGCAACATTTGCTTATTTTTATATACTACATTTATATGCAAACATGTTGTAATTGTATATCATACTTTTGAAGTATAATGCATCATATAAGTTGCAATTTTGTAGTTCTATGTGTAGAACATCTGTATAGTAAAAGTCATGTTTATATAGTTTCAAGTAAACATCAATATAAGTTCATTAGTAATCAAAACTGCAATTGTTGTTACAATTCAAGTATGAGTAGTTCGTTTTTAAGAAAGTTTTTAAAAAGTTTTTTATACCACTATAAGTAGAAGAGGAGTAAAAAGCAGCAAAGGATATTAGTCAAAGTTTTCTAACTTTTGACTTTTATTTAACTGATTTAGATATTTTTACTTTAAATATATATTTTTTATAAAACGCATTAAAATTGACATATAAATTTAACAACATTTGACATCCAGATACTACCACATACTTTTATAAATACATAGATTAAGCCATAAAATAAGAAAAGTTTAATATTTAAATCCAATTTAACTTTTCTGCTCATTTTGTGTAACAGTAACGGAATAAAACAGTCAAATATTTCAGGCATTTTGATTGGCTAAAAACAAATTAACATATTACGATATAGTGTACAATTAATCAAACCACCAAAACTGTACTGCAACCCAAAATATTGAATTTATTAATAGCATATTTGCCTTGTTTGTGTATAATGGGGGTAGTGGGTGGTTTTAACCAATTAATTAAGGCCGTTATTATATATTTCTGGCAAATTTGGGAAGTGAAATATTTACGAATACCCAAAAGAAACTACCCAGCAGAACCAGACATTACAAAATATTAGGTAAAGTAATATGTTGACACAGGGTTGCACTAATTACTTTACACCTTACTTCACTGATGAATTTTACAGGCGATGAACCTCAAAGTAATGTGGGCATTGTTACCGTTATACTTACAAAAAATCAAGAGTAATGGGTTTTTCATTCAGATAGGGAATGAAAAATAAACTGGTTACTAGCTTTTATCCTAAATTTTAATAAATTTTTTCGCTTTAAAGTAACAATCGAATAACACATATCAACAAATAAAATTTTGTTATAAAAAGAAGTGAAAAATACGTTGTTAAATAATAGTAACATATTTAGTGATTCTTTTAAGGGGGGACATTACATTCGCGGCTGAGAAAACAGACTTTTTTTTTAAATTCATAACTCAGTCAAAAACAAACATTTTTCCAAAATTTTTTATTATAGATAATTGAACAAATTACAAAAAAAAAAAAAATCAAAAAAATATATTTTTCACTCCAACATGGTTTTATAGGGCTCCAAACTGGCGGCAGAGAAAAAAACGGGGCCTCGTGGTTGCAGCGCTGGGAGTCGCAAAAATTGTCCGATCTGGAAAAAAATGACTTTTTTAAATCTTAACAAAATTGGTTATCGTATGACACGAGCTTTTTTTTAATTTTTTTTTAATTTTTGGTAATGTTCCAAATTAGAAAGTGTGTTTTTTCTAAAAAAAATATTGACTTTAAAAATTCATAAAAAATCGAAAAAAAATTAAAAAAAAGCTCGTGTCATACGATAGCGAATCAAGTTTAAAAAAATACAAAAAAAAAAAAAAAATCGTCAGAAAATGAACCCGCTTCTGCCGCAACCAGTACGAAAAACATGGTTTCGAGATAAACGCGTTCAAAGTTTGTGAACAAAGAAAAAAAAGGTTACCTTCAATCTGCTATGCCTGCTTCGTACTGTATGCCTTCGTTATCTTGTGTTGTGCTGTTTCTTATAGTTTTTTGCAATCGTTTAGCAATTCGGCCTTCTTTTGAAGCTTCATATGCCTTCACTGTGGCGCATTTCAAACGATTTGCATCATTTCCTTTGCAAAAAAAGTCAGGTAGTAAGTAAAACAAGTATATACCAGCTGCCGTACGTAGGAAGCGCGAAAATTAAAAATGCGCTCTCACTAATCCGGCTGTAACTTTTGAACCCGTAGGAATTTTTCATGAAATTTTTTTTCTTAGAATCTTAAGAATATTTACTAAAATACAAAATTATAAAAAAGTCGATTTCAAAAAACGGCCAATGTCATGTCTCCCCTTAAGTAAGTAATGATGGCCACTTTGAAAATATTTACAAAATTTCAATAAAAAATTATCGAATTAATTTCTAAATTAAAACAATGCGTTTCGTGTTAGTCAATTTATATTAAGTTATAGTGAATTATGTAATAAACAATCGGTAAAGCATAATTTACGTTTTAAAATAATAATGAATGTAAGAAGCGTACCATACTAAATAAAGCAGTATATAATCAACTATCGGTAACTCATTATTCTGCGACTCTAAATAATATTAAAGATAAGGAGTATACATACATTGCAAAGTAATACATTATCTAATCAATTTTCGGTAGCTAACTACTTTTTGCTTCAAAATAATGCTCAATGTAAGGATTATTCATAACAAATAATGCATTATATATCCAATTGTCGGTAACTAATTACTTCATGTTGATCAATAATGCTTGTAAGAAGTACATATTACAAGGTTATGCATGAGTTTATTGCACCTATTATCAAGGGTTACTGGGTATGTTAGTTTGAATTAAGAAGTCGTGCGAAATATTCAACGAAAATTGTTATGGTTGGGGACTTGTAAGATTTTTCAGCATTTTTTATTATCACTACACTCCCTCTAGTAAAGAAATAGGCAACCAAAATCGAAACATTAACCCGCCGACGTTCTTTAATGGATCCATATTTTTTCAAAATTATATTTTTCGTTTATTCTATTAATTACAAACTACATAAATAATCAGGACTTTCTTAAAAAAAATAAATGAGCAATTGTTAGGAATATTTTTTTAAAATTTTTGTTCTACGATTTTTTAAACTTTAAAAAAATTCTATATTAAGATTTTGAAATTAATAAGTGGCAACCCTGTTACGAAAATCTAAAATATTTTTGTTTGCATTTATAGACAAACTTTAAAAAAAATCACCAAACAAGTTTTGTTTAGAGGTAGCACATCGCAATTGAAGTTGCGATGTTGTAATTGTGAAAAAGTGAGAAAAATTAAATATAATTATTATGATCGCGACATATCAAATCTAATATATTTTTAGGTGTGCATTACAAAATTTGAAAATTTCATACAAAGAATTTTCAAATTTGATCAGGATGTTTTCTTATATTTACGACACAGATATATATTAATGCAAATTTCTTTTTTGCATTAATATATATCTGTGGAATGTCCTATTACGTGAGATGAATGTCCTATTACAATTATAGCAAGCCAAATAATAGCGAAATATTAAAAAAAGTAAAATTTTAAGATAATTTGCAAGGATATCTGTTATCCGTTTTAAAATTAAAATCAGTGTTATATATAACGAAGGCCCTTGGTAAGTAAATTTCAAAAGTATAACAAACTGGATTTTTGATAACACCATTTACAGGTAATTAGAAAAATACCTCAACAAACTTGAGTTTTTTTGAATTTTCAAAAACCGCGAATAATTTATAAACCACAAATTTTTTTATGTTTCGATTGCTGATTCATAATCTTTATTAAAATAAAAATCATATTTGAGAAATTTGCGCACACAAGGCAAAAACAAGTTGAATTTTTAATTACATCTTTTCGGAAAATTTGAAAATTTTAACTAAAACATGTATTTTTTTGTATAATTTTTAAAAAACCGCGAATTACTTAAAAGTTACTTAATCTTTTAAGTCTTAATTGCAAATGCCTTTTCTTCACATTAATTAAGACTAGATTTAATTTGTTAAATAATAGCGTACAGGTTATGAAATAATTCAATTTAAAGTCAACCCTACTTTTTGTATAAATTACTCTATAGATAAATTACACTATGCGACAGTCAAAATCGGGATGGGATGAAACCAACGGGAAATGTTATATCGGTCAAAAACAAGTTATACGTGTCCCGGCGTTTCGCTGGGTCACCCCTAGGAATCGAGATATATCTTTTTTTTGACATAACTCAAGAACCACTAGTCCGATTTTGCTCAAACAATTTTAAAAAGATTAAAAATTACAATTCTTTAATCTGTTCATATAACGTTTTTCTATATACTCAACAGTTTTGCCGGTAAAAATAAATGTTTTTTTCCGCTACCATAAAAATCCATAACCTTTTCTTTATTACTTTTTTTTAATGTTTTAGGCAAAAAATATTTTTTTCTTCATACATTTATTTTTACCGGCAAAACTGTTGAGTATATAGAAAAACGTTATATGAACAGATTAAAGAATTGTTTTTGTTTGAGCAAAATCGGGCTAGTGGTTCTCGAGTTATGTCAAAAAAAGACCACCAAAGGTCAAATCGATATATCTCGATTCCTAGGGGTGACTCAGCGAAACGCCGGGACACGTATAACTTCTTTTTTACCGATATAACTTTCCCCGGTAGCTTGAACCCTTCCCGATCACTGACCCCTACCATTTGTCTCACAGTGTTATTAATTCTTAAAAGACAACTTTTTCCGCTAAAAGCGGATTTAGCTGAAACTTGCCACAGAGAGTTTTTAGACATTAAGGAATAGGAGCAACATTGTGGAGATCGCGAATTCGAACTTTCGTGATTTTCGGACCACTCTACTAATAAGGATTAATTTCGTGCTACTTTAGTTTTGTTTGGAAATTAAAAAAAAAAAATTTTAATACTATTTAGTAGTATTGCAAAAAAAAAACATAATAGAAATTTAAAAACCAGAATTTGACTTTAACTGGTAATCTTAAAGACCTAAAAGTCGATTGTTAAGTCGTACCTGTGCGATGAATATTTAAGCCGACCTTTTTGATAGTAACAGACAACAAAATAGTTTATATACATATTTACATCACATTTATACAACCTGATACCCTATAGAAAATATAAAAAAATCACACACAATTTTTTCATTTAACAATTTTGTCATACTGGGTTTATACAATACAGTCAGCGTATACTTATTACTTAACTTTATAATAACACTCATACGTCAGAGTGTACCTCTTAATGCTCACAAAGTAGGGCGACCATTTTTTTCTGACTTGAGTTCATACAAAATTCTACAAATTCCTGAAATGGAGGTTAATCGAAGACAGATATTTGCGATTTTAAATCCCAGAGACTTTTAATTATAGAGATAGGAAATCAAAACTTACACTGCTCACCGGTAGAGGGCACTGAAATTTAGTATTACCTGGGCAACTATTTAATATCAGTTTAGTATCAGCTGAGAATCTATTTAAAAACTCAAAAACTGCTGAAAACTGCTCAAAATAAGGAAAAAACAAGCGGAAAGGAAATTCAAATAATAAAATTTCAGATATCCGTTTGTTTTTCCTTTGTTGTTTGTTATTATTTAAATTTAAATAAAAAAAGAAAATTGTCAATTTTTTTTAACAAAGTGCCATCTAGTGATAACGATGTTTTTATAACTTATTGTTTTGGTGATGCCATACCCCTATTGAAACCTGCTCGCCGGGGAATATTTTGTGAGATTACTGGAAAGACAAAATTAAAATTTTTTTACTACGATTTACAATGGGAAAAACTACTTTTTTGTAATTTTTTGAAAAGAGGGATATGTATAATATTTAGCAGAATTATTATCTGAGGTGTAGTTAACAAAACTCTGTTCGTTGACCACTTTTTTACAGTTTGTTGAACAAAATTAAACAGCAAAGCTCAAAATTAATGTTTTAAAAATTTACAAAATAAATCTATTTTTTGGTCATACCTGTTTGGTCATGTTTGGCCCGAAAAGGGTGGGGCCAAACACTCAATGATTTTGACAATGAGATGACAAAAAATGTATCCAAAAGACCCTCCAAAAAGGTTCCGAAATTTTTACCGTAAATAGCTTTTAATAAGCATAGTTTGAGTCTCATTTGTTTAAAACTTCGGAGAGATATTTTAATTAAACTTCAACCATATAGACCAAATTTCAACCCTTTAGGTGCGGGAACTTTTTTGACAGCAGCGAAAAAGTAAGATTGCGTTTCTTAATATTTTTGTATGGCCTTTTTGGCTAGGGCATGTAAAATTTGATATTTGCAAAAAAAATCAAAAAGTCATAACCCTAATATACATATTCGTTTTTAATAAAACACTGTTTTACTTTCCTATAAAAAAAAACTTTGCTACTGTGAGGACTTCTCAATAAAAATCACCTCAAATTACAAAACAAAAGGTGATAAGCTACCAAAGGAGTTCTTTTCAAATCAGTTCCTCATTTTTTTAGTTTCACTATCCAATTCCAATCCAATTAGTTCCGGAATAAATCTATTCGACGGGCATAAATATGAGGCAATATTGACAGTAAACGAGTTGTATAATAGAGCTCTACAAAATATGATAATATTTATAAGTTACACAATTTTGCAGTGGTTTTAGAATAACTAGGAGGTGCTGATTTCGAATCTACAACCAGTTTGTAATTGGCTCCAGGTTTTGCACAATTCGCGATTTAATAATTTTCAATTTTTCAGCCGATTTTTTCAATAAAAATTTTATAACTCAATAACTACACTCAAACAAAAAGTCAGTAAAGTCAGCAAAAAATGTTGCTGTGTCAGCAAATTTTTAGTCAGGAGCGTGCTTGCAAAAAAGTTGGTAATTTCAGCAAAAGGTTTGCTGAAAATCAGCGAGCTGATTTTTATCAAAAAAATAGTAATCTTCAGCAAAAGTTTTGCTAACACTTAGTCGACAGCAAATGAAAAAAATCCTTGCTAAAGTCACTAAACTTTATGCTGATAAATAGTAGACTGAAAAAAACTCAAAAAACTTGTAGCGAAATTTTAATTTAGTTAATTTATTTGCTGAAAATTTAAATATAGAATATGTGTAGAGTTGTTTTTCTTTTTTTGATATTTCCGTTTCCAGACAAGCTGAGACATCTATATCTTGTCTATCTGGTTGTCGTCCACGCTATGAATGCGGTTATCAGCACAATTTTTTTAGCAAAATAAATTAGTGAAACAATAGTTCAAAATTAGTTTAGTGCTAAAAAAATAAAACTAAAATTTTTGCTGAAAACGGAATTTCAGCAAAAAAATTGTTGAAAACTAGTACACTTAATGTACAAGAAGTTTTACTAATTTTTCTCCTAACTTATTTTTTTGAGTGTACAGCTTCGGAAATAAAACGCTTTACACAGTTTAAACTTAATTCCAATCCCTACTTTTCAAACTTAAGTGTGTATCAATATCTCAATAATTTTTCTAAATATAGTCTCTCAAAATCAAATTTTCAAAATTTTTTACGGTTTTAAAAAAAAAAAATTAATATAAGACGAAGTCTGCTTTAAATATCAAAGCCAATTTTGAAAGAAAAGGGTCCAAAATTTGTATACATGCACTCACAACATTTTATCCTTAAAAACATCCTAAAATACATATCAAATTGATTGAAAACACAATTAAAAAAGGACTACTGATTTCTCATTATATGCAAACCATTTTGTTATTTATTTTCAAACATTCAGTGTGTTCGATTACTCGAAATTCTTACTACTTTTACTAGAATTGGAAAGTTTTGTTTACTTTTTGTATTAAAATTTTCCAGCTGTAGTAAAAGTAGGAACTTGTAGTAAGTAAACGAACAGGCATATTGTTTAAACAATCCACAAAAGATATACAAATAATTGAAAAGTCTATTAAAACAATTATAAATTTTTAACTGACAGAACGTGAGAAACGATTTTGTGGTTTGTTTTTTCATATTTGAAAGTTTTTTTTTGTTTAATTTTCAAAATACTACACCATGCACAACACATATTGTTATTGGCTATGTTTTTGTGTATGAGTAAAAATTTCTTCTCATATTAAATGTATACCGACGGTGTGAAATACAAAAACAAAAAACTTTCATAATATTTCTATTGTTGTTTATGTCTTTGCAGAAGCCTTCGAAACATTATCATTTTGTTGATGTAGCAGATTACATTTAATATGAGATTTTGATGCTTCAAATTGCATTGCACTACTGCCACCACTTTCTAAAGAAAACTGAAGAAGGGGACCTGGAAAATCCCCGAAACAATCGTCTTTTCATTCCTGAAAGTGTTGAGGTTTTTCGAAAGCAAAAACTCTGTGAAGTATTTGTCAGGAGAGTATCCTGATGAAGAAAAATAGCAGTTTTTTAAAAAAGTAGGTACTTACTATGTTAATTCATAATAAGGAAATTGGCCTCGAACTGAATTAATAAATTTTTAATGTAACACATTACTTTTCGAAATAATTGTGGCATGGCATTGATTTTTGATAAAAATGTAAGTCGCACAGCTTTGCAGCGGATTTAGGATAATTAAGGGGTGCTGATTTCGAATTTGCAACCAGTTTATTCAAATTGATTCTAAATTTTGCAAAATGCTTAATTTTACTTTTTTCAATTTTTTAACCAATTATTTCAAGAAAAAATGTATAATTTAGTAATAAATTTATAATCTAGTAATAAATTTATAATTTAGTAAATAAGAAATTAAATTTGATATATATTAGGAACCTTTTGCTTTTATTAAGTGCCTAAATGATTTAGGGGGTTATATTGTAATACGCAACGCCTTGAGTTGCGTTGTTTTCCATACAAATTGTTTTTGTAACAATAACAATTTACACACAAATCAACGCAACGCCTGGCGTTGCGTTTTACAAAATAACCCACTTAATTTTTTTTAACATTATGTTTTCATTTATTTTGTACTTTAATAAAAAAAAACAAGTTCATCAGTAAAAATATACTGGTAATGAAAATTAAATTACAGTATCAGTAAAAATTTATTTGTACTGAAATTTTACTGGTGCTGCAAAGTGTCCCTCTCTGGAATGAATACAGAATCGTTTAGAAATAATAACCAGAATAAAAGTTGGATTAACTGTTAATCAAAGAGATTAAAGTATGGTTTAACCTTAAATGTGATTTAATTTCTTGCCTAGTGTCTTGGCATGTAATAAAAAAATAGTAAGAAAATGTCAAAATTATTTCATCCTAAGTGAAGAAACTTAATTCAAATACTATTGCAATGTCATAATATCGTTGGAGTACAAGCCGATCTTGCCACGATGACTGCCATCAGATATCACTTTTAGTTTTCAAGTCGATAAAAAACAAATATACATTTTCGTAAACAGGAGCGAGAAAAAGTTTAATTATTTATTATTTTCAGAAAAAAAGTATGATATTTCTTAGCCATAAAATGGTGAAATATTAATATTATTTCGACGTTTCTTTGCAATCGTTTTGACAATTCGCATTATATAATTTATTGCACTTGAAGACACCGGGTAAGACATAAATTTGTAAAGCAATTTTGAAAGGGTTAAGTGATCCAATTTTTCCAAAATCCCTTCACATAATCTTTACTGCTACTGCTAGTGCTACAATAATCCCATCAAAAAGATTTTAAGAAAAACCTGTTTTCCCATGCAAAAAAAAATGCCGCTGTTATGTACACAGAAAGCCGAAATAAATACACAGTAACAATTGCAATTATTATAATTTTTCAATCCCCTATAAAATTTTTTGTAAGTCCACTATGTTTTTTATTTTCCTGAAATTATTTATTTACTTATGTACGAGTATTTATGTTATATAAATTTTTACTATATATTCCTACTTGTTCTTGCATTGTATTATAGATAAAGTGCGTCTCCGTATGGTTTCATAATTTATACATATTAAGTACCAAGGATATTGTGTTAAATTGGTTGTAAAACTGCATTTACTTTGTAAAAATTTAATAAACCATTAATTTTCCATATTACAATTTTTTTACAAAACTCTGTGCTTTCAGCAACTATAGACGACACAAAAAAAAAATTATAATAAAAAATCGAAAGGGTGAACAAAAAGATATTAAAAAAAACTTAATTAAAACCACATAATGGCTTCCGTTTTTAATACTAAAACAATTTTTCAGTTGTGAATAAGTAAAACCTAAACAACGTTGACTAAACGAACAAAGGAAAGTGTATGGAATATAACGATAATTGCATAAAGCTTAACTAAACTTAACAGTAATGCACATCTAAGTAAATAATTTTAATAATGCTAATGTATAACAGTTATTTCAATTTGAACTCATGAATATAACAAAACTGCGTATTAGCCATTAAAACCATTTAAAAATATGGAAATTTTCACAAATATAATAAATTTGTTGTTTAGCTACCCAGCGAAATTGTAGGATGCAAAGAACCGGTTGTAGAACAACTTGTACTTGCATGCAACCTGTTCTAATTTATGTTCTATCCTCGGTGATTTTTGTTTAAGTTTGTCCCAAAAGCAACAGGTTCTGTTCCTCCAAACTAGAACAGGTTGCTTTGAAACCGGTTCTAGAACCAGTTATAGAACTGGTTCTGCGACAGTGAAGTCTTCCATTTTGACTTCCAGGAATCAGTTCTAGAACCTGTTCCACGGAACCGGTGGTAAAAACACCTACTCAAGAACAGATTCAAAGGCAACCAGTTCAAAAAAATTTTGCTGGGTATTTATAAAAATTTTATAACAACAATTTGTTGTGGATTTATACTCACTTCAATTTAATTAGTTTTTAAATATTAATGTAAATAACAACAATGAATAAAATCTAAATAATAAAACCAGAAACTATAAATTATAGAGATAGGAAATCAAAACTTACACTACTCACCGGTAGGGGGCGCTGAAATTTAGTATTACCTGAGCAACTATTTAGTATCAGTTTAGTATCAGCTGAGCCTATGTTTTAAAACTTAAAAACTGCTGAAAGCTGCTCAAAACACAGAAAAAAAAATTCATACATTGAATGAATTTTCTAATAAACTGTATAAATTGAACTTGATTTATTTTTCACAAAACTTTTTCATTCAGAGTATGAATTTGTTAATAAATAGTATAAAAATATTAATACTATGTACGAAAAAAGTTTTTTCAATGTATAAACTTTTCATTCTAAATGAAAAAAAAAATTTTTTTTTAGAAAAAAATTTCTTATAGGATACCTACATAGATGCATTTCTGCATTCTTGGAGGAAAAGTAATTGCAATTTTTGTTTAAATATATTTATTGATATGCATGTATCAAAATATTTTTTATAAACTAATACATATTAATAAAATAGGAAATATATTCATATAAAATATTCAATGCTCTGCATATTAACCAAACAGATTTGAAGTCATGTGTAACAAGCGATGATTTTCTTGAAATTTTGATCGTTTATGCACTTGGGGTGAAATTTGATAATTCGTGTGAAACTTTAACTGTTGGGGGGAACAGAATTGCTTGAAACTTGGAATACAATCATAAAATTATTCTCAGTAAACAATCTTCTCGTGGATTATAATAAAACTAGAAATTTTTTGTTAAAAGAAAAACATTATAAATACAGAAAACACTCGTCGATAATGTGTATTAACAAACCTATATCAACCCTACGGGGAAAGGGACCGGTCGCAGATGACACGCAGGATAGGTCCCAAGGGGGCGGTGACCGGTCGTTGATCGGTCTTTTTGTTTGAAAGAGACATATCACTTTAACATGGCGTTGTCATTGGAAATGACCAATTGCCACAGTTTAAACACCTTGTGACATTAAGGTGGTGTGTCTAAAAATAGCTTTTCAAATAAACTAATAAAAAATTAAGAATTAAAATTAATCTACTTGGCGTCGAAGTAGGGCTCGATAACACAACCTCCTGCTTGCAAGGCAAACGCTCTACCGTCTGAGCTAATGTTGCTTATGCGTGATGGCTGGCTGATGGTAAAGTTATATATTTTTCGTTTCTGTTCAAATAAAAAAGAAAAAACAAACACTACAAGCAAATATAAAAAATGGAAAAGAAAAAAATAGAAAAGAAAACAACACTAACGCACACATAAATATAGTGGAAGTGCCTTCAGTATGCCCCCGATTGACCAGTCACGGGATAGGTCGTTTAATGGCAGTTGACTGGTTTTTTGCGTTGACCATAATTAAATTAAAAAATCAATTAAAAATTAGAAAATTACCTCAAAAACTCTGATAATATAAATAAAAATTTTTAAAATTACCCTTAAGTTAAAAAGAAAATTAAATGAAATACCAATTGTTAAAACTAAAATAGCTTTAACATTAAAAAACGTGAAAAATAAACAAATCGTAACGAAATAAAGTTCAAAATAAATAAAAGAGTAAAATAAATACAAAAATATTTTAAAAAATATGCCGCGAATTTTATTTTTTAGTTCGGTATTGGTTAAGTTTTTTAAAAGCAACAGTGAAAGTAACGAATCAGAAAATACTTAGAAAATGAATTCATTCTCTTTGGTTCATATTTGTACTAATTTAGTAATATGCCCTCGGTTGACCGGTCACGGGATAGGTCCTTGGAGGGCAATTGACCCCACATTCCCCGTAGGGTTAACACACACACAAATATGGTGGAAGTGCCTTGAATATGCCCCCGATTGACCGGTTTTGGGATAGGTCCCTTAATAGCAGTTGACTTGTTTTTTGCGTTGGCCATAATTAAATTAAAAAATCAATTAAAAATTAGAAAATTACCTCAAATCCTCTGGTAATATAAATAAAAGTTTTAAAAATTCCCCTCAAGTTACAAAGAAAAGTTAAATGAAATACCAATTGTTAAAACTAAAACAGCTTTATCATTAAAAAAACGTTGAAAACACAAAACTTAAAATTTCTTAGCAAAACAGTATAGAAATTTAAAATAAAAGCTAAAATAAGCAAATCGTGAAAAAATAAAGTTAAAAATAAATAAAAGATTAAAATAAATAAAAAATATTTTTAAAAATATGCTGCGAATTTTGTTTTTATTTCGGTATCAGTCAAGTTTTTTTAAAAGCAACAGTGAAAATAACGGATCAGAAAATACATACTTAGAAAATTAATTCATTTTCTTTTGTTCATATTTGTACTAATTTAGTAATATGCCTTCGGTTGACCGGTCACGGGATAGATCCTTGGAGGGCAATTGACTCCTCATTCCCCGTAGGGAATATCTACGCTGTGCATCCACTCGTTAAAATGAAGTTTTTGTTACCGAAAATTGTTGACTTTTTATATTTCTTTTTATTTTGTTTAATTACCCAGCAAAACCTTCTATTACCAGGTAAAGGGAAATGTAATAAGAAACCAAAAATTGTAACTACTTACACTTTGGTCGCATAACACATTATTTTAACATGGGGGTGTCATTGGGGGTAAATGGTTGGCTAAATCGTACCGGTATAGGCTAAAATAAGTGACTACGAAGGAAGTACTGAAATAAGTTGTTACTTGTAATATTAAATTCACTAGTTAGCTAAAATATGTACATACTTTTATAGAGTGAAGTAAGTCATTACACATTAGTACATATTTCATTGGTTACATATAGGAAATAAAATAGACGTTATCAGTAATGACTTTGTTTAAAAGTACACCGATCCGAGCAATGTAATTAGATTATAAGTTTCTATTAAATCGTACTTTCGCATAATAAGTAGTTATATAATGCAATACCAATAGCTTATTATTTTTACGCTTATTAATAAGCTATTATATAACATAATATCAGTAATATATTATTTTAAAGCCTCCAAATAAGTAGTGATATATCTCTATATCGGTAACTCATTATTTCATACCTCCCACATAAGAATTGATGTATCACAATATTAGAAACGTATTACCTTAAGTGCCTAAGTAAAACCAAGGGTAAAGAGGTACCCATTGCCAGGCAAGGCGTGAAAAAGGTCAAACCCATTACCGAGGTTTTGCTGGGTAGTTTAAAAAAACCAATTGTCACATTTACATTTTTGTTTCCAAAACGACTTGATATTTTCTAAAAAAACAAAAATAAAATATTTTATAAATCGAATAAATTTAATCATTCATATTATGAATAGAAATCAATAAATGCTATTCATACTATTTATGAACAAATTTGTTTCTGTGTAAGGAAAAAACAAACGCGGAATATATTCAAATAATAAAATTTGAGATATCCGTTTGTTTGTTTTTTTTGATTTGTTGTTTGTTATTATTTAAATTTAAATAAAAAAAGAAAATTGTCAATTTTTTGAACAAAGTGCCATCTAGTGACAACGATATTTTTATTACTTAACAAAGATGTCAAATATAAAGATGTAGCAAAATGCATCCCTGTTTAGTTCCAAAAATTTCCAACAGATAGCGATATTGTCACTGCATTTTTGTGTCATTATTTTGAAAATTCTCTCTAAATAAAAATGGCTGTTAATCAAAATATCAAAATCAAAACAAAAAATAAAAATTTAAATAAAATTTAAAATTTTGGTAAATAAACATGGTTTTGTAGTGTTTTTGCAACTTTTATAAAGAAAACACATACACTCATAGAAATAAATCCGTAAAAATAGCAGAAAAAGTTACTAAAAATTAGTTAAAAATGATGCTGCAGAAAAAACTGCTAAAATTAGCAGATTTTTTTACTACATACTAGTAAAATGAGAACAGCAAAATTAAAACTGCTAAATTTACAGAATTTTAGTTATATTTAGGCTAACTTTTAGTTAATTGAAAATAGCAAATTGTACTGTAAAATCTGCAGAAAATTTTGCTAAATATTTGTAGACTAAAAATAGCAAAAATAAACTGTTAAATCTACAAAATTTTTGCTATTTTTAAGCTAAATTTAGTTGAATGCAAATAGCAGTCTATTCTGCTAAAATCAGCAGAAATATTTGCTAAAAAATTGTAAACTGCTGTTTTCAAAAGGCTCGATTTTTATTTGCATTAAAAAAAAAATCGAAAAAAAAACTTCGAAAATTTTAAATTTTTTGGTGATTTTTTAGGCTACTAATTATTTAGCAAAATTTTTTGCTGATTTTAGCAGGTTAATTTGCTAATCTCCATTTACAAAAATTTAGCTCATATATAACTAAAATTCTGTATATTTAACAGTTTTAGTTTTGCTGTTCCTATATTACTAATATATAGCAAAAATAATCTGCTAATTTAGCAGTTTTTTTCTGCAGCATCATTTTTAACTAATTTTTAGTAGTTTTTACTAAATTTTCTACGGACTTTTTTCTATTAGTGTAGTTAAAATTCGTGTAGATAAATAATAATTATACCATAAAAGAATATATAACCATCAAAGTGTTAAAACGTATTTTTAAAAAATTAAACAATTTCTTTTTTTTTAATAAAAAAAAATCACAACAAATATGTTACCCTACACCATTCATTGTTTGGCTTGGTCTTTAGGTTGAACTGAAAATATTTCAGTCGAAACATTTTTTAAATGTTTGTGTTTAGGATTTGTTATAGGAAGTGAAAATAAAAAAATTAAGTTATCGAAACAGTGATCGAAATTTGAATTTATGTTTCAGCTAAATGTTTACATTTATATACTATTACACATTTAAAAAATTTTTTCTATCCAACAATATCTCCGTTCATAAAAGTTTTTATTAAAGAACTCGGAGAATTATGTTGGTAAAATTAATATTTAAATAACTGCAATAGAGGAAATCAATTGACACTTGCAATCAAATTTATCAACACTTAGTTTTCTAATTCAGCTTTTATCGGCTTCCATTTCAACTTAAATCTAATACTTTTACATTTCAGAAAAATTATGCTAAGAAGAAAAATTCAAAAAAAAACGTTAAAAACTACATATTTTATATGTTACTGAAACGCAGAAGTTTTCGTTAGTTAAATTTCATAATTACCGATTAAAATTAAAATCAGATTAACATATTTATGAAAAACACACAGCCATATAACCGACTTCAATTTCGTTTGTTAGGATTTTTTTCGTTTCCGTAAATTCTTAAAAGTTAAAAGAAAAGTTTTTGGTTGTAATTTTGTGTTCAAAGCTTTAAGGAACGCATCCCTGCAAACATTAAAATACGAAAATGTTTCGCAATCGTATCGCCTGGAAGAAAAACTTTAGTGCGGCAATAATCACATTCTTATTGCGGAAGATCCCGCTTTCGGGAGTACATGTCCTCTCTATAGCGATACTCCCAAGCAATACGAAAGCAATACTCCTGAATGATAAATAGGCGATATCGCTAATTTATCACCTGGAAGATATAAAGGTGATACATATCGCTAAATTAACTCCTCGAAACAAACTAAACGATTTATATTTTTCATTATTAAATTTAACTTTGAAAAAGAATATCTATTATCTTGTTACCATCATACCTGGTTTTTTCCGCGCACTAATCCTCATTTTTCAACGAATTTGTTTCCCATATTTCTAATAATTGTGTTTGCTACAAATTTTGTATTATTTTTTCCAACATTTTGAAAAATTTTAAACGAATTGTGTTTATCTTCTATATGATCAAAAGCTGATATTGCCGCAATATTATCATAAAAAAATTATGACAAAAAACACAATTTTGGAATTGGTTTTTCAAAATATACCCAAAATATCTTCCAAATGATAAAAGGAAGACAATTTTAAAATACTACTTGATTATTTTCATTCAAATGAAAAAAAGAAGATATCGCTTTACTATCTTCTTGGAAGATATCTTCCAAATGTTTGCAGGGATAGCTGCATTCAAGTTTAGAACTAAAAAAAATTGGGATTTTTAATGTTTTTATTTTTTATTAAAAACATTCTAAAGTTTAGTAATTTGGAGAGCCATATCTTCGATGGATTTCTGTCAGATTTTTCAATTTAAAAGCAATTGAATCCTATGATTCCCTTCTTTCATAATAATGTAGTCAAAACAGTAGTCTTTTGACGCATTTTCCGAAATTTTCTTACTCTTAAATTTTTGTTTAACATTCATAGATCCAAAACTAAAATTTTTTATAAAAAATTATTTTGCCGAAAAAGTCCCCAGATAATCGTAACAATACATACTCAATTGTATGTAAAGGCTTTTGCAATATAAAAACGAGTAAAAAGGTTAAAGTCGGGCATGCCGACTATACAATACCCTACACCAGTCTGGTTAAAAGCCAACTAATGTTTGGATCCGAAATTCGAATGGGTTAAAATCGGACTTGTGTCAAAATTTTCTATAATGTGAGTCAGCGAACCAAATTTCATTAAAATATCTTAATATTTGCGACCTGCAGTTTGTAACCCAGCCAATTTTGGGGGGACCCTTATAGGGGCACTAGGTCCAAACATGGACCGGTGTTAACCAAAATCAATAGGCTTCGTCTTCGGGCTGACATAGGTCGGTATACCAAATTTCATCAAAATATCTTAATATTTGCGACCTGCAGCGTATAAAAAATATAATTTTGGTAGGACGCTTATATGGGCACTAGGTCTAAACATGGACCGATTTTAATCAAAATCAATAGGCTTCGTCCTTGGGCCGACGCAAGTCCGTGTACCAAGTTTCATCAAAATATCTTAATATTTGCGACCTGCAGTTTGTAACCAAGCCAATTTTGTGGGGACCCTTATAGGGGCACTAGGTCTAAACATGGACCGATGCTCACCAAAATCAATAAGCGTCGTCCTTGGCCCGACGTAAGTCGGTGCACCAAGTTTCATCAAAATATCTTAATATTTGCGACCTGTAGAGTGCGCACAAGAATGCATGGACAGACAGACGGCTGGACGGACGGACAGACGGACATCGTTAAATCGAATTAAAAAAAAATTCTGAGCCGATCGGTATACTACAAGGTGGGTCTAGGACCAATATTTTTTGGTGATACAAACATCAGCACAAACTTATAATACCCTGACCACATAGTGGTTTAGGGTATAAAAACCCACATGATGCACAAAACTGAATTTTTAGGTATTGAGCCCCTTTGTGTAAACAGTGTTCTTATAGTTGAGCGCAGTTATATGAAAAATCTTGGTTTTGCTTCGTATATTTGTGAAAAACCTAAAATACAGGATTTTTTTACAAAAAGTCAAAAAAAAAAGTGTCAAACTAAAATAACATTCATTTACTTAAAATAACAGATCAACTAAAACATTTCCCCCATTCATCTTAAAACACATTGACACGGTGCATAATATATAATTTAATAACATACATTTAAATTTAAATTTAACGGTTCGTTGTAATTCTAAAAAATCTGTGTTTATGATACACAGAGTTGAATATAATCAGCTGAGATATCTTAAGAATTAAGTTTCAAAGCAAAAAGGAGTAATAATAACAAAGGATAAAAATAGCATTGTTAAATTTCGATAATGTTAGTCTAAGTTGAGTTGTTGATAACAAATTCGATTTGCTTTCAACAGTCACATAAGTAGACGATTATCAAAATATTAACCAATACCCTATTTGCTAACAATTCTAATGCAGATGAAAGCAGTTTTGAATTCATAAATGTTACCGAGGAAGATGTTTTAGAATCCATCTTAAGTATAAAATCTGATTCAATAGGACATGACGGAATTCACCCCAAATTCATAAAACTTATACTTCCTTTCGTTTTGCCGCACATTACACATCTGTTCAATACAATAATAACTACGTCTATTTACCCATCTGCTTGGAAACATGCTAAAATTATTCCAATACCCAAATCAGATAAGGACTATCGTCCTATTGCAATTTTGCCTTATCTGTCAAAAGTTTTTGAACGTCTGATCCACACGCAGATAAGCAAATATATTTACGCGAATTCTTTATTAACTGAAAGGCAATCCGGTTTCAGACCAAAACACAGTTGCCTCACAGCTTTGACTGATGTATCTGAGGAATTACGGGACAAATTAGATGATAATAAGATATCATTTCTAGTTTTACTAGATCATTCTAAGGCGTTTGATACAGTGGATCACTCAGTTCTTTGCCTTAAACTAAGACACATGTGTAACTTTTCTTCGACCGCTGTAAAGCTGATGTCTTCATACCTGTATGGTAGATCGCAATCGGTACACCATTGCACTAGAAAATCCACTGTTTATTCAGTGACCAGAGGGGTGCCGCAAGGCTCGATACTTGGCCCTCTATTGTATGCCATATATTCTAATGATCTGCCTTCTCAACTTGAACACTGTGGAGTCCAAATGTATGCGGATGACGTACAGCTCTACATTAGCTGCGAGCCGTCTAGGGTTATTGACTGCGTAGAAAAATTAAACCATGATCTTGAAAGAATTAATGTATGGGCTTCTAGGAATGGTCTTTGCTTAAATGCCAGGAAATCGAAGGCAATGATGATCTGCAAACAGAACGCTACATTAAGTTCAGTGCCATCAATCAATATAAATAAGTCTGTAATTGAACTTGTTGATACTGCAAAAAATCTTGGTGTAGTATTTAATAGGAAACTTGATTGGTCAGATCATATTAATACAGTATGCGGTAGAACAATGGCTATGCTACGAAATTTATGGATGTCTCAACATTATACTCCTTTAAAAGTTCGTATGTTATTGGCAAAAACGTATGTGCTGCCAACACTAATGTATGGCTGTGAACTTTTTTCTAACAGTGATTCCTTATGTAAGAAAAAACTGAATGTTACTTTTAATAATGTTGCCAGATATGTCTTTGGGCTTAAACGCTTTGCCAGGATTTCTCGGTACTCAAAGCAAATATACAACATTTCGTTTGATAACCTCCTTAAATGCCGTTCTCTTATTTTCTTGCAGAAAATTATATACACAAAGGAACCAGACTACCTATACCAACGGCTGAACTTTTTCCGGTCAAACAGAGGGAAAAAGATTAAGACAATTTTTCACCGTAATCAAATGTCAAAAAGACACTTTTTTATTAACAGTATCCGTCTTTGGAACCACTTACCTCACAATATTCAAATCACAAGCAATGCAAAGCATTTTAAACGTGATATTTTTAAACATTTTAGGTAACACACATTTTAAATTATTTTAATTGTAAACTTTTTTTATTTTTGTAAAAATTATTTTTTTAATTAAACTTTTATTATTTTTATTTATTATATTTTTTTTCTCGAATCTTTGTACCCATATTTTATTATTGTAACAATATTCATGTAACTAATATCATTTTTTTTTTTTTTTTTAATTTTCTTTTTTACAACTATATTACTGTTCTTATAGAGGTTTTTTTTATACAAACACAATTTAATGTAACATTATTTAACCATGTGCTGTTAAAAAGACTAGTTCTTGTTGCACTGGTATGCTAAATAAAATAAATAAAATAAAAAATAAATAAATAACCCACTCAAAGGCGAAAGGCACTGATGATGGCTTTGTAGCGAAAGCCGAAAATGCGCATTCTGCCTTGCTGGTCTTATCGAATTCTTTCAAAAATTTTTATTCTTTGTAATTTACTTGTAAAAATTGTATCATCTTTCTTTGATTTGGAAAATGATTTAAACAGAAAGTGATATTAATTTATGATCTAGAGTCAAACTAAAATAACATTCAAAAAGTGTAATTTTCAAAAATGTTTGTTTAAATATTTAAAGTGGTTTCTCGCAATAAAATTCAATTTAGCGGCAATAACTGTATACTTTATAGATTTATTAGGGTGTCCCTTAGAAAGTGTTTGGTCGATTTTTGACACGCATACCCCCCAATTTTTTTACAAATGGTCCCAAATTAACAAAATCCAAAAATTCGTGTACTTTGGATCGCGTGTACCTTGGAACTTTGCATTTTTCTCTTATTTGTTAATATTTTACTGTAAAGTCTTCTTCTATGAAGTTTTTTGTCTTTCCCAATGATCATTTTAAACTACTCAGAGTTTCAGATAAGTCCAAGGATACCCTAAAATTGGGTGCGTGTACCTAGGATCGACAAAAGTAAATTTTTGAAAAAAAATGTAAACTAATTTTTTTTAAATAATCGACATATTTCAAGATATACACTTAAATCAATATAAAGTTTGTCATTTTCTAAATGCAGTAACCAGTAAATTTCTTAACTATATTGAACAAATAAGAAAAAAGTTATCTTTTTCGCAAAAAATAAAATGCGTGTACCTTGGAACTTTTTGAATATTTCCTCTTCTGTGTCTCTCACAAATTCCAGTATATGATTAATTGAAGCTCCATAGGCTAATTATAGTTTTTGAATTTAATTTGCTACAAAATAACATTTGATTTAAGATTTTCGCAATTTTTTAAAAATTATGTTTTTATGTAAATATAGAATTGCATTGTCTCATTTCAAGTAGATATCAACTCTCTTGCAAATAATGCAACAAATTTCATTATGGGGTAATATTTTTTTTTTAAGAAATTCCCTTCATTTTTTACGAGTTCCAAGGTACACGCCAATTTGTAATTTGGAAACTTTTTCGCTTTTTTAAAAAAAAATTTATTTCTTAAAATGCATAAGAATTAATAAATTTTTTATTATTTGCAATCTATAACAACACCAACACTAATATTTCTGCATTTAAAGATTTTTCGCCAATATCTCGGCACAGTATTTTCAAAAGTACCAAGGTACAAGACTCTCCCCTATTATTATTAAAACTTCTCAAAATTCGATATTTGATATTTTCCGAAAACTTTGTAAAATTTGATGAAAACATTAAAATTTTGTTAAATTTTTGACAAAATAAGCAATTTTTGTAAAATGTCCTGGAAAGCAGTCGCTCCAAACACAAACTCAAATTATCGCTTTTCCAATTTATTTTTTTCTTTAATATCAACTATTATGTGGGGCACAACTAGCAATCGACATCTCCAAATAGGCATAGGCGTAACTAGACCATTTTCCTGGGGTGGGCAAGGGCCCCATTTATGTTTGGCTGTTTATTTACCCATTCTCAGATCCTTAATCTGAAAAAACACTTTCGACATTATGCTTGCGATTTTTTCATACAAAAAGACTTTTAAAAATAACTCCCTCACTTTTGATAAAATGTTCAAAACTTTCAAATGGTTTTTATAGAAGACTCTGAAAAATGCATCCTTTTTTCTAAAGAAAACCTCGTGCAGGGAATGCTATACGCTCAGAATAGCCAGAACTGAGATCGATTTATTTTTTAAATATTTTTAAAGTAAGTATTTTTAAACAACATTTCTTATTTAAGAAATATTCAAGACAAAAATCGATATTTGATGTGGCTGTAAAAACAAATTATCTTATTATTAAACTAGAAGACATTTTCCCACTCAAAAACACAGGATTAAAAACAAAATAATCTTAGAACAAGAATTATACTGAAACTTTTGCTGTTTTGCGGTTTTGGATTATGCCATTATGTATGGAAATCGATCTCTGTTGCATGTCCACCACGGGCACGCTTGCAGAAGTCCAGACGCTGAACCCAATTTTCGACGGTTTTCAAGCATAAATCGGCCGATACTGCTGCAATTTCACGTTAGATATTCGTACCAATTCCATCAATCGTCGCTGGCTTGTTGGCATAGACCATAGATTTGACGACACGTTCTCCAAACTTGGTTTGCAATAAATTGATAGTGGCATTCGCTGTGTGGCTTGTGCCGCCGTCCTGTTGGAACCACATGTCCTCCAAGTCCATATCATCCAACTGGGGCCAAAAATATTAGTTATCATTGAACGGTAGCGATTCCCATTCACAATAACGTGCCGGTCTTGATCATCACGGAAGAAGTACGGCCCAATGACGCCGCCGGCCCATAAACCGTACCAAACCGTAATTTTTTCGGGATGCAATGATGACTCATGGAGTACGTGTGGATTGCTGTCTGACCAATAACGCATATTTTGTTTATTGACGAAGCCATTCAGCCAGAAATGAACCTCATCGCTGAAGATGATTTTTCGATGAAAATCCGAATCATTTTCAAGTTGTTGCTCAGCCCAATTCACGAACATACGACACTTCTGGTGGTCAAGCGGCTTCAGTTCTTGCGTCAGTTTGATATTGTAAGGATGTAGGCCAAGATCTTTTCGCAAAATTCGCCACAACGACGTCACAGAGATGCCCAACGCTTGTGAACGACGTGTGAGAGACACATTTGGGCTTTCTTCAACTGAAGCGTCAGCGGCAGCAATATTCTTGACACTACGGGCACTTCTTTGTCTCACTGGCACGGGAACATTTTGTACTGTGCCTGTGGATTAAAATTTTTCCACTAGACGCTCAATTTTTGATCTGCTAGGACGATTATGATGACCATAAATTGGACGTAGCGCTCTTAACGTTGAGGTCACTGACTCCGAATTTCGGTAGTAAATTTTAATAATTTCGACTCGTTGTTGGCTCGTATATCTTTCCATCATGAAATGGCAAACCTTATTGAAGAGAAATTTCAAAACAGCGGCAAAAAATATGGCGTCGTTTGATGTCCCTGTCTTTCTACTTTTGTAGCGTCCCTGTTGAAAAACCCTTTATATGTATGAACAGCGCATGCTACGGGGACAGTTTTTCGATCAAGTGTTTAGTATGGAGACATTTGGTTAGTTTGGGGACTGTCCGGGCATTTATAACTATTGAACAAAAGTAATTTCATTCGCTAGTTTTTGCAGGTTAATTGTCTATAGTGTTATTAACGACTGTTAATTAACATTTCTATTTCCAATTCGTATGTAAGAAATAATTGATAAAGTAAAAAAATACCAGCGTTGTTAAAAGTTTCTAGGAATTGCTCATACACAAATTTATATTACTTTTATTCTACAAAATTTTTAATTTTTCTGGTACCCCTTCCATTAACGCTTTTACGGTATTATTGGATACCTTTCGAGCTGCTAAATACGACTTTCCTCGGAAATCTTTGGCATCTTTGAGGACTTTTTATGATGCTTTAATTTTCCTTTTGACCAAAACCCAGTACAACCCAAGTGAGATAGCTTGCCATACTAGGAATTTTCGAGGAAATTTCGATTGGCTTTTTGTCTAAATTTTTCGTCCACATTCCCTCGTGAGTGTGCAATGCAGAATTCCTGGCCTGGAAGCTGTGAGAAGTCGGCTAAAATATACGTATCGTCGTCATGATGCAGCAATTGAATTTTTCAAAAAAAAAAATTTTTAATTTTTTGGCACGCTGTTCTGCTTCAGTGTTCTTTACAGCAACTTTTTGTACTTTAAAAGTTTTTAGGCCAGCGTCCTTTTTGACCTTGCGTTAAAACTCCGAACAATCGACTTGTTGAGCGACTTTTATCCCTGAAATACTGGGATTCTTCTTCAACATGGCACTGATTTTGTTCGCCTTATTCTGGTCTTCGATGCCCTCTTTTCTGCCAGCACCTGCCTTCCGAGTGATCTCCAAGTCGTCTTTAAACTTCTTTGACCCCTACATTAATAAAAATAGAAAAATTTTCTGGTGGAATTATTGAAAAACTTCCTTAGAAAAAGTTTAATGATTTTTTCCGAGCTTTAACTTTAAAAGGGGATGGCTACATTGATTTATATTGGCTGTTTTATTATCCCTTGGGATCCCTCTCAGACCTGACCTATTTAAAAACTGTGTTTAAAAAATAGTCCATCACATTTTTTTCAATAACATTTTTAAATCAATTAAATTAAATTTAATATTTAAAATTTTTTTAGGTAGGAGCTTTTATTAGATTCAAAATGCAAAGCGAATTGGAAGCGCGAAAAAACATTGTGAAAACTTTTCAAAACCACCTTTACTGGATATTAGATCGTACCACAAAAAAAAATTCGCCGCACACCGTCGAATAAAAATTATTTGTGCAAGGAGGTTTCGAAATTTTTTAATTTTTTCGATCATAAGGGTTGCCTTTTTAAATTTTTATACCCTACACCACTACGTGGAGAGGGTATAAATGTTTGCTGATGTTTGTAACACCAAAAGATAATGGTCGTAGATCCACCTTATAGTATACCGATCGGCCCAGAATTTTTTTTTATTTCGATTTAACGATGTCCGTCCGTCTGTCCGTCCGTCCGTGTGTCCGTCCGTCTGTCTGTCTGTCCATGCATTATATTTTGATGAAATTTGGTACACCGACTTATGTCGGCCCATATTTAGACCTAGTGCCCATATAAGGGTCCCCACAAAATTATATTTTTTATACATTGCAGGTCGCAAATATTAAGATATTTTGATGAAATTTGGTACACCGACCTATGTCGGCCCAAGGACGAAGCCTATTGATTTTAGTTAACACCGGTCCATGGTTAGACCTAGTGCCCATATAAGGGTCGTCCCCCCAAAATTGGCTTGGTTACACGCTGCAGGTCGCAAATATTAAGATATTTTAACGAAATTTGGTTTGCTGACTCACATGGTCCAGAGAAAAAAGCCGATAGATTCTAGATAGAATCGGTCCATATGTTGACCTATCGCCCATATGGGCTATATTTACGATTTTCTCTTCTTTAATAATTTTATAGAAAATTTTGACACAAGTCCCAATTTAACCCATTCGAATTTCGGATCTAAACATTAGTTGGCTCTTAACCAGACTGGTGTAGGGTATTGTATAGTCGGCATGCCCGACTTTAACCTTTTTACTCGTTTGTTATATCTTTAGCATTTACGGTCGAATCTTAAAGTATGATACATCGATGTGTCGAGGGACCAATGTTCTATGATATTAGCTTCGAATAAATTGAAAAACATTTAAAATTTCTTTACTTGATTTAATAAATTTAAAAAAAAAAAATTTTAAATTTTTTGTTCTTTGTTTTTCTCTATTAACAAAAATCCATGGGATTGGAAAAAAGTTTTAAGTTCCTACACTCAAAATAGTTTGTAATTTAAATAAACTGAAAATGTAATTCAAAATAAATGAAAAATCACTTGAAAACCGGTCTACTAACTTTTCATTTAAATCAAAAGAACTTTTCATCTATTTTTAAATGTTAATAATTTAACTACAAAGACATAATGATTTTTCTAATTTAGTAGGTTTGAGGTTAAGAAAAAGAATAAATATTTTCTTCAAAAGTTATAAACACATTAAATTTGCAAATCAGACTAGATCTAGTTTCTGCCTTTTTTTATGGACAGGCTTATTCAGTGATTTTACAATATATTGTATTATTGTTTATATTTTCATTTTCAGATTGTCTCTATATGAATACTTTCAGAAGTGATCAAACAGACATATACAAACATTCTACTTTAGATTTCCTGTTTATCTTCTTATTTCCTCCGTGTCACCTTTTCGCAAATATTTTTCATTTATTTCGTTTTTTTAACTTTCAAAAAATTAACTACAAAATCCGTAAGAATAAATAATTTTAGTTTATTTCGTTTTTTGAACTGACGTAGAAATCTAAAAAGGTTTCTATTTCTTAACAAAACGATTTAAATGAAAATATTAACTGTAACAGTAAATCCGTAATTATATGAAATTTATTTTTTAAATAAATGACAAAAACAGTTGAAAAATTATTTCTTTTTTTCTTAACTGTATAATCATTTAAAAATAAATGTACGGAAAACTTTTTAAATAAACTAAAGTCAGTTACTGTACTAATATTTGCAGTGTTTTTCTCCTTACCTTTAGCAGTTACATTATATTTTTAAACGAATTTTTATGCGTATTAACTTGGACAGTGAACGTATAAAAAAATATATTTTTTAATTCCATAAGAAATGAATTTTTGGTAAATTTATTTTTTACGTTTTCTTGTTTTTTGTAGTAAAATTCTTTTAAAAACGGTTAAAATAAAGTAATTATAAAATGCACAGTTTTTAATTAAACATCCTTCTTGCACACAGTTTTGTTTATATAAAAAATTTCTTTGAAAATTTTATTTTATAATAAAGACTTTAAAAATACTACAACACTTGTACCATAGTATACTATAGTAGCACCACTCATTAAAAAATTGAGAGCTTGTTCCTATCTCATATAGTTGTAGTGGTATTAAGAACCATATGTACAAGTAAAATTACAAACACCACTTCATTTTTTCAAATGACAGAAAAAGAGTAAAGCTACTATATTATACTATGACTTGTACTATCATTATTATTTTTAGTGTTTTCTACTTTAAACCGCCGCAGTTTAAAGAAACCTGCATAAAGTAATCCATGGAAATGAATTTGAACAGCTCAAATGCTAGGTTAGTTTTACAAGAAACACGACTAATGTGCTCTCAAAACAAAACCACATTTTTTTTAACCCCAAATATTACAAGCTTTTAGGAATTGCTCATAGATATGACAACAATTCGTTTGGGTTACTAAAACGTTTATGCTTATTTCACTCAACTTAAAAAGTACGCGGCGTGTCGAAAAATTCTTTAAAAACTGTCAAAATAAAATAATTATAAAATGTACAGTTTTTAATTAAACATCCTACTTGCACACAGTTTTCTTTATATAATTTTTTTTTTAAAGAAAAATATATACCTACTATGTGTTTTATAATAATGACTTTAGAAATACTGCAACATCATTTTAATCACATCATCCACCCTCAATGCGACAAGAGATCATAAATCCGCATTCTCTTTGATGTTGTCAAATAAAAATTACCAACAAGAAACTGTCCGTTAGCAGTTTTTTTGTACAAAAATCATTTACAATTAGGGCGGCAACACACAAACAAAGATGCCAACTTTTTCATAGCAAAAAGCGCGAAAAATATACAAAAAAGGGTAAAAACGAGCAAAATGTCTACTTAAAAACGGGTAAAAAAGCACTAACAATTTTTTACGACCTTTAAAAAAATTTGTCATGTTTCACATACGTTGTTTAATTAAAAACAAATAAAATTGTAATATAAGCGTACCTACGACCTATGTACACCAGTATATACATATGTCGATGGGGGGGTAAAAAAAATTAATGTAGGTATATCCCAATAAAATCAAATTTAAAACACTAATATGCAAGTGCTTGTGCAAATTTAAATGTTACTGGCACTTTAGAAAACATTGTTTTCTATTGTTCTTTCTACATGAATGGATGTCACTACATTGCTAGATCTGTCAAAACAACAGAGTAGTACATTGGAAGGTGACAAAGCAAATTGTTGAAAATTTGCTGTTGTTGTTTTTTCTTTGATAATTTAAATGTTTAATAACGCTCCTAGACGAGAACAAGAAATTCTCATTGAGTTTGTAATTTAACTTAACAAATATTTCCAGAAATTCTTAAAACGTCGTCCCCCGACGATTTCCTTAGGCAAGAATGAAATCCGGATAGGGACATGCCTACAACGGATTATTTTTCACAATTTGTTAAATATTTTTGGGATTTTAGCATATTTAATTTCTTTAATGCAATTAATGTATATCCCGATAAAATAAAATTTAATAAACAAATAACTTTCGCAAAATTTTTGAATTTTATTCCATATTTTGTAATTATAATAACAACACTGCAATACAAATTTTCAACAAAGTCGTGACCAAATAAATCTGACACCTAATCTTTATGTAAAATTGTCCACTGAATTCGAATATGAAGTCGGAATGGTCAAAAGTAGAACAGTTTTTGAGATATTCTAAAACAACCGTTATTTGTGTTTTTAAAAAAGATGATGTTACTTAATTGCAAATATCTTCAAAAACATTCGTCAATGTATGTATTTCTTTTTTTGCAATGAAAGATAATAAAATTACTAAAATAACAATGGGTTGTTTGTGAAGATTAGTCAAGAAATGGCAGAGTTACAGTGGACAAAAGTTCAAACTTCATGAAAAATTTTAATGTTTTTTACAATTTTGCTTTTTTCAACTCATTTTTTTAAAACCAAACAATAAATTTTTTTTAAGTTTTATCACTTACGACGTTAGTTTATTTCAATACGAACATTTTGTGCTCAATATGATCCAGATCGGTGCAAAAATGAATTATAGAAGATTTAGTGAATTAACCCACTTTTCGATTTTTATCAAATAAAAAAAACACAACAACCCAGTGTAGAAAATCATTACCAGATATGTGGTTATGTAACTACATACTTGGTAATGGTAACTAGTTACTTTTGTTATTACATTTCTTATTACCTTTATATGGCGATGTCGCGAAAAATAATGAGTTATGGTTACACACCAGCATAAGAAAAATCAAAAAATATATCGTTACCTATGTGCTTACCAGTACTGACAAAAATAATGAGTCTAAAACTAGATTTTCAAAAATATAAATTATATAAAAAAAAAATTTTTATTGTATTTTTTTTTTTAAATAAAATTTGCTGGTGCGGGAATCGAACCTGGGTCTACAGATTGCCAGTTAATAGCTCTACCATCTGAACTATATCGACATGTAATCCCAGTGTAGAAAATCATTACCAGATATGTGGTTATGTAACTACATACTTGGTAATGGTAACTAGTTACTTTTGTTATTACATTTCTTATTACCTTTATATGGCGATGTCGCGAAAAATAATGAGTTGTCGTTACACACCAGCATACGAAAAATCAAAAAATATATCGTTACCTATGTGCTTACCAGTACTGACAAAAATAATGAGTCTAAAAATAGATTTTCTAAAAAATAAATTATATAAAAAAAAAATATTTTTTATTGTATTTTTTTTTTTTAAATAAAATTTGCTGGTGCGGGAATCGAACCTGGGTCTACAGATTGCCAGTTAATAGCTCTACCATCTGAACTATATCGACATGTAATCCCAGTGTAGAAAATCATTACCAGATATGTGGTTATGTAACTACATACTTGGTAATGGTAACTAGTTACTTTTGTTATTACATTTCTTATTACCTTTATATGGCGATGTCGCGAAAAATAATGAGTTGTCGTTACACACCAGCATACGAAAAATCAAAAAATATATCGTTACCTATGTGCTTACCAGTACTGACAAAAATAATTAGTCTAAAAATAGATTTTCAAAAAAATAAATTATAAATAAAAAAATATTTTTTATTGTATTTTTTTTTTTTTTAATAAAATTTACTGGTGCGGGAATCGAACCTGGGTCTACAGATTGCCAGTCAACAGCTCTACCATCTGAGCTATATCGACATGTAATATTTAATAGATAAAAACATAATTGACCTGCTGCACACAAGTAAGCTTACTCGCCAACATACAAAAAATCAAAAAATATGTGGTTATATACCCAACAAACAATTCGTTCCGTTTACGTACCGTTTTCGGTCCGTCATAAACGGAATCCAACTCCGTATACGTACCGTTTTCCGGATCCGTATACGGACCAGAAAACGGAACATAAGGAACATCGAAACTGATTCGAATCCGTTGAAAATCCCTCAATGACGGACCGTTTACGGACCGTTATGTCGTGTTAAAAACGGACAAGTCCGTTTAAAGTCCGTCAATGACGGACTGTTTACGGACCGTTATGTCATGTAAAAAACGGACTAGTCCGCTGAGAGTCCGTCAATGCCGGACTGTTTTCGGACCGTTATGTCGTATGAAAAACTGAGTATTTCCTTTTCCGTATCCTACCGATATTTTCCAATATTTTCAATACACAATACTTTTTTCCTTTTTTATAAATTCATTAATAATTATTATTTACAAGTACTATTAATAAATTTCTAATTAATACAATTACGATATTTAGCACATCCGGCTAGGTTTACCTATCTATCCAGCGCTTAGGGACCCAGAGTAAAATCCAACAGCTATATGGAAAAGAGACAATAAATTAGTTATGGTTTAACTGACTGCGTACACGATGCAAATTCTCACATGTTATACAAAAAAGAATAAATTTCATAAATCTTACCTTGTTACTTGTTGTTTGATTAATGGTGTGATAGAAAGAATTCCCTCTACTGCATATTCTTCATATATTCCCGTTATAATAATATTTTCACCCACTTTTCAAAAATATAATTTTGTATTTTGTAAACAAACTGCAACAGATGAAATCCGTATTTAAAGGTACGGAAACGGATACACCAAAACGGAGTTAAACGTATTGTGTTCGAAAATCCATTTATACGGTCCTTTAATGTTCCGTATACGTACAAGCATTGACGGATACGTAAATTACGGACAGTTAACGTGCCGTAAAAGCCGGATTCATTAATCCGTACCTGCCGGAGAGTCCGTAAAAATGTTTCTTGGGTATCCTTACCAGTGTTTAAAAAATATTGAGTCTAAAAATAGAATTCAAAAAATTTTCAAAAAAATCTAAAAATTTATTTCCTATTTGAAATAATGATAAACATAAGTCATTATCAGTAACTCATTATTATATGTTTTAAAATAATGCAGAAGGTAAGTGGGTGTCATTACTGGTACTCCAAAAAATAATGATATGTCATTACCATTTCTTCACTGGGATATTTAGTAGATAAAAACATAATTGACCTGCTGCACACAAGTAAGCTTACTCGCCAACATACAAAAAATCCAAAAATATGTGGTTACATATATCCTTACCAGTGTTTAAAAAATATTGAGTCTAAAAATAGATTTCCAAAAATTTGCAAAAAAATCTAGAAAATTATTTTCTATTTGAAATAATGATAAAAATAAGTCATTATCAGTAACTCATTATTATATGTTTTAAAATAATGCAGAAGGTAAGTGGGTGTCATTACTGGTAGTCCAAAAAATAATGATATGTCATTACCGTGTCTACACTGGGAAGTAAATATGCAAAGCTAAATGTTAGTAACAATAAATATAAAAAATGGTTTTAAACTGTTAAATTCCTTTGCCTATTGTAATTATTTTCTGCCTCTCGCAAAAGGAACCAACAATAGTCGCCCAACATCGCCTCATCATACGCCCCTTGATACCGACGTTCCATTTCTTGTATTTGTTGGTGAAAACGCTCACCATGCTCGTCACTTTCATCGCCAAGGTTATTTGGGAAGAAATTTAAGTGCGAATGCAGAAGGTGTATTTTTAAAGACATATTAGATAACTCGTTTTTTAAGTAAGATATAAAAATGAATGTCATAGTTTTTAAACAAATCTTGAAAAATGTCTTCATAATTTGGGCTCCTGAAATTTCCCAGAAAGCTTGATACAACCAAACCAAATGACTTCCATGCCATTAATATATCTTCAGACAAAATCGAATCAAATTTGGAATCTTTCAGTAGCTTTGTAATTTGTGGTCCCACAAAAACTCCTTGTTTAATTTTGGCATATGATATGTTGGGAAAAACGGTTTTCAGGTATTCAAATGCGACACTGTTTCCTCTTTTTAGCAAAGCTTTGACGAAATTTTTGAATAAGCCAAGTTTAATATATAACGATTGCATAATAATGTTTTCCTTTTTTACCAGAGCTTTGTATTTGACATTATCTTGGCCAAGCGTAAAATTTACTCTATCCGGCCAATATTTTCGGGCATAGTGTTCGTGACGCGCTCGGCTGTCCCATTTGCACAAAAAACAGCAGTATTTTGTGTAGCCTTGTTGCAAATCAGTCACCATGGCAACAACTTTTAGATCGGCACAGATTTTACAGTTATGCTGTTCGTACTCTATCAGACCCAGTAATTTAGATACGGACTCATACGATTCTTTAACTTTAACTGTGTGCGCTACTGGAATTGAGGGCTTTTCATTACCTTTGTGCAACAAAACAGCTTTCAAGCTTTACTTGCTGCTGTCGATAATTAACCGCCAATCATTTGGATTTTATGTCTCCCCAAATTGATTGAACAAGCCGTTTATGTCATGGCAATAGCAAAAACTGTCTTTTTTCGAAAAGTAACCGGAAAAACTCATGTGGCTTCTATATTGTGAAATTCTTACATCAGATGTCACAAAACTACGTTCCCTCATTCTTGATGCTAACAACTCTGCTTTATTTTTCGGTAACTTCAAATCTCTGATCCAGTCATTAAGTTCAGCTTGTGTGAGAGGCATTATTGGTTTTTTTTTCTTTTAAATCACTGTCGTCAAAATCACTAGAATCAGATGAATCGGACTCATGCTTCCGCTTTGGACAAAGGGGATATTGCACTTCAGGCATATGAGGAGTTGGTTTGTAAATGAGTTGACATCTGCATATTCAACAGACTTATGACGTCCATTTTGCTTTACCTTGGCTAAACAAAAATAACAGCCAATTTCGTGGTTCGTAGGCTCACGCCAAATTTCGGGAAGATCAAATGGCATATACCGACTGCGGTATAGTAAATTAGCTTAAGATTCTGAAGGCATATTTTTTAAACACAAAATTAAGAAATGCATACTTACTTTGCGCTCGACATCCACATAGTTAAACGAGTTTTGCATGAATTGCATAAAGTATTTGGGGTCCAAGATTTCGAAATGTTTTCCAGATTGACTTTAAAATACTGCCAAAATGCATTTTCTAATTGGCTTGGAAAATTTGACGTCTGCGCAAAACGATAAACTCCACATGGATTGTTCTTTCAAATAAATGCACGTTTTGCACTATGCATTTTGTTCTTTTTAATACGAATTGTGCGTTTCAAGAGAATCAAAACATTTAGCAAACAATTGGAAATTGTGAACTGTCAATAAAACAAACCTGTCAACACAAAAGCAGTGTTGTCATAAATCTTTAATGAATAGAGCTTTTTACCCTTTTGCATTCTTAAAAATATTTTCTCCCGCGTTATTTTTATAAGCATAAGCTTTTTTAGAGATTTTTTTACAAAATTCAACGTTTCTAATATATACAGCGTTCGTTTTTCAAATTCTGCGTATTTACTTCCTTTAGGTTTTTGATTTGATAAAAAGCGAAAAGTGGGTTAATTCACTAAATCTTCTGTAGCTTTGCCATTTTTGCACCAATCTGGGTCTTGTTGGGCGCAAAATGTTCGTATTGAAATAAACTAACGTTTTATAGTTTTATCACTTACAAAACTTAAAAAACTGTTATTGTTTGGCTTTAAAAAAATAAGTTGAAAAAAGCAAAATTGTAAAAAACATTAAAATTTTTCATGAAGTTTGAACTTTTGTCCACTGTAACTCTGTCATTTCTTCACTGATCTTCACAAGGAAGATCAGTGAATTGATTCATTACGAAAAAAGAAATACATAAACCGATGAATACTTTTGAAGATATTTGCATTTAAGTGACATCATCTTTTTTAAAAACTCAAATAACGGTTATTTTGGGATATCTCGAAAACTGTTCTACTTTTCACCATTCTGACTTCATATTCGGATTCAGCGGACAATTTTACATAAAGATTAGGTGTCAGATACATTTGGTCAAAAAACTGTCACGTAGTGTAATCCAAGAAAAATTATTAGATTTTTTAAAATTTAAGTGCCAGTCGTTAAAAAGTTACAGAGTTGCCCCCCTGATATTGTTATAACAACAATAAAACACAAAAAATGTGCAAAAAGCGCAAAACGCGCTAAATAAATTTTGGAAAAGCACCAATTTACCGCTTTTTTCAGTTACGCGTTTCAATAAAATTTTTCGCATTTTGGCACATCAAAAAGCACCAGATTTAGCGCAAGTTGGCATACTAAGTTGGCATACCTATACATAAAATCAAGATTTTTCTTATAAAGCATAGACACGATAAAACTTTTACAAAGTTAAATGCAATTTATATAAATCCTGCAATATTAAAATTTTGAGTTATCTGATATCTATGTAGACAATATATTGTAAAATTCACTGACTTTTGAATTTAAAAAATATAAAATATCTACGTATATCATCCCAATCAGAAATCGCAAGTGGTACAAAAACTCAAGTACTGGCAGAACACTAATTTGGGACGCTTTACCAGCGTTTGCAAAAGGCATTTTGCCAGTATTTGTTTTACAAAAATTTCGGTGGTTTATAAAAAAAAACACTAGCAAAGAATGGGCTTAGAGTGATATGCCAAGGTTTGAAACCAGTGGGTATCCAGTGCTATCTAGTCATAAATTGAAAGGGGACCAAGATCAATTCACTGGTAGAACAATGATTTTATAAAAATACTGACGCTTCGTTAAAAAAGTTTGTAGTCAGAAGGTTCCGAGCTCAAGTCAGGTTGCAAGCAAAAAAAGTCTTTTTTCGCGTTCGGATATTATTTTGCAATTTTGTAAGTGCGTTTCTTTTTAATTTATTATCTATGGACTATAATACACATTTCATTACAAGTTTGGTGGCTAGTTGCAAAAAAATAAATCGCGAAATATAAAATTTGCAAAAAGGAAAATTTTTTGCAACAGTATATTTGTTTGCAGAATGTAAATCGCTGGTTAAGTTTTTCCGCGATTATTTTGCAATTTTTTAAGTATGGTTTTTTAAAATTCATAATCTCGGAACTATAGTACCAATTTTATACACTAAAGTTTGGTGCATATTTTGCAAAAAAAAAAAATGGAAAAAAAATATTTGCAAAAAGGAAAATTTTTGCATCATTATATTTACTTGCAGATTGTTAATTGCTGATTGAGTTTTTAATTATTTTTTTCTACCACAAAATTTTTTTCGCGTTCCGCTATTATTTTGCAATTTTTTAAGTGCAGTTTTTTAAATTTATAATCTAGGGAGTATTTTACATAAAACAAAGTTTGGTGGTTAGTTGCAAAAAAAGAAAATTTTGGCATCGATATACTCGTTTGCGAAATGTAAATCGCTCATTAAGTATTTTAGTTAATTTTTTGAAACCCTTTTTTTCGCATTCCGCCATTATTTTGCAATTTTTTACATGTTTTTTTTTTAATTCATAATCTAGGGCTATAATACTGTGATGGAATAGTCTAATTAAGGTTCCATTCTTGATTTTTAAAATAACTAAAATATTTTTGATGACTCATTCGATCTTTTTTTCCCATCCTTGGTTACAATTGATGTTTTGAGTTATACAAAGAGCGCACATAATGACCCTGCAAACATTTGGAAGATATCTTCCAAGAAGATATTAAGGCCCTAATGCATAAACTTTTCTTAATTTTGCGTTAAGGTATACAATTGGTAATGTATTAATTTTCCTTTTTAAACTTTTATTAAAAAATGTTATGTATAATCGTTAAATAACAGTTTGTTAATTTCTCGGTTTATTCCGGCAACACCCTAATTGAATGTGTCTCCACTATTAAATAAATTGTTAGTGATTCATAAAGTTAGTAAACGATTGGCTCCTTAATCGTAGGTGAATAATATTGTCTTGAAGATTTTCATGGTTATTCACAAAAAATTTTTGTCTTATTAGAGGCTAACTGAACGATTTTTGGTGTTGTTTTGCATGTTAATCTGTAAATTTCAAAACATTTTTTTTAATACAAGCCCTTATCAATAAAAAAAAATTTATAATAAATCGAAACATGTAAAAAAAAATGTTAATACATAACGAAGTAGTAATAATGGAAAACTAATATTTTGAAGAGAATTTAATAATACGAATACTAAAAGTATTCGAATGACGATTATGTTTTGATTTAATCAACATCACTATTTTGTTTGGTCTATTTTGTATTTTATTTGTATACCAATTTGAGAAAATTTTATGAAAAAATGCTTAAATGGTGCAATTGTTCCAGATTTTTTTAATTTATTGGATATAAAATATTGGATATAAAATATTGAATATGTGAATTCTTGGCTGCATGATTCTTAAAAAAGTCGATTGCAAATGAAAAAAAATCCTTGCTAAAATCACTAAACTTTTTGCTGAATATTAGTAGACTGAAAAAAACTCAAAAAATTTGTAGAGAAATTTTACTTTAGTTAATTTATTTGCTGAAAATTTAAATATAGGTATTGTGTAGAGTTGTTTTTTTTTTAATTATCATTTCCGTTGTCTGTACTACATCCAGACAAGATGCGACATCTTGTCTATCTGGTTGTAGTCCACGCTATAATTGCGGTTATCAGCACAATTTTTGTAGCAAAATAAATTAGTAAAACATCAGTTCAAAATTAGTTTAGTGGTAAAAAAAATATAACTAAATCTTTTGCTGAAAACGGAATTTCAGCAAAAAAAATTGCTGAAAACTAGTAAACTTGATATACAAGACGTTTTACTAATTTGTCTACTAACTTATTTTTTTGAGTGTAGTTAAAACTCAATATTTATGGTTTCCACTGAGACTTTTATTTTCCAAATTTTATGAAATTCTTATTTTAGGCTTACCCTACTTTAATAGATTGTTAAATATGTCGTTATTAAACAAATTATGCATACTGTTTTCGCCAATTAAACTTATAAACGTGTAACTAAACTGTTTAGAAACTTTATGCATAACACCGTAAAGATTTTTCTTCTATTTTCCATTTAAATAAAAACAATCTAGTAGTATTTACTTTGAAATTGTCTTTCTTTTATCATTTGGAAGATAATTCGGCGATATTTGGAAAAAAATAATTAAAAAATTTTATCTTTTGTCATGATTTTTTATGATAATATTGCGGCAATATCACCTTTGTGGCATCTGGAAGATAAAGCAAATTTGTTTGAAATTTTTTGTCATTTTGGAAAAAATTAAAACTAAATTTGTAGAAAAACAATCAAAAGATATATAGGAAATAAACTCATGAAAAGTCAAGACTAATTGCGCGGCAAAAATCGGCTAAGATGAAATCAAGATAATTTATATGTTGTATTGCCTGGAAGAATCCTTTTCGGATAACAGTTGTTTCCGACGGAGGAAACTTCCAGAATACGAAATTGATATTGCCGACAATAAATGTTTTCTTCCTGGCGATATGATTGGAGAATTTTCTTCATATTGCCATGCCTGCTGGGTGATGTTTGATATAATACATTTATTATTGGTTTGAGATGTTCCTGTTCCAAATAAAAAAAAGCGAGAAGGAACTTCCTTATCATTGGTTCAAATTTACATCATTTGTTTTTAAAACGAACAACTTTTTCCTATGACAAGCCAATGTTAAATTCTTCCAGGAAAAACCCAAGTAAGAACTATTTCTTACAGTTTCAGTGCTTTAATTATTTCTTTTTCCTCACTTTTTGCGGGGTAGATATTGCAGCTATTGTTATAAGTAGTATTACAAATTTTAATACTACACTTAAAATAATACGTCAGTAAAAAAATCTGTCAAACTGGTCTCCAATCGATTCGGCTAATTTTTAAAAAAATTTTGTTGAAACACTGATTTAAGCAAAGATTTTAGTTATCCTCATTTAACACAATACTAAAAATCCTCAGTACTTGAACTAATTTTGGGTGTTAATTTTCAAAATTATTTAAAACTAATTTTTAAGAACCCATTCATTAAATTTTACAAAATTTATTGTTAAAATTGATGAAATCGGAAAAAGTATCTAAATCTATAAATATCACTAAAATCCAGGATTGTTTTATTCTATTTCGTTCCCGATATTTAGTATTATAATTCCAATCGTTTCCCATTTGTTTCCACTTCTTTCCTCCATTCCACATTGTTCCGATTTGAAAACTCGCCGTTGTTGGTTTTCATTTATCAGAATTTTTTGTGATCGAATGATTTTTAAATCAATTGTAATTATGTAGATTTTGAAAACAGCCCTTAGTAGTGTTTTTCTAATGCAACATTTTTTACATTTGCATTAGTTTTAACTAATGGTAATGCCAAATTTAAACGAAAAATATCATCATATGAGAATTTCAGTTGTTTGATCAAATTATTAAATATAAAGATTAATTTTTTACCAAACTGTTAAACATACATGATAAATCATTTTTAAATGAGTGTAAGTAGTATGTGGGTTACAAATATAATGAGTACGGCATTTAAGATAATTGAAAATAAAGTAAACTCAACTCAATACAACAGAAAAAAAATTATACAAAAGTTATATCGAGACCCTATATTCAATATCCTATATCTGCAATTTTGGCCAAAATGAGTTTTTGATGGCAAAATCATTGTTGATATTATATCCATCTATGATATCAATTTGAAAGCAAAATGTCCATTATCTGCTACTTTTTGAGCATTTTACATTTTTCCATATCTACAAAGAAATTTATTTTCAAATACAGAAGTCTATATCTGCACATAAATTTAAATTATTTGAATTGGTTAAGGTATATAAAAGTTTTTTCAGAATATCTTTTTTCGAAAAGTTTTTTGCAACTAACCACCAAATTTTATTTTAGCAGATGTGCATTGTAGTCCCTAAATTACAAAAAATGCACTTAAAAATTGCAAAATTATAGCGGAACGCTAAAAGAGCCTTTACGGTAGAAAAAAAAATAATTTAAAAACTCAATCGCCGATTAATATTCTGCAAACGAATATAATGATGAAAAAACTTTCCTTTTTGCTAAATTTTTTCGCGATTTTTTTTTGCCAACTAAGAACCAAACTTTGCTGTAGAAATTGGTATTATAGTCCCAAGATTATAAATTAAAAAAACACACTTAAATAATTGCAAACAAAAAAATAGCGGTAAAGGGCGGAAAAAGTTTAATGGTACAAAAAAGAGTTAAAAAAATTAATCAGCGATTTACATTCTGCAAACAAATATATTGATGCAAAAATTTTGCTTTTTGCAAATTTTATTTTTCGCGATTTTTTTTTTTTTGCAACTAACCACCAAACTTTGTTTTATGTAATGTGCATTATAGTTCCTAGAATATAAATTTAAAAACCCCACTTAAAACTTTGCAAAATAATAGCCTAACGCGAAAAAAAGATTTTATGGGTCAAAAATTTAATTAAGAAACTTAGTCAGGGATTTACATTCTGTAAACAAATATATTAAGGCAAAAAATTTCCTTTTTGTAATTTTTTTCTCGCGATTTTTTTTGCAATCAACCACCAAACGCTATTTTTTTTTTGCAACTAACCACCAAACTTTGTTTTATGTAATGTGCATTATAGTCCCTAGATTATAAATTTTAAGAAATCGCACTTAAGAAATTGCTAAATAACGGCGGAATGCGAAAAATAGCAGAAAATGACTTAGAAGTGCTAATCAACGATTGACAATCTACAAACGAATATATTGGTGTAAAATTTTCCTTTTCGCAAATATTTTTCGCATTTTTTTTTTGCAAACTAACCACCAAACTTTGGCAAGATATGTCTTGGATTATGGATTAAAATACACAGCAATGAAAAAATTCCAAATAATGTCGGAGTGTGAAAAAAGGATTTGTGCCGCAGAAAATGAATTTAAAAACTTAATCAGCGATTAACGTTCTGCAAACGAATATAATGATGCAAACTTTTTCGTTTTCGGAAAGTTTTTTTTTCGGAATTGTTATTTTTTCCAAACTAGCCATTAATTTTTGGAATAAGATATGGGTATAATACTTAGTCCTTGAATTATTAATTTCAAAGAACCGAACGGGCGAGCCTTTTCCATCCCTGAATAACAATTCTGTGTTCGTTCCTAATTGATGGCACATCATATTGTTTTTCACAAAAAGTATTGAGAGATTTACAGAGCTATTGGTTCCTAATAATGCATATTTTTTATATTTATTAAAACTACATATCTGCTAGTATTATAATAAAATTATATTAAAATTATATTTCAGAACTCTATATCTACATTAGCGACGTAAATAAGGCAAATAATTTCAAAGTATATATACGTGGGAATAAGTTGCCATTTTTAAATAATATTCTAGAAGACAGATTGATTCAAAAAAATCTTGAACAATTGTATTTTTGCAGATATAGAGTATTGCATCTAGGGTATCGATATGTACTATAAATAAAAAAAAGCTAAAACAAGAATTTTCTCTATCCAAAAAGATAAAAAAAGTTCACATATTTTTTGCTTATCAAATATTAAAACAAAAGAAAGTTTTTGAAATTGGAGGCATGAATAAGTTAAACTTTTCAGATGTGAACATATTTTGTCCTTATTTCTTATTTCCGTCTTGAAAGTTATGAAGCATGATTCATTTCAAATTGGTAAACATACCCAAAATACATAATAAGTCTGTTGACTGAACAGAAAACTTTGTTACCTTAATAAAATGAATTCCTTTTTTTTTGGTTTAAAATAAAATATTTTGATTTTAAAACATTTTTTGTTAAATTGAACAAAAATAAATTTAAGTAAAACTACGGTTTTATTTATAATTATACTGAGTCGAAAAATTTGTTTCAATTTAGGGTCTTGTGACCCTCCCCGGGCCTAGCCCATATCATCTAAGGGCATGTAAGGGCACTCCGACGGAGCAAACATTTTGACCGTTTTACTCTATCTTTCTCAGTTTGGAGACATGGACCATTTTATGCAATACAAATTTTTTATTAAAAATTTCCGAGGGATCAAGTCGCAAAGTCCCACCAAGGTCCCTTTTTGGATAGAGATCATCTTTTCATGGAAGTTTAATATATGGTTAGGGGTAGTTGAAATGTTCATCCCTTTGGCTCTATCTCTCTTAGTTTTCGGGATATGGTCCATTTTAGAACCTCGGCAGGGGAAGAAACGGTGCCATCTTTAAAACTTTGGATTCACTGGTAGCGTCATCTACTGGGTAATAACAAGAACATAAAAATATTATACTTTAACAATAATTTTTGTATAATTTAACAAATGGGTTCTTAAAAGTTAGTTCTAAATAATTATGAAAATTAACACTCAAAATTAGTTAAAGTACTGAGGTTTTTTAGTATAAGACTATATGAAGATAACTAAAATCTTAGATTAAATCAGTATTTCAACTAATAATTTGTTAAAAATTAGTCAAATCGATTTGAAACCAATTTGACAGATTTTTTACTGACGTGGGCATAACAGATCCAAAAAAAGTTATAGTTTATAGTATGAGAACATTAAATTTGTGAGAAACAAATTTTAATTAAACAAATACATTGAGGTAACTTTTAACTGTATATAGTATACAAACTGTATAAAGTGCATAGTTTGGGGACAAACTATGCACTTTGGGCCAAAAATGTGCCCAAACTATGCTGTATATTAGTCAACAATATCTTCAAAGTATTCGCAAGACCTAGGAAGAGTTTGAAGACAGTCCTCAAACTAACAAAATGTCTCCATAGTAAACTGTGGACCGAAAAAAATATCATCCGGAGTATGTGCTATGCATACAAATATAATAAGTTTGTTTTTTCGAATTTTATATCTATATCTATAACTACTTGTAAAAAAACGACTATCCGTACTTACGCGACTTGTTTTTATTTGTTGTAAACAAATAAAATTTAAACATTTGGGGCCGCCTTTGGACGAAATCTGTTTTCGTATAAGGGCTTGCCCGGAACGCGAAATAGAGCAATTACCTCGAGTGGCTTTACTAACAACAACATAGTTAGTTCATTTGTTAGCATTTGTTGTTTTTAATATTTTAAAAGTTTTAAAATACTAAAATTTCATAAATTCTATATCAAATATTTTTGTTTACATTTAAAAGAGAATAGCCAAGAATTTTCAAAATTTGGCAGCATTTTTATAACTTCCAAATTTTTAAGAAGCTAACAGTCAGTGTGTTCGTTTACTCGAAATTCTTACTACTTTTACAACAATTGGAAAGTTTTGTTTGTATTGAATTTTTCCAGCTGTAGTAAAAGTAGTAACTTGTAGTAAGTAAAAGAACACGCCTAATATGTTCGTTTACTCGAATTTCTTACTAATTTTACTACAATTGGATAGTTTTGTTTACTTTTTGTATTGAATTTTTCTAGCTGTAGTAAAAGTAGTAACTTGTAGTAAGTAAACGAACAAGCTTTAAATGTATACCTACTTCAAATTTTTATAAATGCTTAAATTTGTATGGAATATTTATATAAAATTTGAAAAAAACAACCCTAATATATAGTTTGCTTATTATTGGAATGACGTAATATAAAGGTATATTGTTTATTGTTGGTGTCTCATCCCAAAGAATTTCTAATTTCCACAGAAGCAAGTATTGATAAATTTTAATTTCAGTGTTAGTTTTTTTTTTAATAAACTGTTATAATAGTAAGATGGACGAGATTAATAACTGTTATTTGGGTAAGGAAGATAATGATTCTAGTGCTTTTACAATACACCCAAAAAAGTTTGATAGTTACTATATGGCAGTTGTTTGTGTAGTAATCAGTAGTTGTTGTTTTTAACAGTAATTACAGTTGTTTTTCTATATAAATATGCTAAAAAATTATTTCGACGGTTATTTAAGAAAACAACCCACGAAAATTACTGTAATTTCGTAACAGTTGTGTTTAGTATCATAATAAAGAACTACCAAAACAATAATTTTACAGTAAACAGTTGTTTCCCAGCAAAATCTTTCATTACCAAATAAGTGGTTATATAATGAAACTAAAATTTGTTACTACTTATAATTTATTTATTTATTTATTTATTTATTTATTTATTTATTTATTTATTTATTTATTTATTTATTTATTTATTTATTTATTTATTTATTTATTTATTTATTTATTTATTTATTTATTTATTTATTTATTTATTTATTTATTTATTTATTTATTTATTTATTTATTTATTTATTTATTTATTTATTTATTTAGTTATTTATTTATTTATTTATTTATTTATTTATTTATTTATTTATTTATTTATTTATAAAAAGAGAGTTTTATTTTATGACGGCAAAATAAAACTCTTTTTAACACTTTGATACCGTCAAATATACGTGGCGATGTATATGTCGGTGGAGAGCAAGTATAACCTGGAGTTGGAAAGAGACTGCTGAGCCCAGACAAAATCAATATGTGATTTTGTTTCTCAAAACGATAGAATATCCCAATTGTACAAAAAAATAAAAAGAAAATACAAACAATGTCAGAATTAAAAATTGGAATATTTTATTTTTACGGAATTTGGAAATAGGTCTTACCAGTATGAATGAAACAGTCATAGACTTATTTTTAGCGGAAATGAGTATCTATGACTTTTTACAGATTTTGACATTTTATTTAGGCTTTAATGCGCGAATGAGATAGAAAGTTATTTAGATAAATTTCTATCTTTCACATTATTCAGCATTCAAATATAATATAATTGGGGATTTCAGGATTATTTTAACGGGGTTAATGTTCAAAACCGTCTACGACTTTTGGCATTAACACAGTTTCATCCGATATTTAATTTTTTGGTTGAAAAATAACTCTTAACTGTGGAGTTGAGATTGTTTTCTTAAGATCACCATAGATTCTGAATGAGCTCTAAATACTAATCTATTGGTACATAACAGTATAGGTCTCCGTTGACTCTAACATGAAGAGTTTTTGAGTTAAAATTTTCTGGATAACTGTTATTTACGGTCCCTGGATGATAGCAATGAAAAAATTGTATCAAATAAGGATGAAAAGGAAGCCTTAGTACTGCTAAATGGGACCAAAATGTCCAAAACATAAAAGAATAAAAAGTTGAAATTCATTCCTCCTATTGAACATGATTTTTTTTATCAATTTAATCGCTTTACAATCTCGCAGTCATAATTAGTTAAATTAGTTAGGGTTAAAGATTTTTTAAACAAATGTAAAGATAATTATAGTCTAACCAAATTTAAGTGATATTTTTCCGAAAACTATGTAAAATTTGATGAAATCATTAAAAAAATTTAAAATTTTTGACAAAATAAGCAATTTTTGTAAAATGTCCTGGAAAGCAGTCGCTGCAACCACAAACTCGAATTACGATTTTTCCAATTTATTTTTTTTTTCTTTAATATCTCCAAATTAGGCATTTTAAAAAATCTTTAAAATTAATTTGAGAAAAAACATGTTTTTTCATTTTTATCAAATTCGTGGGTCATTTTGGGTTAATGAGTTCCGATGAAGTCAGAATTCATATCTGAATCGTTTTGACAATACTAAATTTATAAATGAAATAAAAAATAATTTTTTTCTAAATTTCGAATTTTGGGAATTAATTAGAAATTTATTAATTCAGTTCGAGGCCAATTTCCTTATTATGAATTAACATAATAAGAATTTTTTTCAAAAACTGATATTTTTCTTCATCAGGATATTCTCCTAACAAATACTAGAAAAATAATATAGAAAAACTTCATCAGGATATCTCCTAACAAATACTTCACAGAGTTTTTCCTTTCAAAAACCTCTAACACTTTCAGGAATGAAAAGACGATCGTTTCGTGGATTTTCCAAGCCCCCTTCTTCAGTTTTCTTTAGAAAGTGGTGGCAATAGTGCAATGCAAATTGAAACATCAAAATTTCATATTAAACGTAGTCTACTACATCAACGAAATGAGAATGGAGTAAACAATAAAATATGTTTTCGAAGTCTCTGCAAAGACATAACCAACAATAGAAATATTATGAAAGTTTTTGTTTTTGTATTTCGTACCATCGGTACAAATAAAATACAAATTTTATTTTTACCACTTCTTTGTCAATTACAAGGAAGGGGCAAAAAACATTTCTCCGTACTGCGAGTGTTGTCAAAATGTTGGGTTTTAATTTTTATTCAAAAAAATAAAAATTGTTTTTTCGACCTTTTTATTAATTAATTAGAAATTTATTAATTCAGTTCGAGGCCTTATTATGAATTAACATAATAAGTACTTTTTTCAAAAACTGCTATTTTTCTTCATCAGGATATTCTCCTAACAAATACTTCACTACCACTTTCTAAAGAAAACTGAAGAAGGGGACTTGGAAAATCCCCGAAACGATCGTCTTTTCATTCCTGAAAGTGTTAGAGGTTTTTGAAAGCAAAAACTCTGTGAAGTATTTGTTAGGAGAATATCCTGATGAAGAAAAATAGCAGTTTATGATATTAGAATGTGTCCAACCATTCCTTCGTTGGTGGATAATTTTGCTGAATTTGGGACTGTCGGACTCAACAAAGTTATGGAAAATACTGTAAAAAGAGCACATTTTTGGGTTAGAGAAAACGGTTCTCATTTAACTGACATTATTTTTCATAATTAATGTAAAAAATAACATAAAATAAATTTTATTTTTATCATTAAATTTTTTGTTTTTTTCATTCCATTCGATATTTATTTTAAAAAAACAAATCATATAGTTACTTTAGCCGCACCCTCTATTATAAGCATATGATTGTATATTTTTTTTTATTAATGTTGTGTAGATTTATCCTTTGGCATTTTCCTATGCATTCTATATTAGATTATAAAATTTTCTTTAAATATGTGATGTTTTAATAACATTTTATTTTCATTCACTGTGTACAGATATTAAATGAATAATTTTTCAGATAAAGTTGAATAGCATGAAGCAACAATTTGAAATAATATTAAAATACCATCTTATCTTGAGTTTTTTCAATAAAGATTATGCTAAAAGTGTGTTTTGTTTTTTTTCCTAAGTTTGTATGAAAGAATTTTGTATTTTTTCACATTTGTTATACTAAGTGATATCAAATTAAAGCAACTAAAGGTTCTTTAATAGTGCTACAAACTTGTAAATCCTGATTTTGTGAAGGATTGAATATGCAGTAAAGAATGACAATTTAAACCAGCCTAAAGTTGTCTATATTCTAGCTATGATGTTTAGAAGTAAAGAAGAAGGTGTAAAATTTACAATTTTAAATAAGTTGATATATAGAAAGTTTAAATTAATATGGTATATAATTAGAAGATTTAAATTACCCGAGTTTAAGTGCTCATGTATAATACAATAATTTGGAAATTCTACAACACTTTTATAAAATCAATTTTGTATGAAAAAATTGTTTTTTGACTTATAAGTCACTTATAAATTTTAAAAATGTTTATGCATATGACCTTTGACGTATTGCCTTTAACTTAAGTACACGCAGTGTATTTGCTTTATCTTATTAAAATATGTTTTTTTTGTGTTTTGTTTGTTGTTCTCTTTTTCATTAATTTGTTTGCCTTAGTATAGTACTAAAGTTTTAATATATTTGTTGTTATTGTCATTGCATTTAAAAAATTAATATTTTGTTTTTCTACTTTTAAAATACAAAAATAATAATAAGTTGCTTTTTGTGAAATACTAAAACTAAATATTTAGTTAAAGGTATTTTGTTTTTCATTTTTTAGTTTGCGCATATATAAACTTGTAAACATTATGAATTATTAAAATATTTAAATACTTCAAATTCATGTTTGTTTAGAATTTAGGGGAAGTGCGACACACTTGATCCTTTAAAAGACTTGTTGCTCTTACTTAGAAAATGTTCCTGAAGTTTCTATTTTGAATGCAAAAATGTTCGTTATGTAATTTTAAACATTATTGTGTAAGGTGTTATTCCACGTTTTAAAAAAAATCCGTATTTCATCTTGTATTTTTTACTATGACAAAAATAGAAAAATGATATTACCTATACACTTGAACCCTTTTTTTTTAAGACACTTGGTCCTTGGGATCAATTGTGTACTTGTTGATAAAAATGATTTTAATTAAACAAACGAATATTATTGGACAAATAAACTGTATATTGTAAATAACTTTTAATAAGTATTAGCTGCTTGCATTATTTTTAAGCTAATTTCGCTTAACAAAATCGCTTACAAGTGAGCGTGAGGCTCACTCAGATTAGGATAAAATTTGGATATGTGGTAAAGACGCAAAAATAAGCAAGTGAACCTTTTTAGCGATCCAATCTGACATTTAAGAGATAAAAAGTGGGGTAAAAAATTACCCGGCTTTTAGCTTTTAGGGTTTTTTTCATATTTACAAGGAAAGGTACACAAATTGTATACCAGATAAAAGGTATTTTCAAGATCTGTGAAATAGTGTACTAAAATTACTAAAAAGTTTTCAAACAAAAAAGATTCGAAAAACTTTGAAACTCACTTTTACCCCATAAATATCAATTTGAACTGATATGCATAAGATTTTCCATGACTTTGGACAAAAATGGTAGTATGGCAATTGGTCTAAACTCACTGTTATTCTTGGGAATCGGAATTATTTTCGATTCTTTCCACATATCAGGGTAAATTGACTTGGTTAATATTGTATTAAAAATATACGTAAAGAAGGGCAGGAGTTTAGGGGTGACAAGTTTTAAAAATCTAGAATTTATTCCATCCAAACCCACAGCATTTGACTTAATCGATGTTAAGCTTCTGAGAACTTCTGATTGATCAACACATCGAAAATAAAAACAGTTCTCAATAGGCACTGTATGCATTTTCCCATATTCATTTCCAATTGGCCTTTCCACTTGAATTTCAACAAATTGTTTATTTAAATTATCAATATCAACGTCAGAACCAGCAGTGCAAACACTCCTTTTACCAATTCCTATTTCACGAATTTCTTTCCATTTTTTCTTGCTGTCTATAGCTGATGAAAATTTTCGCTGATAATACGTGGATTTAGCCGTATTAATATTACTGACAACTTCTTTTCTAGCTGATTTAAACAAAGATTGCAATTCAGGGGTTTTATATCTTTTCCATTTTTTATAAGCTAAATCTCGCATATCAATTAAACGTTTTATAGTTAAATTAAACCACGGAGGCTGTTTTGCCTTGATAATCTTAGTCTTTTCTGGAACAGTTTCATTAAATAATTCAAGGAGATTATTTTGGATAAAAGCGACTTGATCATTGACATGTTCAAAGTCGTAAATTAAGTTCCAGTTAATGCTATCGAGTCGCTGGTTTATTGCCACACAGTCAATATCCTGAAAATCACGATATGTACAATGAATATCGTCAGTGTTAGTATAAGCATTATATACTGTAAATATAAGGTCATGCCTTGAAAACACAGGAGCGGAGATCTGATCATAGAGCAGTATTTTGTTATTATGATTAACAAAGAATACATCAAGTAAACTATTTGTACCATTTGGATAATGTGTTGGAATTGTTGTGTTAATAGGCAGAAGGCCGAGCGTTTGCATAGGCTCCGAAAGTGAATTGTCAATGAGCAGATTACTACTGAAATCACCAGCAATAATTACATCATTATATAATAACGATAAAAATTCTATTTTACCTAGCAAATCGTTGATATCAATACCACTATTTGGTCTATATACGCAGGCAAAAAGTAATTTTTGTTTGTCCTTCGTTACTACCTCCAAAAATAAGTATTCAATTTGACTATTGGGCTCTGATCTAAGTTTCATGAAACTATTAATACCATTTCTTACATAAATTGCTACACCACCTGCATGAGCTTTCCTGTCGGCTCGAAACAATTTGAAACCAGGCAAATTAAATATGGCATCATTAATGGATGAATCGAACTAGGTTTCAGAAACGCAGATAACGTCAACTCCAGAGTCCACAAAAATGTACCTAAACTCATCCATCTTATTGTTGAGACTCTGCGCATTTATATGGACTATGCTGAGTGAGGATTTTTGTTTGGCAAAAATTCTAATCATATTAAACACATTGTCTTTGGAACTATAACTACCCTACGGGAAATTTTAACAAACTGTCACCGAACTGGCCCCTTTATATGAAATAGACTGGTCACTTTTACATGGCGTTGTCATAGGAGGTGGAAATTGACCCCTTGTGACATGTCACAAGACAAATCGCAGGACAGGTCCCTGAACTTTGTTTTTTATGAGAGTTCAGTTACCTGTCCTAGGATTTGTCTTGTGACATGTTACCAGGGGTCAATTTCCACCTCCAATGACAACGCCATGTAAAAGTGACAAGTCTATTTCATATAAAGGGGCCAGTTCGGTGGCAGTTTGTTAAAATTTCCCGTAGGGTAATATCACAGATCATATATTACAGATTGAAAAGAAACACATTTGAGTGTCATTGGAATAAATGTTAATAAAAAAGGAACCAAAATAACACAAATATAAATACGAATATAAAAATAAATAAAATAATTGTAAAAATAAATTATGTAGAGTAAAAAATTTATAAAGTATATATGAAAAAAATTGTTTCTATTATAAGTCAGTAAATATATTGCAAGCTTTTGGGTATGTAAATGTTTAAGGGCATTCCGAGCTATTAGAAAAACTCCTTTAGTTGATCTGGCATCTCAATTGGTTGCGGCTCATCATCAACAAGTTTTTTAACATACACAATACCACGTTGAGTATAAGCAGCAGTCAATAAATGATCTTGTTTTAATTTTAGTGCAGTTTTAAATATTTTATAATTATGCGGTGTAAGATTTTCGTTGATATAAAATGGTTCATTACTTTGAAAACCAGCATCCTGCAGACATAAAGGCGATTTATATTTACGCCGAAAGGCAGCAACAGTCTTTATAAAAAAGTTTTTATCATATGGTGAATTTAATTTTACAACAATAGGAGGGTCATCAACATTTCGAATGTTTTTAAAGTTTTTTACTCGAAAAATTGATTTAAAAAATGGTGTATTAATTTTTAACGAGTCACAAATTTTATCAAATATTAGTTGCTGATCCTCATTACCATAGTATGGTATACCAGTTATACGTAAATCAGATGCAACTACCGTGTTTTCTTGTTTTAATATTGTGTTAAGTTTTTTAACGTCAGCTTTTAGCTGCACAATTTCATTGTTCACTGTATCTAACTCTTTTACTTTGTTATTTAATTCCATAATTTCTTTTCTCACATCATTTATTATTTCGGTTTTTAAGTCATTAAATCTCTTTTCAATTTCAATGAATATACTGCTCTTAGTTTCTTGTATCATTGTTTCAATAACACCCGATCGCTCACTAATAAACTCGCTTTGTTTTGAAAATTGTGTGTCTATCCAATTATAAAGACGAGTGGGTGATATATTAGAGCCTGCGAACACAAGCTCTGGTGGTTGAATAGATGACGAAGAGCTTAAATTGGCTTCACGCGCGGTTCTCTTACTGCGTTTATTTCCTGACATTATTAAATTTTAGTCTCACTGTTTTTTAATTGTGCTCAATGTATTTACTTTGCTAGTTCTATTGTTTTTAAGTAGTTAGTGTTGGTATTATTGTTTTTGTTGTTATATATTTTGTATTTTTTACTTTGCCTTGATTTTTGTTTGTTAAACAAGAACTTAAAGAGCTTTCAAAAAAAATTTAATAGTTTAGAAGATATTCGGCTTCAACTTTTTCCGGATCAAGTGTGTCGCACTTCCCCTACTTACAATATATATTTTTTAAATATTTGCCTAAAGTTTTACTTGACATTTCTTGTTGCTTGTCTTGCAGTTTTGGCTTAATATGTCTTAAAAATTATGTATGTTGTCATTTAGTAAATCTTGCTCCCATAGGATTTTAATATAAAATATTCAGTTTGTCAAGTTCGTTTCATGCTACTAAAAGTTTTTTAATTTACTTAATGTCTTAAAATTATTAAGTAGTATTGTGATCATGATTAAAGCTATATTCGTTATTCTTTTAATGTCAAAAAATGTGTTTTTATAACAATAGAACTAGTGAAATTTTTTTTGCCTACCCGGCTAAAAACCGGCATATGTGGATTCATACAGGTTGCAGGATGCTGTTGCTTGCTCATAAACCTGCATGCTTTTCCATAAATGAATACATAAATCTCCATATATGCATCCATATATCTTCACACATGTGCACTAGTGAAATTTGAGGTAATATCTAGATGTATGTTCATGAATGAACATTCATGAACATGCATGAAAATATATGTATTTCGTTAATGCACATGTGTGAAGATATATGGACGTATGATGATTTATGTATCCATGAATGCACATACAAGCAAGTTTATGAGCATGCAGGAACATACATTAAACCTGTATGGATCCATATATGAAGATTTTTACCTGGGTATTTTTGTTTTTAAATTTGAAAATAAATATTAACACTTGTTAGGCGCCATCTGATATTTCCACTAGAAAGTTTATCATTTTTGACCAAAATCTTTTTTTAAACTTTTTGTCATTTGAACATTATTTGTGTTGCTTACAATAAAGTGATAGTTGTGTGTCAGCAAAAAAAAAAATTGAATTAACACGTGAAAATTTTCGGGAAATGATTTATTACGATTTCCGGTGTGGATTATCTAGACAAGTGTGCATAAAGAAATTAAGCTGAACTTTTGGAGGTGGAGTTTCATCGTTTGCATCTGTGAAGCACTGGTATAACGAACTTAATCGTGGACATCCTTCGCTCTAGGATGAATTTCGAGAAAGTCGTCCAAAATCCGTTTTTGTGCTAGAAAACATCGATGCTGTGTAAAACCTGAAAATGCAAGATCGTCATGTGATATAATCGGAGACTGAGGCTACCTTAGCCATCAGTTCCACCAGCATAAATAAAAGCTTCCATAAAAATTCAGTCGAAAAAAAATTTGTTCTCGTTGGACTCTTCGATTGGTATAAACAAATGCTCAATAACAAATGCTTCAAAATAAGTTCATACACCCAGAAAACAGATTCGGTGCTCACAACCCCATTTGTATCCAATTGAATGGTTCAGTTGCATCAAATGAATTTTTCGGTTGTGGCTACCGAATTATTCTTGATACAAATTAATTCTGTTGCCATAGTCAAATTAGTCCTGTTTCAATTGGTTTTCTCTTGTCACAACTGAAAAATTCGGCTACCACCGAACCATGCGATTGGCTATAAATGCGGTTATCAGAACTGAATCTGTTTTCTGGGTATATGATCGTTACAGGTGACGAGTCATGGATCTATACATATGAGGCAGAAACTAAACAGCAGTCGAATGTATGGGTGTTTTGTGATGAACGAAGCACTTCCAAACAAATGGTCGCCTGTTTTTTTAGAAAAATTGGTCATGTGGCAACAGTGCCATTAAAACAGTTAATTGTGAATGGTACATCACCATTTGTTTCCTAGAAGTGTTCGGAGAAATAAGAAAACATCCCAAAAACGGATAAATCTTCACCATACAAACGCGAGCTACCACACGTCGGTTTAAACAAGTGACTTTTTGAGCACTCACAAGATCGAATTATTGGGTCATCCGCCGCAGATCCCTGACTTGGCAACCAATACTTCTTAATGTTCTCGCACATGAAAGATAAACTAAAGAGCTTTTCAAAACCAAATTTATGTTTTTTCATTGTTAAGCTCAAAATATAAATACCCAGGCAGAAAAATACGATCGGCACAATGTTGGCATACCATAGGCGATGATCGGTTATGCGTTGGCAGAAAGTGGGATTAACAATCTTGAAAGTATTGCCCTGTTACCCAAAGATTTCCACAACATTGTCAACGTTGAAAAAAACGTGGTCTTAAAATAGATTTTAAAAAATTTGTTTGCAAAAAAAATTTAAAAAAAAATTGTTTTTAATAATTTTTTTAAAAACATGGTTCTGATGGGAAATGAACCAAGGCAGCCAGGTTGTCAGCCGCGATCTCTATACACTAAGCTAACAAGACTCGTAATATGTAATAACTAAAAAATTATATTAAATAACAGCAATTTTAGTTAACTTACAAGCGTCGGCAAAAGGTTGGTTGACACTAAGCGGCCAAGATTGCCATGATGTTGGAAAAACCAAAAAATTTACACTCTAAAGAACTTAAAAACAAAAACTTGTTTTTGGAAAAAAATTTATATACAAAAAAAAATGTTAATTATAATTATTTTAAATAAAACATGGTTGGGCTGTGACTCGAACCCGGCCCGGCTCGTTTATAAAAAAATAAGTAAAAAAGATAAAGTCAGGCATGCCGACTATATAAAAGCCGACTAATGTTTGCATTCGAAATTCGAATGGGTTAAAACCAGGGACGTAACAGTTATAACTTTTATACAAAACGCTGATTGTTTTACAATTATTTCTTGTTTGAATATTTTTAATTTTCTGTTTATTTGCTCTGTTTGATTTTTATTTTTATTTCAAACAAAAACAATCCAAATACGATTTTTATTATTTCAAAAATAATAAAAGTTATTTTGTGATTTTTTTTTCTTTATCAGAAAAAAAACAATTAAGAATATAAATCCAAAGCCATAGAACCAATGACTTCAACAATTATAATATCCTGATGATGTCAGCTTGTGTTAATAAAAGATTAGACAGTGATTTAAAGTGAGTAAATATGTACATATATTCCAGCAACTTCCGGCATTCAATTTCGGTAAATTTTTAATTTTTATTTTATTATCAAATAAAAAAGTTAGTGCTTAATTTTTTCAAAAAAATCATTCTGTAACTTTTATAAAAAGTTTTAAAATAAAAATCAAAAAAACAACAGAAATCTATACAGTAAAATATAAAAATTTAAAAAATTTAAATCTTTGCCAAACTTTGTGATTTTTTTGTGCAATGTGATTTATAAAATATAGTGCATTATTGAAATATTATAATTAAATAAATTTGGGTGGTGACTTTTTAAGAAATATAACAGTTATTTTGGGTCTCTGGTTAAAACGGAATTGTGTTAAAATTTTCTATAAAATGAAGAGAACATCGCAAAAATAGCCCATATAGACCATAGGTGCAAATATGGACCGATCCTATCTATAATCAATAGGATTTGTCCTTGGGACTATGTGATATAGCGAAACAAGTTTCATTTAAATATCTTCGTATTTGCGACATGTCACCAAGCCAATTTTGGGGGGACCCTTATATGGGCACTAGCTCTAAACATGGACCGATTTTAACCAAAATCAATAAGCTTCGTACTTGGCCCGACATACGTCTGTGTACCAAATTTCAGTGAAATATCTTCGTAGTTGCGACCTGCAGGGTGAAAATCCCCAATTTTGGGGGGGGGGGGCGGGATCCTTATACGGGCACTAGGCCTAAACATGGTCCGAGTTTAACCAAAATCAATAGGCTTCGTTCTTGGGCCGACATTGGTCTGTGTACCAAAGTTCATTAAAATATTTTCGTATTTTCGCGATCACCACGAAATACTAATAATTTTATTTTATTGACTTACCAAATGGATTTAATTAAAATACTTCGCGTAGTATGCAAAAAGACACAATCATTTTATAGTATTTAGCGACCGCGAATCTTAAAACAAAAAACGAGGCGGTCAAGTGTTATTTTTTTTAATCAGAAATATATAAAAAAAAAACTCCTGAGAAAAACCATTAATATTCCCATTAAAAAAAATTTTTTTATTTATTTTTGTTTTTCCTTTTATATTTATTCTGACATTTCACACTAAGGTTAACTACCCAGAGTTAAAATATTAATAAGTTATTATTGTTAAATTTTCCTAGGGATAAATATTTATTATTGGTTTGTTACCCCTGGTTAAAGCTAACTGCTGGATAAGTTAATTGGTCTATATAATCTATTTTTATTTGGGATTGCATTTTTTTTTGTCTCACCAGTAATGTCACTCTAATCTCTGGAGTCTGATTTCTGCAGACCACCAGGGTCTGTTTTCTGTAGAATACTAAATATTTTAATTGAATTTAATATAACATATTTATGTAATTTAGATATTTAGCCCTTTTTTTAATCACTGGATTTATTTTTGGATTTATTTTATTTTGTTAAAAAATCCACATTTTGGTTTTTATTTTCCAAAATTTTATCCAAATCTAACACTTATTCCCTAATATAATGTGAAAGAAAAAATTTAAATTTTGCGAAAATGCAATTTCTGGAATAAAATGAAGCTAAATGCAAAACGGATTTATTTATTTTTTAAATCCATTTTGGATTTAGCTTATTTCAATCCCTGTGTTCACATTTACCAAAATTTAATGATTTTCTTGCACATTAAATTGGCGAGTAAGTATTAGTATTTCCCGAGTAAAAAAGTTTTGATATAATCATATATTATTTTATGTAATTACATATAGTAACTTCTAGTAAGATATGGCCACATATGCTTTTAAATTGAAGCATATAGACTTTTATATAGTCATATATTAAATATTTTTTCCTCAAAGGTTTTAATATTGAGACATATGTGATTTTATATTATTACATACTGGCCTACATATAAGTGTATGTGCTATATATAATTACACAAAGTAATATATAAAAGATATAATTACATATACGTTTATATATAATTTAGTATGACACTATACATAATAATATAAAACTATATATGGAGCCATTTAAGAAATATTATATAATAGGTGTTATATATGATTATATATTGACGCATATGAACCCATATATAACTTAGTATGGTTTCATATCTACAATATTTCATGATTTCTTTTATATATAACGATATAACGTTCTTTATAAAATCATCTATAATTATATATCATCCCACATTAGCAATTTTTTCAAAGTGATTTTATATGAAAATATATGTATAAGAACCTTTTAAAACCGTATTGTATTAAATGTGGTTCCATATTAAAAATGATTTTGAACTAGTTTTAGATTTTGTAATTACTAGGGATTGGCGCATGACACGATCGTGAGTGAAATTATTCACAAGTGATCGTGAGTAATAATTACTATACCAAAGTAATTCGCCCGTGAGCGTGAGAATATATAATTCGTACGTGAGCGTGAGTAAGAATATATAACCCGTGCATGATTCGTGTGTGAGTTTATTTTTTGCATCATATGTTTTTAGTAATTTTTACTGTTTTGCGTGAGAATTTTCTGATTGTGAGTAAGTTTTTAATATACTCATGTCTGCGTGAGTAAGACACGAAATGCTCGTGCGTGAGTAATTTGTTTTTGTTTAGGAGCGTGAGTCAAAATGGCTAACGCGCCCATAAAATTAACAATACTGAAGCTTTAATATGGAATTCTCTATACTATAACGCACACTTGACTGATCTCTTATATCTTGGTTGTATATCACAATCCTATTAAGTTAAAAATTTCAGTGTTGTTAACCTTATTTTAAAATTACTAAAAACAAAGAAAAATTTGTTCATGGTAATTGAAAAAAACTCAATTACAATTACAAATTATTTGTAATTGTAATTCAAAAAAGAACAATTACAAGTAATTTGTAATTTGAAAAATGTCAATTACATTTTTTGGGAAAATAAATAATGACAAAAAGCACAAGCTAGGGGTAAGCCCAACATGACGTATTCTTTTTATACGCATCCATGCCTATGCAACCTATCCCAGTCAGATTTTTCTACAAAATTTTAACAAAAAACACTTTTTAATTCTAAATGAAATGTAATTGAAATTTGTAATTGAAATCACTTTCAATTACAATTACTAGTAATTTGTAATTTAATATTTTCAATTACAATTACTTGTAATTTCAATTACAAATTACAAGTAATTGTAATTGAAATCCCTCAGGTCTGATCTCCAGATATTGTATATCTTTTTTTATTTAAAAATATAATTTTGTATATTGTTAGATATGGTCATATATATTATGGAGGAAATATGGGGTTAATATTTATGTATAATTGTATCAAACTATGTCCACTTTTATAACATTTTATATAATTTTATACAAAAAGATATAATTTTATGTAATTGGATGAGGACAAAATTCGGATACAATTGTATCATATTGTATCGAATTGTATCAAATTGTACCAAATTGTATACAATTGTATACAATTCGATACAATATGATACAATAAGACGTTCTCATTTTTCGGATATAATTATATCTAATTACATAAAAGATTATATATAATTAAATATAACTTTATATGGCTCCATATCATTTTTTTTTACTTGGGTTGATAAAGATTATAAATTTTGAAAATTAAAAACCAAAATATAGATTTTTTAACAAAATAAGATAATTATCTCAAATTTTCATGTGCAAATTTTCAACCTTTTGAAAATAGTATAAATTTTACACAAGTATTTTCCGTTTACTTACTAAAATTTGTTACTTTTACCACAAATGGAAAAATTCAAAAAGTAAATAAAAATTTCCAATTGTAGTAAAAGTAGTAAGATTTTTGAGTAAACGAACACACTAATTAATTCGTGTACTTGTTCGAATATTTTAAGTGCCTTTAAGTAGCTCTTAAAACAGGCACTAAAAGGAACTTAAAAAAAATATATTTTTGCACTTTAGTTAAATTGTTTTTTTTTAATTTTTTTTATTATTTTTTTGACGGAAAATATTTTTAGTCGAAAAATGTTTTTTATTTGTTTGTTTATTAATGTTTTTTTTAAATATATAATTAGACATATAATTTCTAATATAAAATTAATTCTTTCCCGCTACGAAAATGGCAAGGAATTCCAAGAAAAATCACTTACATCCTGAGCTTTTTCACCAACCTAAAAATTTGAGGTCTTTAAAATAATTTCTTCATAAAAATTTTTGAATTATTATAAAATATTTTCTAATTTACTTACCTTGCAAGATCCCGGGATACCGGGAATTCAAAATAAATTTCCCGCTTTCCCGCACTCACAAAATAAATACAGTCACTTTTTGTTAGTTGCTTCTGAAGTTTTCCCGTTGAGTTGTTTTTAAAAATAATAACAAAAAAAAAAAAAGTAGAAGAAAAATAATTTTTAACTTTTTTCACAAGTTGTCTTAAAATTTAACTAAGTAAATGAAGGTACGAATATTTCGTAGCAGTCAAATTTGCAAGTCAATTTCTATTGTTTTAAACTAAAAATAAAAAAATGAACCAAAAAAAGGTATTTTGTAGTAAAAGTTGTTTGAAATAAAAAAAACAACAATTATTTGAATAGTTTTTATTTAAAATTTTTTAGTAAAATCAAATATAAATTTAGTTCTTCGCACCATTTTGCTCTTTATTTTTATAGTAAAAATAAATTAACTTTAAGTTGATTTTACGGTTTCTTATAGTCAATTATTGATAGTCAAAAACAAATAAAAAAATTGTTCAATTAAATGAAAATGTGAGTAGACCGGTTTTTAACTGAATTTTATTCGTTTTAAATTGTATTTTTAGTTAATTTTACCTTCAAAATAATTTGTGTGCGGGAAATCAAAAAGTGCGAGATTTTGCATTCCCTAATGTTATACGAAAACAAAAAAACGAATGATGTTAATTTCCTATACGATCGTTCGCTATCATAACGAATTACTTCCACCGAGTTTTAGGTGAAACATGGTATATTTTGTTATAATAAATATGTAAATTCTTACCCCTCAATTCATAAACGCTAATAAAGTTATAGGAGGTTTACAAAAAGAAATTTTCATATAAAATTTGTTCAATAAATCTCCTACAATTTTACAAAGCGTTTATGAATTTAGGGGTTATTATCTTAAGTGCCTATGCATAATAATTTGAAAACCTTATAACACATTTATAAAATAAATTTTGTATGGAAAATTTGTTTTATAAGTCACTTATAAATTCTAAAACTGATTATGCATATGACCCTTAGTGTTTTAATTTCTATATCCAATAAATGGAAAAAATGAAAAAACCCAGTTTCATGAATCAATCGGAAGATTTACAAGATTTATCTCGCTTAGTTTTCGAGATATAAAAATCGCCATTTTACAAAATGGCCTGTATCTCGGATCAATGTACACGCTCCTATTATTTACATGACGCATGTCCGAGAGCGATTCCCAGGAATCAATTTTTATGAAACAGTCACGGTGGCCCACGTGACTGTTTTATAGAAATGGATAAATCGGAAGCTTTACAAAAACCCTCGGGAGAGATTCGAAGGGATCCATTTTTATAAAACAGCTAATGTAAAGCAACCTAACCATTTTTTTAGTAAGCAAAAGCTTTTTTATTCAAAAGTGTAAGGTAATATGGACGTTCTACGCCGTTACATACATAGATAGTTAAATTCATAGGGTACATTAATTCATTGTTATATGCATTTTGTTATCGTCGTTGATCATTACTGGTATATGTCTCGCAATTCATTAATTTTATTTATCCCTTTGTTTGTTTTTGTATTGACTCATAATCATTCGTTTACAAGCATATAACATTCGACCTGAAGTAACTTTTAGGCTATCATGTCATGTGTGTTAAAACGCCATTCAAAATATAATGTAGTACAGCCTTTAGTAGATACAATAGATGTTAGTGGTACTGTTACGTATACGTAATATTAATTCACTCTAATATTCATCATACGTCTCAACCTTAACTGTTCATTAATAATTTTGTTTGGTTTTATTTCAAAATAAAGAATGGTAATTTTTTTCATCATTTTAGAGTTATCACTGTATCGACTACGACCCTAATCTCGTTCATCTTATCTGCCACTTGTGTTGTAATTTTAAAATTCATTAAACAAAATGAACAATTTTATAAAGATTTTAGTACACGTGTGCGTATGATATGTTTGTATTTGATTTATTTGTGTGTGTTTGTATATATTTATGTATCTAAATATTAATTTAGTTTGCTTAAAAGGAAGGTTTTTTCGGGATCACCAACCGATTTTACTGAAATTTGAATATGTGCTAGAAAAGGGAAAACTAATGCATGCATATTTTTTAGCGCCCAGTATCATGGGGGTAAAAACATAAATTTGAAATAAGAAAATGCGTGAAGTATAGATAATTTAAATTTATTTGTGTATGAAGTTAAGTTACTCCAGAAATGAAAATTTTGATTACCGTATTGGGTACAGATCTGCCACCCATTTCAAATACTAAAAATGTGGGTGAAAATAGAGATTCGGGGAAAGTTGGCCAAAACCTAAACTTTTAGTTACATCAAAAATCCGAAATACACCCTCCCTTATATTAGAAGACGTACACCATATATACATTTGGTGGCTAAGCTCATAGCTTTCCATAACACACCCATAAAAAAAACTCCTAAAATTAATGTGGTCTCATGAATAACAAAAAAAAATCATAATTTTATCTTCTAAAAACAAGATTGGGCCGCTAGAAAATGCATGTTCAATATTTTAAACATATATTAAAATTTTAGCGAATTCGGGTGCTGGCACTAAATAAATACCCAGCAAAATCTTTCATTACCAAATAAGTGGTTATATTATGAAAATAAAATTTTTTACTACTTATAATTCGGCGTCAGTGCCGTTTTCATAAGCAGTCCAGCTTACGCGCGACTACTTATTTATTTATAAAGATAATGAAAATTTGGTAACTACTTATTTTTGAACCACTAGTAAGTATATAAGTCGTATTATTTAATAACTTGTAACCACTTATTTTAAAACTGCGTATAAACACACGAATAACTACGTATATTGATAACTACTTATTTTATATACTAAGGGTGGGCACGGATTTTTCACCGAGGGCCATATTGTGGTTTTTCATAAATTATAAAGGGCCGCACTATACATTAAAAAAAGTAAAACTACAAATCTTTACCTTAAATGAAAGCGGACGGAACTAAAGTTTTATTTTATTTTTCATGTAAAAAAAAAAATTTGTTCTCAAATCCATTCCAAAACTGGTTCCACAAGAACTCATTGCAAACTCAACTTTTTTCAAATTCTGTTTTGAAATTTTTTAATTACATAAGTAGAATAAAACATTTTTGGAACACTTTTTTTCATAGTTTTTGCATTAAACTGCGGTGTCGCGAAATCGGCCAACGAAAATTTAAAACTCAACGAGTTACACAAGACTGAATATTATTCCGACAACAAAAACATGTATAAAGAATTATATCCTTGATTCGGGTTTTAATTTAATAATTTCGTTGAGCACAACAAAAAAAAACTCTCCCCTTTAAAGGAACACTATGCACTAAAGGGTAAATTTAAACGACGATTACAAACTTAAAGATTTAGTCAGTAACTTGAGTACTTTTTGATGAATTAAATTTAAGACCAATAGTCAGCACAAATTACGAACTTTAATAACACTTTGGTAAGAAATTTTCAAACAAAGTTTCTTACTAAAATAAAATATGAGTTTAAAGTCGGTATGTGACCTCTTTGTTAGTTAGTTTTTTTTTATATTAGCCGCCTCATGAGATTCATGTTTTGTATTTGCGTTTAACATCATAATATAAAAGTCATGTCGATAATAAGCAAAAAATGAAAACAAACACACGATTACTTACATAAACGAAACATCTATAAATACATACATCATTTACATACGTAGATACGTAAGTAAATATGTAAAAACACACATGGGGTTTATACACAAAAACAATGACACACTGACATACTAACAAAGTAGTATGTGTAGTTGTATAACTCAAAAATGGATGAAAGTATGTAATGAAATAACACGGAAAATTGTGTGTGAAAACACGAAATTGCGTGAAAAGTTACAGGTGAATCAGCTCAATTCGGAGGTAAAACATTTATATTTTTAGATTTCGTATATGTGTACGTTTATATTTGTTTTGAATTATATGTGTGTGTGGTTACTTTTGTGTTCAGAATAAGTTTTAACTGACTCATCACTCATACATCCCAATAAACATTTACTATTAAAACTAAATTGAATTCGATTTTATAACAATAATTTTTTCAAATATTAGCCTTAGAGAATACTGTTGAGAAATTGTAGTTCTCGAACTGAGAACTATAGGATTCTCAATAAAAACGACTTGTTGATATCAAGCTTTTTTTGTAAATATTTTTCGAATCAATTATTAGACTCGATATTACTACATAATTTAACTTTATAATATTGTTGATAATGATTTGAGAATTTTATCTTTCTCAAACTTGAAAACAGAAAATATTATATTAAACACTTTGATAATGATGCAATATCAATAATAAATTTCAAAGCATATTTTTAACTAGAAACACATTTGAGTTTAGACTTGAGATTAATACACAAATTTTAAATTTTTAAAAATAATTCTAATATAGTTTTGTAATTTTTCACAAATGTTTCACAAAGAAAATTCAAAAGCTATATTTGTTTCATAGGTAATGACTTGAAGTAAACGTTTGATATCAAATAGAGAATTTAAAATTTCTTAAGGCTTGAATCGATGTTTATTGGGATGTAAAAATTTTTGAAATACTTTTATATATAAGCACAAGCATTTAAAATTTTACTTTCACATATACAAGCTCAGAAAAAGCAATTTTTTTTTTAATTTAACATAAATTGCAGCTGAGATCAGCATCATGTTCACATACATATTTAACTCTCATAATAAATTGTCAGTAGCAATGAACAACAAATATTTTTGGGTCATAAAATTCGGCTAAAGTGCAGTTTATTGGGATTCGTAGAAAATAAAAAAATATGACCCCCTCTGGAATTACAAAAAAAAACCGAAATAAATTTTGGAGGGCTATAACGGCTAAAACCAAACATAATTCAATTGTGAATAATTCGTCAAGCGAATGTAATATAGTAACTAAATGCCAACGATAGCGACAAAAAGAATATGATTTTTCACTTATTTCATTTTTTGGAAGGTTTAAAATTTCAAAAATGGCTCTAATTCTATTCACGTTCGACGGATTAGAAAAAAAACCTAATTTTTGAAATCGTGCTCAATGAGCACTGCTCATCATAAAAATTAAAAATTTTTTTTTTAAGATTTTATTAATAACCAAGTTCATCAAGTTCTATCAATTTTTTTCTGGCTTTTTTTGTCAGTATTTTATATTGAAGATGTATATAAAAAAGCAATCTATTTCACATTTTTCTTTTAAATTTTTTTAAAGATTTAGGGCCATATGCATAATCACTTTTAAAATTTATAAATGGCTTATAAAACAACATGCTCATACAAAATTTATTTTATAAACGTGTTATAAGATATTCACATTATTATACATAAGCACTTTAAATTGTGTAAAAACTCAGTTCTAGTGAGAATCCAAAATAAGTTTTAAAACAGTAATTTTTGGCAAAGTATGCATTTATTGACAAAATGCATTTGTAGCAAAATATGCACTAACAAATCGCTGCAATTTTGTTGCACATATGCATTTGCATGAAGATCTTAAAGTTCTATAATTGTCACACTCCAAAATCTTCGGAAAATGAATTTAAAGCCAAATTTTATTTTATATATTGTTTTGTTTTTTCAAAAAAAAATTATTGATGTAAATAGCACTTTCACTTCTAAAATCTAATTTATTTAAATTTTTTGTTTGAGAATTTTTCCTTAATATACCCAGGAAATTTTTTTTACAATCGATAGACAACCACACCTATTCTACAACTGGTTCCACTGCAACCGATTCCATGGAACTGGTTCCAGAACTAGTTTCTGGGATCCCATATGGAAGGTATGACTGACGTAGAATCAGTTCCATAACTAGTTCCAGAACTGATTCTAGGGCAACCGGTTCCACTTTGGAGCTATAGAAGTGGTTGCTTTTGGGACAATTTCGAACAAAAATATTCGGTGTTAGAATCGACTGTAGAAGGGGTTGTGAATGAAAATTAGCCATTGTACAACCGATTCTTTGGAACAGAAAATTTTTCGAGAATGTTACATCCCAGCAAAAAATTTTCAAAATAGGGAATCGAGTTGGGAATCAGGTATTTTTGGTAGAACGCCTTCCCAATTGGATTACCAACTTGTTTCTTTTAACAAGGCGTGAGACTAAATGCAATCGATTCTTTGGAATCGCAATGGTAGCTAGTTACTATTTTTCTTACAGAACACCTTTGATTTTTAGTAAAAGAAGGTGTTCTAATAATAAAAAGAATAAGCGAGTTTCTAAAAATAGATATTCTCAAAATAGAATTTACGAATTAAATTTTAAAATAAATAAAAAAAACTTACACATGTGTTTCGTTGGGATTTGATCCCTGGCTTCCTGCGTGTCAGGCGGATACTCTTCCACTGAGCCACCGTCTTGCATGATAATTTATAGCTTAAATCAGATTTTATTATTTTATAATTACTTTATACTTTTTAGCACAAGCTTGTTTTTTTGATAAAAGAGGTAGTTCTTTAGAATTTATATATAAGGCCTTACAATACACCTTGCAAATTACAGAAAAGGGAAGCGAATATTAAAATCGCTTTATGGTTATGGTTAAACTAATAGAATTCGACTTATACTAAATTAGACAAATACTAAATAGCATATCAGGTTTAGTGTATATTTATTATATTAGCTGTACTTCCACTCTTACTTATCAACATTAAATAAATAAAATAAAATATAATAAAATAAAATAAATCAAATAAATTAAACTAAATAAAATGAAATAAATTAAATAAATAAATTAAATAAATAAATTAAATAAATCAAATAAAATAAATAAATTAATTAAATTTTAATGAATTAAATAAATTAAATAAATCAAATAAATTCAATAAATTAAATAAATTAGATAAATTAAATAAATTAAATGAAAAAATTAAATTAAATAAACTAAATAAATAAAATAAATTAAATAAATTAAATGAATTATATAAATTAAATAAATTAAATAAATAAAATAAATCAAATAAATTAAATAAATTAAATAAATTAAACAAATTAAATAAATTAAATAAATTAAATAAGTTAATAAATTAAATAATTATTATTAAATAATTTATTAAATAAATTATTAAATAAATTATTAAATAATTTATTAAATAAATTATTAAATAAATTATTGAATAAATTAAATACATTAAATAAATAGATTAAATAAATTAATAAATTAAATAAATAAATTAAAAAATTTCAATTGTCCTAACAACAATATCTGAATGTTTTTATGTGGAAATTTCGAAAGGAAAAGTTCCCAGAATCAGAGGGGTTTTCGATAGAAAAGGTTCCCAAAACCTTAAAATTGTATATAAACCATTTTTAATGGAAAAAGTAGTCAGAATGTGAACGTTTTTCTATGGCAGAAATAAATCAGATATCAGCAAAGAGAAAACATATTACACTCACTAACGTTTGTCGGTAGAATCTACTGAAAATGTCAGTTAAAACAAAGATATATGCAGTTAAAAAGGCGACAAAGGTATTTACATTTAAAATAACTAAAAATTGTGTTATTTTTACCTCCTGAAAAATAACTAACAAATGCATTAAAAATAACTACTAACGTCGTAAAATTAACTGAGAAATTTTTACTAAAAAAATTTCAAAACAACTGACGAAATCGGTAAAAACTGCTGTTTTTTATAGTCAAATGTTTTTGTTTATAAAAGTTATATTTTAATAAAAAAAATAATTTTTTTTCTTTCGATTACAAAAATATCACAAAAAAATATTACAAAAACTCGAAGTCAAAATTCCAAACCGTTCTCCAGTTTTTATGCTTTATGCATTGGAGATACAATACAAGTTTCTGATTTTTATTTGCAAACTAGAAATATATCAATAATAACAAATATAAACTAAACAAGAATTTTTAAATAAAAAAAATCAACGACATTTTTTATTTTTTAATTAACTACCAAAAATAACTGTTTGCTGTAAAATTACTGTTTTGCTAGTTGTTTATTATGATAATAAAAATAACTGCTTTAAACAACTGTTACAAAATTACAGTACTTTTCGTTAGTTGTTATCTTAAATAACCGTCATAAAAGTTGTTTTGAATTTTTCTGTAGAAAAACAACTGTAATTTCCGTTAAATATAACAACTACTGATTACTATACAAACAACTGTCAAACTTTTTTGAGTGTAGCCAATGGATTGGTTCGGTGTACTAGTGGAATATTTCGTTTGTATCTATCAGAAAATTAGTTTTTAGAATGTAATTTCCCTACGGGAAATTTTAACAAACTGTCACCGAACTGGCCCCTTTATATGGAATAGACTGGTCACTTTTACATGGCGTTGTCATAGGACCCCTTGTGACATGTCACAAGACAAATCCCAGGACAGGTCCCTGAACTTTGTTTTTTATGAGAGTTCAGTAACCTGTCCTAGGATTTGTCTAGTGACATGTCACAAGGGGTCAATTTCCCCCTCATATGACAACGCCATGTAAAAGTGACCAGTCTATTTCATATAAAGGGGCCAGTTCGGTGACAGTTTGTTAAAATTTCCAATAGGGTTATTTCCGAGAACGGAAATTCGTTGTCCTAAACAAAAATTCGGTAGTATTATCCGAAAAAATTTGTTGCAGCAACTGAACCATTATATTGGCATTATAATTGTTTTTTTTTTGGTTATATTTTAAAAAATTTTTACTGATTTCAAGTCAGAAAAAAATGGTATGTATCAAATGAAAAAATATGGGGTTTTGTTGGCCTTTTTAAACTACTTTGCCAAAAGATTTGTTTTGGACGTTTTGCAAAATACAAAGCAATAAATTAAAATTAATCGATTAACTGACAAAATTGCAAAAGACAATAGATTTTCCTTTTATTTTAATTCTCAATATAATAACTTAAAAGAAATTTTAGTAATTTTTTATATTTTGTTTTGAATAACTGCTAAGAAAAATTAAAAAATATATTTCTTTGTAATGTTACTATTTATTTAATCGAAAACAACTTTTCTGGTTTACTTTTTTAATAACCATTGAACATTTATTTACTCTTCATGGAGTGATTGTGTATTTCAAAAATAATATTTGTGATAAAGCGCAAATTTATTGGGAAGAAATGGGAAATAGTCCTTTAAATATTAAAATGCCGTATTAGCACAAAATTTTTAAAATAATTTTTTCACTGTTATGTTTAAAACTAAATAACTTCTCTTTTCAAAATGTGGAACTACTTCTTAATTTGTTGTTTTACTACCAAAATGTAAACGGTTACTTTCTAAGATCAAATAATTTAAAAAGTAAATTATTAATTTTTGAAAACTTTTGTTAGTAAATAATTATATTTGAATGACTTTCATGCCTTGTTTGTTTTGATTTTTAGAATTGATTACAATACCTCTTGCTTTTTTTACGATCTTGTTAGAATGTGTTTGGTAATGCAGTAAAGAAATTTGGCAATGAGATTTGTAAGCGGTTATATGGCAATGCCTTGTTAAGGTAATGGGTAATTTTTTCCTGGGATGCTGCAGAAAACCTTTAAGTCTGTTATACTGGATGATTACTTACAGTCCAACGATCATTTGAATATAAATAACATTATACTTTCCGCAATATAAATAATAGATAACTCCAAAATTCTGGTATATGCATTTTTATCAAAAATTATAACGAAAAATCGTTACAGAGTTGAAGTCGTGATAGCTAAGATATACGAAAAAGTTTGTAAAATGTATTAATTTTTATTAAAAACGGCACTTTTCCTCTTCATAAAAATTCTTACAGTTAGTGTTTAGCTTTATTGGTTATTAAAATATAAGCTATTAAAGTTAAAAAACCTTATGAGTTACTTACTACGGAGTTTACATTTGGCCTATAAAATTGGTCACAAATTTTATGTACTAACCAAAAATTGGTTAGATTGTTATAAATTTTGTAAAACAGGTGACAATGCGCTGATATATATCGAAATATGTAACTCAAATGTAATCCATGCATTAGAAATTCGGTGGTTCACGAAAAAAAAAAAAAATTTAAGTTCCAAAGAAAACCTAAAATACTCAATGTCTTGTTAAATACACAAGTCGTTCCCCTCAAAAATCTCCCAGCAAAAAAAGAGAGGTCAAAGCAATAGAAAAAGCACCACAGTTAATTATCTATTGTAAATGTACTTTTTCTTTAACAGAGAGGAGAGGAGTACTGCCACTTCAGCATTTTTTCAGTACTTTTTAAACTAATTGGAGAAAACTATTTTCGTTCAGTTGAAGTTTTAAAAAAAATATTCGCAAAAAAAAATTTTGTTTTTTATTTTTAAAATTTTTTTATTACCGTCACCCTATATTGAACTTGCTACCTCAAAATTGCTAGTCTAGCTCTCTACCGCTGAGCTATTCTTTGATATGAAAGTTGACTGACATAAAAACACACACTGGTCTACAAATTTGAAAATAAAAAAATTGACTGCAGAAACGAAGCATGTTTTTTAACTAATCTGGGTGCGCTGAATTCGAATCTGGCATAAAATTGGGCTATCACGTCTTGTTCATTTTTTATCGCATGCTGGCAATACTTTAAAACAGTCAATACTACAGTTTCACAATTATTAATTTGACAGAAGCACATAATAGTAGCGTTTAAGCATGTCAGGGAGATCGTGTGTTACTGATTCAAGCTATTTGTGCTTTGTGTATGGTGAATATTTGGTTGGAAAAAAAGGATGTGCAATATCAGAATTATTAAAATATGCATATTTGCATTGTTTTGGTTTTGCTGTCAGAATCTTGGACAAACCGTGGACACCGACAATGTTTTGCAATAGTTGCAGAACTGTTTTCTACAAGAGGTCAAATGGCAAGAAGATCTATTTCGATTTCTCAATTCCAGTACTTTGGAGAGAGTCAAGTAACCACCAAACCGATTGTTATTTCTGTTTAACAAAAGTTTCTGGATTTGATATGAAAAATCGAAAAAATATTACTTTCGCGAATGTCCCATCGGTTTCCAAACCAGTTCAACGTCCACCAAATAATCCATTACCAGTCATTCTCAATGCTACGAGCAGTGAGTCCGAAACATCTTTCACCAGCAGTGGTAGTTTGTATGAGGCTGATGATGAACGCCATTTAGTGACTCAAGCTGAGCTGAATGATCAAATTCGGGATTTACATTTAACGAAGCAAGACGCAGAATTACTAACTTCATGCATGCATCAACCGAAACATGTTGCAGTTGGGACAAAAGTAACAATCTATAGAGATAGAAGCTTGGAATTGGCTGCATATTTTGAAAAGAAACACTCTATTCTATACTGTACTGATGTTGATGGTGTATTTCAAAAAAGGAACTAGCCATATGACAAAACTGAATGAAGATTATTTATTGATGGCTCTAAGTACAGTTTAAGGACTCTTCTTTTGCATATTGGGAATGAAAAACCATCCATACCAATTGCTCTTGCCATTAATACAAAGGAAAATTACGAATCAATGACTGAAATTTTGACATAACTCAAATACAACGATAATAAATCTGTGGTGACCTTAAGGTGTGATTTAAATTTCTTTGTATATATAGTATAGACCATCGTAAATAACTGTTTTAATTTTTAATCTGTTTCAGGTCATTGGTTTGTTGACTGGTTTCACAAAATATTGTTGTTTCATTTGTCTATGGGATAGTCACGCTACATATCATCATTGCGTCAGAACAGAGTAGCCAAAAAGAACTGAGTATTCACCAGGAAAACAAAACATTTCAAATAAACCATTAATTGATCCAAATGACGTTCTTCTTCCGCCGCTGCACATAAAATTGTCAAGGCTCTGGACAAAGATGGTGCAGCATTTAAATAGTTGTTAGCAGTTTTTACTAAAATTTCATATGCTAAAATCAAAGAAGGCATATTTGTTGGCCCTTAGCTCAGAAAGCTATTGAATGATGACAATTTTTCACAATGTTTATTGGAGGAAGAATATGCAGCCTGGAAATCTTTCAAGAGCATCGTGGACAGTTTTCTTGGAAACAATAACAGTGAAAACTACAGACAAAATGTTGCTGAATTACTGAAAAATGATCACGAATTAGGTGCACGAATGTCACTCAAAATACATTTTCTTCATTCGCATTTAGATTTTTTTCCACAAAACCTAGGTGCGATGAGCGACGAACAAGGGGAGCGTTCTCACCAAGATTTAATAAAAATTGAAAGAAATTATCAAGGATTTTGGGACAAAAGCATGCTAGGAGACTATTGCTGGACTCGAATACTTGAAACTGAACCAACAAAATACAAACGACGTTAAAATAACGCCATTCACTTTGTAACGTGCCGTTACATATAACCTACTTATTCATATACCTAATGGAAATGCTGATACCCCTAACCAACAATATATTTTCACTGGGCTGGGCAAATATTCTAATAATTCTTATTAGGTTAATAGAACGTATTACTTATAAGGGAAAAGTTGTATGGCCTAGGAGAGCTTGAATCCAGTTGGAGTTTTATTATACTTCGTCCCGTGGGCGAAGTATACACGAATAAGCCAGCCCGATTAAAGTTCCCGAATTAAACCGACTCACCTGCTTACTATTCTCGTGAGTTACCTAGAAATATTTACTAATCGTATTTACATCTCCTCGTGTTCCCGAGGTAACCCGAACCCAGTTGGAGTTTTACTATACTTCGTACTTCTACGAAGTACACACGAATAAGCCAACAAGGTCGGAGTTACCGAAATAACCCGACTCACCTGCTTACTATTCTCGTGAGTTACTTAGAACTATTTACTAATCGTATTTACAATATTCCCTCGTTTCCCCGAATTAACCCGACTCACCTGCTTACTATTCTCGTGAGTTACTTAGAACTATTTACTAATCGTATTTACAATATTCCCTCGTTTCCCCCAATTAACCCGACTTACCTGCTTACTATGCTCGTGAGTTACTTATAACTGTTTACTAATCGTAGTTACCACATTCCCTCGTTTCCCCGAGATAACCCGACTCACCTGCTTACTATTCTCGTGAGTTACTTAGAAATATTTACTAATCGTATTTACCAGATTCCCTCGTTTCCCCGAAATAACCCGACTCACCTGCTTACTATTTTCGTGAGATACTTAGTTCAATACCTAATCATATCTAACCAGTGACAGAGCTATGGACTTTTGGAGGAACTGCAACCACTGCCAGAGTTGCCGAAGATCATCCTGTGCACCGAATCATCGACAAAGTTTAAAGAATAACAGTCATTAGATTAAATAAGTAGTTTAAGTAGTTTAAGATCTTGGTAAATAAAACTGTGTGCGATACAGGATCGTACAATTGAATTGAACAAAAGAAACGATTGCTGTTTTATTTCAAAGGAGGCAGACCTTTGATGAACCTGGACAAACTGAGTTTTACCCCGGCCTAAGACAAAACTGCATCACAACTTTTGAATATTCATTAATTTTTAAATAAACTAATGATTTTTTTGTATCTCGAAAACCTGACGTGATACCCGTGTAAAAAGTTTAGATCTGATCAGATCTTTTTGGATCTAAATAGATGTGATTGAATCTAATTAGATCCATCAAATATGATCAGATATGGCATATGTGATAATACCTTATGGCAAGATCTGATCAGATCTAGTGCCAAATCTGTTCAAATCTAAAGTGAAATGGACAATTGCGCCAGATATGCCTAGATCTGATCAGATCTAATTAGATCTCAAATTTATCCCCAATTTTGAGATCTACTCAGATCTGGCCACGGGTACAGTTTCGAATTCAGCCCATCAAATTACCCTAGGAAAGATATTTGGTTGCTCCAGTCCAAAACCTTGTTAGCTAGTGATATTAGTATTGCATTCGTTGTCATTGCATGATACTGTGTCTTATTCTCTTCAATAAAATAACTTGTTAAAAAAAGTGAAAAAGATGCATGGCAATTCAGTATTTTTTCCAATACTATTTTAAAAGTTGCATAAAGAGCGCTTTTTCATCATTTTTATTTTAAACCCCATTTATACTGAGCTCGAAAACCCGTTAATTAAGTCTTCGTTCCAAAGCACAATTATATGTGTTTTCATAAATAAACTCGAATGAAAACGATTTTATATAATATATTTTATAACATTTTCAACTAACTTTATGTGCGTGGGTAAATATGAAGCAACATATGTATATCCTTGTATTTCCATAAAAATTACATAATAAAATCTAATTTTCACCAGTTTTTGGAATAGTTTTCATTGTTAATTGTTTTCGCCTTAGTTTTTTTACCTGGTAACGATAACTCAAAAATAATGAATTACTTTTACATTTTATAGTACTCCCAGCAAAATCTCAGTAATGGGTGCTCATTACTAATATCTAAATAATAAGCAGTAGAATTAGGATCTACTGCTTATAATTCGGTGTCAAAACTCATTATTTTTGTTCGACAAGGTAATTTTTGTAAGTAGTTGTCCATATTTTCGCTGCATGAAAAAACGCACAAAATTTGTGCACCCGCTTACCCGCTGCATTACAAAAGTATATAAAATAAGTAGTTACCAAAATAACTATTTATTCATGTGCTTATACGCAGTTAAAAAATAAGTGGTTACAAGTTATTAAATAATACGACTTATTTATATACTTACTAGTGGTTAAAAAATAAGTAGTTACCAAATTCACATTATCTTTATAAATAAATAAGTAGTCGCGCGTAAGCTAGACTATAAGTAGTAAAAAATTTTAGTTTCATTATATAACCACTTATTTGGTAATGAAAGATTTTGCTGGGCTACTACACTATTAATTATAAATTTATTAATTCAGTTCGAGGCAAATTTCCTTATTATGAATTAATAATTACATGTGTGTAATTGAAAAAAATACGCACATTATGTATAAGTTAGTGCACATATAATGCGTAGTTTTACATTGAAAGTGCGTTAAAATTAAATGAAATTTTGAAACTAGTGTATTAATTTACTAAATTTATGGATAGAAAAGCACGTTTTACGTATTATTTCATGCATAAGATGCATAAAAATCTACAAAAATTAGTAAAAATCCACAAAAAATAGGTAAAAAATTAAACCACATAAAAGCAATTATTTTTTTTTTTATATAAAACAATAAATTAATTTTTAGCAAGTATTTTATTATTCACTAGCGGGCTTTGCCCGTTAGCATGCCTTAGGCCTAGTTTTTGGGATATTTTTACATAATTGCTCATAAATTTTTTATTAATTATTTTAATGGAATGATAGAAATCCTATGTTCATCCTTAAGGACCATTCTAAATACTGGAACAAATATTTTTGAAATCAGATAAGTAGTTACGGAGATTACCTCCTACAAACAAACAAACATACACACATTACCTCTTTATTATATTAGTATAGATTATTATTAATATTATTAGTATATTAGTGTTAGTAAAGAAAAGTTATATACTTATACTTATATTATCCCCATCTTGGACAATGACATCCTCATTTTTAAAAGTTACGGTTAGGTTTTCATCGGTTAATTTGGAAACGGAAATAAAATTACACTTTAGTTTTGGCACATAAAGTACTTTACGCAAGCGTGCATTATTATTATTTGACTTCAAATATACTTGCCCAATTCCTTCGGAATATATCACGAAATCAGCTGCCAACTCGATTCTCTAAGTATGTTTTCTTAATTGATGAAAAACTTCTTTGTCACAACACATGTGTCTTGTAGAACGATTGTCAAATACCCAGGCACTGCTTTGGCAATCACCAGTACTTATAACATTTAGCATAACATTGGCAGAAGTTCGCCCAGCTTTACATTCCCGCGCCATATGCCCTTTAACACCACATTTAAAACACTTGAAATCTGTCTTCTTTTTAAGAAATTTCTTTTCTTTTGATTTAGATAGAAATGCCTGTTGATGATGGGTTTCTTCTGAATCTTTATTACACCTTCTCTCAAATTCCTCCATAAGCTTATTTTTCAACGCTTCCAAAGTCGGTGGAGAGTCTCTAGATTCCGTTGCAATGACAAAGTTCTCATAGTCCTCGGATAAGCTATTCAATAGGATGATACACAAAAGCTCCTCTGGAATATTGATGTCCACTTCTGAAAGTTTTTCAACTACGTCGTTGACTGTAGACTGATGATCTAACATCGACTGGCTTGACTTAATTTTTCTTGCCAATAGTTTTCGGAAAAGGAATATCATGTGTTCAGGTCCTCGTGGTTGAAACTTTTTTCAAGAGTTAACCATGCACTTCTAGAAGTAGGACAATTTTTGACAATACTTAATTGTGATCTCTTCATACTAAGAAGGATTGACGATAATGCCTTCTGATCTTTGTTATCCCACATGACACTGCCTGCATCATCAATTCCAATTTTTCTATTTGAAAAATTGATGCCATCTTTAGACGTTTTAAAACTTTCACGGGTTATATTAATTTTTTTTTTTCTTTTATTTCAATTATATTTTATATCGCGGCGCTTGTTTCTATATTACCAGCGGCCTGGGCCCATAACCTTTTTTGAAGGAATAAAAAAGGCTTTTTGTAGAAACAACAATATATAGAACGATTTTTACACATTAAATTTCAATCCATACATTTAATTCCAAACCAACTATGTATATTAATGTTTTTCATTACAAAGTAAAAAATCTCACAAAGTATTTTTTCAACAAGAATTTAATCGATTTCTCGTTGAATGTCAATATTATTAAACGCAATATTATTTTGTTTTTAAATGCATAAATGTTAACATGATTTGTAAATGTAATATTTTTTACCTCAGTCTGTGAGGATTAATCGATAGACTAAATAAAAAAAAAATGAGTAAAGAATTTCTTGTAATTTGAATTGAAATAATTTTAGTAGAAAAGAAAACCGAAAATATTGTTTTTTTAACAGAAAACAACGAAATTATTTAAATTATTTTTTTCTAAAATTAGAAATCTAAAAATAGATTATTTGACTGAAAATAACAACTCCTACAGACGATACATATTTTTTTCTAGTTTGTTTTTTATTGATTGATAAAAAAGTTAAACAATATGTTTCAATGTATTTTAATTGATTCTTCAATTGAATACAAACTTGACCTATTACTTTTTAAATAAACCTCAATCTGTTATGGAAAATATATTGTGAGTGTACCGCTGGATGCGCCTCAAAAAAACCGTTCATATATACCCATATTGATTATGTTGTCTTCATTTTAAAAATGGTCCAGCTTGTGAGATCTCATTGCTAGAACCGAAATATTTTGGGAATCATCATGAAACAAACCCTGGTTTATTTTGAGGGGGCACTTTTTTACTTTTTTATCTCTATATAAGGTGAGTCACTCTAATGTTCCTAATTTCAATCAGTATGTATTATTTTATAAAAAATATGCAAAAATATGTATTAAAAATTCGATGGCATTTTATTGCAAATTTGTTAATTCGCAAAGATATTTATTTTATGTTGTTATCCATCTAACGACAACAAACATATAAATAGAAAATCCGAGCCCTAATAATAAGCATTCATGCTCCTGACCTTGATCCTCATTTTGTTGCATAAGCACTGTAAGTTGTTTCGATTTCACGTGAAAAAACTGTTATACTCCATATAAAAAAAATTATTTTTCTCGATAATGAGTTTCACGTGAATAGTGTGTAGACTTTGTTTTCACGCAAATTTAATGTACAAGACTATTATTTTTCTTGTGAAAAAGTGGCATTTTGTGTTTATAGTGATTGGATCTTTCTAATCAAATAAAAAAATTATGCATTTTTAAAATTTAAAGTAACTTTTGAGGCATTTTAAGTTCGAGTGAAAATTTTTCACGTGAAAAACCACTTACGGTGCTATAGCGTAAAAAAATATAAATACATTTAAACATAACTTTTACATTCACTTTTTTCTTTCTTTTTTTCAGGTAATTTGCACATTAAAACATTTTATGAAATAATTTGAAGGTATTTATGTAAATATTAAACCGAAAATATTATGATATAACAGCGAAGCAACTAATTAATATTTTTGAGTAAAAAAATTTTACCACAACTTCCCAGCAAAAAAAGAGATGCCGAAGCAGTAGAAAAAGCACTAACATTAATGATCTAGATATACTTATTTTTTAACATATACACTAATGATTCTAACAATGAGTTGTTTCAGGAGAGGAGTACTCCCACTTCAATATTTTTTCGAGTGCAAAGGAAGATGCTTTTCACTAATTAAAAGTCTAAAAAAAATTATTCGCAAAAAATTAATATTCCTGTTTAAAAAAATGTATATGGGGCTTTATATAGTATGTAATTTAGCATGAGTCTTCATACAATTTTATCCGAGAAATGGGCCCATATAACACTGTGAGACAAATGGTAGGGGTCAGTGATCGGGAAGGGTTCAAACTACCGGGGAAAGTTATATCGGTAAAAAGGAAGTTATACGTGTCCCGGCGTTTCGCTGGGTCAATCCTAGGAATCGAGATAAATCTATTTGACCTTTGGTGGTCTTTTTTTTGACATAACTCGAGAACCACTAGTCCGATTTTGCTCAAACAATTTTAAAAAAAATAAAAATTACAATTCCTTTAATCTGTTCATATAAAAATAATCTACTTTGCGTCGAAGTAGGGTTGGATAACACAACCTTCTTCTTGTAAGGCAAACGATCTACCGTCTGAGCTAATTTTACTTGTGGATGATGACTGGCTGATAGTAAAGTTATATATTTTTCCCCTACGGGGAATGAGGAGTCAATTGCCCTCCAAGGACCTATCCCGTGACCGGTCCACCGGAGGCATATTACTAAATTGTACACTAATAGAAAGAAGTTCATAAAAAATTTAGTTAAAACTACTAAAAATTAGTTAAAAATGATGCTGCAGAAAAAAATGCTAAATTAGCAGATTATTTTTGCTATATATTAGTAATATAGGAACAGCAAAAATAAAACTGTTAAATATACAGAATTTTAGTTATATTTTAACCTGCTAAAATCAGCAAAAAAATTTGCTAAATAATTAGTAGCCTAAAAAATCACCAAAAATTTTAAAATTTTCAAAGTTTTTTTCTATTTTTGTTTTTAATGCAAACAAAAATCGAGCCTTTTGAAAACAGCAAATTACGATTTTTTAGCAAATATTTTTGCTGATTTTAGCAGAGTATACTGCTATTTGCATTCAACTAAATTTAGAAATAGCAAAAATTTTGTAGATTTGACAGTTTATTTTTGCTATTTTTAGTGTACAAATATTTAGCAAAATTTTCTGCAGATTTTACAGTACAATTTGCTAATTTCAATTAACTAAAAGTTAGCATAAATATAACTAAAATTCTGTAAATTTAAAATTTTTAATTTTGCTGTTCTCATTTTACTAGTTTTTAGTAAAGAAAATCTGCTAATCTTAGCAGTTTTTTCTGCAGCATCATTTTTAACTAATTTTTAGTAACTTTTTATGTTATTTTTACAGATTTATTTCTATGAGTGTATAAATATGAACCAAAGAGAATGAATTAATTTTCTAAGTATTTTCTGATCCGTTACTTTCACTGTTGCTTTTAAAAAACTTGACCGATACCGTAATAAAAAACAAAATTCGCGGCATATTTTTAAAAATATTTTTTTATTTATTTTACTCTTTTTTTATTTATTTTTAACTTTATTTTTCTACGATTTGCTTATTTTAGCTCTTATTTTATATTTCTATAATTTTTGGGTAAAAAATTTTAAGTTTTGTAATTTCAACGTTTTTTAATGTTAAAGCTGTTTTATTTTTAACAATTAGTATTTCATTTAACTTTTCTTTTTAACTTAAGGGGAATTCTTAAAATTATTAATTATATTATCAGAGTTTTTGAGGTAATTTTCTAATTTTTAATTGATATTTTAATTTAATTATGGCCAACGCAAAATACGAGTCAACTTGCCATTAAAGGACTTCCACTATATTTGTGTGTGTGTTAGTGTTGTTTTATTTTCTATTTTTTTCTTTTCCATTTTTTTTTATTTGCTTGTAGTGTTTGTTTTTTCTTTTTCTTTTTTATTTGAACAGAAACGAAAAATACATAACTTTACCATCAGCCAGCCATCACGCATAAGCAACATTAGCTCAGACGGTAGAGCGTTTGCCTAACAAGCAGCAGGTTGTGTTATCGAGCCCTACTCTGACGAGAAGTAGATTTTTTTTAATTCTTAATTTTTTATTAGTTTATTTGAAAGGCTATTTTTAGACACACCACCTTACTGTCACAAGGTGTCTAAACTGTGGCAATTGGTCATTTCCAATGACAAGGCCATGTTAAAGTGACGTGTCTCTTTCAAACAAAAAGGCCGATCAAGGACCGGTAACTGCCCCCTTGGGACCTATCCTGCGTGTCACTTTGGACCGGTCCCTTTCCCCGTAGGGTCGTTTCTGTTCAAATAAAAAAAAGAAAGAAAAAACAAACACTACAAGCAAATAAAAAAAATTGAAAAGAAAAATAGAAAAGAAAACAAAATTAACACACACACAAATATAGTGGACACAGAGAATAAATCAGTTAGAAATCGAAAATTTTAGTAGCAATTAAATAATATCTATTGTGTTAATAAAAAGTTTTCATTAATAACCCGATTAAAAAAAATTGATATGAGGCTTTATACAGTCATATGTAATTTAACATGTGTCTTTATACAATTTTATCCGAGAAATGGGCCCATATAATAAGATAAGTTTGCATCAATTCAGTTAAAATTTGATATTATCAGAAACAAATGTATTCGAATTATTAGCTGAACTAATAATACAAACATATAAAAAAGCATATATTTCACTACTCGGTTTAATAAGCTTTTTTAGATTTTGATAAAAGAACATTTTACAGGAAAGCACCAACAACTGTTCTGTTGCTTTAAACTGTTTGTATACATTTTGTACCAAAGTTTAAAAGCATGTGCTATAAAAAAAAAGTCATAAAGAATTTTTTTCAATTGCAAATTTTATTTTTAACAGTCTCTGGAAAAATTACCTCTAAAAATAAGTTGTTTTGCCTAAAGAAAATTTGAAAAAAAAAACTTAGAAACAATTGTTTGCGATTTGGTAACTCATTTCGACGTAAATTGTTGTGGTAAATTTTAAAGAAATAGGTTCGTTCCTTTACGTTACCGCGAAGAACCCGCGGGATCCCAGACTTACCCAAAAAGCGTTCCCGTACTCGAAAATTGGGTAAATGAGAACATTCAAGAGAGTGCATTTGTGTTTCTCTTTTTACCAAAGTTACCCAAACTTTTTCTTCGGGTAACTTTGGTAAATTGTTAAACTAACAGCTGATGCAATTATAACCAAAAACAACAATTGTAAAAATAAATTGAAAAATTACGCAAAAAAATGTGTTATTTACAGGGCAAGTTTTTTTGGCATTTGCCATTAAATGCCATTTTTGCCATTTTTTCACTTATTTTGTAAAAATGCCATTTTTCATATATTATTACATACAAACGTTTTTACTCGGGAAGAGAAAATTAGATGTTTTACATCTATTCGATTGTGCCAAGAGAGAAGATTGGGAATATTTAAGAGAAGAAATTATTGGTACTTTAAAACTGAACGAAAGAGCCATGTTTTTACAGAAAGCTTCGGCAACAACACGCTTTTATAAAAATTTAAATTATGAATGCAATCAGTTGTATTTTGAAAACATTACCAACGTAAATATTGAAAGCTGGAATTTTAAAGTTCGATGCGATCTAATTGAATTAAATGCCAATAGATTTCATCAACAAAGATCTCGATGGTGTTCCCTATGCAACCTTACACAGCCGGAAACCCTACTTCATTTTGTCGGCATTTGTCCTATTCTTCGACACATATGGTTTAAATGTTTCGGAAAAATTTCATTAACAGAAGAACTCATTAATGTTTTAAACAATGTAAATTTTAATTGGAAAAATTTAATTCGTTACATTATAGAAGCTATAGAATATAGAAAGGAGCTAATAAATGAATTTAATTATTAAAAACCTAAAATACTCAAGATATTTATAATTCAAATTTATTTTCAAATACTATGTGTAGACTGACGGCATTTTGTCATAGTTTATATGTTCTTATTTCCAATGAATCTTAAATTTTAGAAAAAAATTTTGAATATAAACATAAATTGTAATTTATATTTTTCTATGTATATTCTAGATTTACTAAATTGAAAATAAAGAACAATTAACTAACTAACTAGTGCCAATTATATCAAGAATTCTTTTTGTACAGTTTTTGCCACTAGTTAGCTTTTGTTGTAATAATCAAATTGCAAAATTTTTTGTTTTTATTAGTGCTTTCCTAGCTATTTTGTATTGAATGTTGGCCACATTAACCAATGTTTATAATACATCGAAAGTATCTTACTCGATTTTCAGTTATAACACCCAAAATAAAATTGTTGAAACAACATTGGTGACCATAACTGATAAAAAACACAAATTTAAACAATTTTGGAAATTGTAACCGATACATTAGTTATATAAATTTTCAAATGTCAGTAATATAAAAAAATATTGTAAATAATAAGAAATTTTGGAAATGTTTTTTTATAAAATACAAGTACTCTAAATATTAAAATCAATATTTAAACTGTATAATGACTCAATGGTTTATTTGTGTACAAAATTTATGGTAAATTAAATTTTTTAAAGAAATTACATACTGAATTGCTTACTTAATTTTTTTTTTTTAGATTGGTGATGATTCAGCGGCTGCTGAAAATCAGATTCAAAATAAAAATTCTGGGCATTTTAACTCAAGGTTTTCCATAATGAAATATAATATGAAGATATGTTGTATGTATTTAAATATTAAATCTTTTTAATTATGTTAATATTTTTTCCAAATTATTGAAATTAAAAATAATCAAATAATTTGAGTAATAAAGTTATCATTTTCTTATTGCGGACAACTGAAGAGTTAGCGTGATGGCTACGAAACAATTGTATTGTCTATCAGGAAAATGATCAACCTTTTTTGAAACAACAAATAAAATCTAATATGACAATATCACATTAGAATTTGGACTTGAGGTAGAAGAATATTCTAACTAAATATATGAAAATAAAAAATATTTTATTGTATTTAATTTGGTAGGAATTCATAAATAAATTCGTTTGTATCTACCGAAAATGTAAATTCGGTTGGGGTTCCCAATATAATGTTTTCTAATTCAGTAGGTATAACTGAAAATTTGGCATACGCCATAAAATAAAATAAGAACTACAACAAAATAATGTGATAGTACATGTAACTACCAGAATTCGGTTGGCAACAAATTCGGTTACCACAACGAATCTGTTCTCTGTGTGTGGTAGTGCCTTTAATATGCCCCCGATTGACCGGTCATCGGATAGGCCATAAATGAATTAAAAAATCAATTAAAAATTAGGAAATCACATCAAGAACTCTGATAATATAAATAAAATTTTAAAAAATTCCCCTTAAGTTAAAAAGAAAAGTTAAATGAAATACCAATTGTTAAAATTAAAACAGCTTTAACATTAAAAAATCGTTGGAAATACAAAACTTAAAATTTCTTTGCAAAAATTTGTAGATATTTAAAATAAGAGCTAAAATAAGCAAATCGGAAAAAAAAATAAAGTTCAAAATAAGTAAATAAATAAAAAAATTTTAAAATATACCGCAAATTTTGTTTTTTATTTCGGTATCGGTCAAGTTTTTTAAAAGCAACAGTGAAAATAACGGATCAGAAAATACTTAGAAAATTAATTCATTCTCTTTTGTTCATATTTGTACTAATTTAGTAATATACCTTCGGTTGACCGGTCACGGGATAGATCCTTGGAGGGCAATTAACTCCTCATTCCCCGTAGGGGACTTACATGGAAAAAACATTTAGCTAAAAAAACGCAATAATTTAAACATTAAACAAAGAAAATGTATTAGTTACTAGGTCCAACATCAGAGTTAAGCTTAGAAAATAAAGTTGTCTTGTATAAATCTATTCTTAAGCCAATATGGATGACGAAATACGTAGACTGAAAAGGTTTCATTTACTTAACCTACTTTTTAGAAAATAGAAAAATATAAATATGTATAAAAATGTATGTATTAAAAAAACAATTGTTCCTTTTTTTGGTATTGAGCTCATTGGATCTCCATATCTTAAGATAGTTTTTATTTATAATAAGATTCGATTATTATTTTTACTTATATAAAACAGATTGCAAATAAAATGAATTGAAAAAAAACTTATTACAGTAAAAAATTCTTCTTTTTTTGGTTAACTCTTATATTTTCAAAAACCCTAAAACTCAAATTAATTTTGTTGGTTATTCTTATAAAAAATTACAGAATAAGCTTTATGCTGACTTAACTGACAGTTTTCTTGAGTTGTCTACATATATCACATATAGACAACCACACTAATAACGCAGATTTTTATTGACAAAAAACTATCTAAATATTCAAACAATGTCGAAATGGGCTTAAACAGATTTTCCCGAACTCCTTGTTTGATACTTTTTGGAATAACTTGGCGAACTAAAACAAATATAAAAACTTCTAGTTCATAAAATATCTATAGGTATGACTACCGTCGAAGATAAACAAAGTTTGCCCCCCCCCCCCATAATCGAATCCTGGATCCGCGCCTGATTGGGAAATAATTGTGGTTTAAACTAGCTGAAAAATTTGTAAAATTAAGAAACAAAAATTACTAAAAATTAGGATGCAAATTTAGTTCAAATACGGATGAAAGTAATTGTTATGCTAAATGGGATTTAGAAAAATATTAGTTCAATCCTAAATTTTAAAACAGAAAAATCAGTTCATTTGAGCCAGAACGCGTTTAATTAGACTTTTGTACAAATTTTTTTTTATAAGTGTAGGAATAGACATCTTTGCCTCATTTTTAAAATGCCCAGTTAGCTGATAAATGGACTTTGATATATTTGCTGTTGTTTCCATTTTACAATTTGAATTTAACTGTTGGGTAAATCTTAATTAGGCATTCAGTAATCTGGCCTTACGGTCCTAAAATAAATTTTTTGAAATAAAGAAAAAAGTTATAAGAAAGAGGGGGGCTAACGACTAAATATATTAAAACGGCATTTTCTCGATTAAGGTCCATACAAGAAAATCAAATTAGGAAAGATATATCGCAATAGTACATTTTTCAAGCTGTCGTATAGTGTTATTATTTAATTCATCGTAATAACAACGTATAGTAAATGTGAAATAATTCTGAAAAGCATTTTATGCCGCATGACACACTGGGGAAATCTAGAACAAAATTTGATATTAACTTACGGACTGTATTTTTTTCGATTTATGTCAAAAATATTAATCTATTGAAACAATTAATTTCATTATTTGTAACTAGGCTCTTACAGTGTGCAGTTTTAAATTTTATTAAATTTCCCCTTTCAATATGAGAGAAATAACATAAAATTATGCATCAAAAGCTTACACAAATTAAATGCTACAACAAATTACTTTGCTTTTACTCTTTTAAAATTAATGGCCACAATATATAACTTTTTATGACGTTCAACACTTTAACCGAAAAATGAAAGAAAACAGTAGAAATACTCGTAAGAAAGGAATACACTTAAAATAATACATTAGTAGAAAAATCTGTAAAACCGATTTCAAATCGATTTGACTAATTTTTAACAATTCTTTAGTTGAAGCACTGATTTAAGTAAAGATTTTAGTTATCTGCATTTAACACTATACTAAAAATTATTATTATGCTTAATTCCGTTTTATATACCACCGAGAAGTTTAAAGTTTATTGATACTTTTAATATCCCAGTTCATCGTACAAATTATGCTCTAAATGGTGTGTTAACTCGCAGTTTTATTACTCTTAATGATATTAATTTGAATCTTCAAAAAAAATCAAAATCGTTTATTGAGTTTTGCACAACAAAAGATAATTTTAAGCTATTAATTTTCACTGCATTAAACTAAATTTTATGTTAATAAAAAAAAATTTTTTTTTTCTAATATATATTTGTAATTATTACATATCATAGTCTGTAAGGATTTTTGTTTCCATAGACTAAAATAAATAAATAAATAAAAAAAAAATCCTCAGTACTTTAACTAATTTTAAATTTTTATTTTCAAAATTATTTATAACTCATTTTTAAGAACCCATTCGTTAAATTTTACACAATTTATTGTTAAAATATTATATTTTCAAGTTTGTGTTATTGCCCGGTTTGTGTTATTGGCGCCACCAATGTATCCGAAGTTTTAAAAATGGCGCTATTTCTTTCCCTCCCGATTATTTTAAATGGCCCGTTTCTCGAAAACTAAGTGAGATAGATCAAAATTGACGAAAATTTTGACTACCTATAACCGCTAATGCCCCAGCGAAAGTGGTTATCTCTATCCAAAATTGGACCCTCGGAAATTTTTGATAAAAATTGTTCACTTCATAAAATGGCCCATATCCGAAAACTAAGCGAGATAGAGCAAAACGGACAAAATTTTTTCTCCCTCGAAGTGACTTTACATGCCATAATATGATACGTACTGGGACCGGGGAGGTTCCCGAGACCCTAAATTTGAACAAAATTTACGACTCAGTATAATTACAAATAAAACTGTAGTTTTATTTATTTCTGACTTAAATTTAGATTTGTTAAATTTAACAAAAGAATTTGTTAAAATCTACAATTTATATTTTAAGCAAAAAAACAGTAATAAATTTTTTTAAAGTAACAAACTTTTCTGTTAAGCCAACATACTTATTATTTTGAGTGTACAAAAAGCCAAAAACTGGAACAGAACAACCATAACGATGAACAGTGGTGTAAAAATAAAAAAGTGGTAATAAGTATGAAACTTCTAAAGTAAAAATTGAAATGTTTGTAAGGGAGGAGCTATATTTTCAGAATCGCATCTTATTAGGTCTGTAGCTGAACCAGGGATGGAGCTACAGAGGGCGAAAACTATTCAGCAAAAATAAATGGAATGACTTCTAAATAAATCACTTCCTTCAATACATCACAAAGAATTACTCCCTTAGAAATGGGTTTTAAACAACATCTAATGCTGAAATAAATATATGCTAGTCAGAAGTTCTTGTTCATGGGTGATAAGAAGTTAATATTTTGTATGGGGGTTGCATACGAACGTGCTGGCACAGAAATCAGAGGGTTGCGAATCCCACCAGGTCCAAAAAAAAATTTTGGAACATTTTTTACAACAATTAATAATTTTTTGTAATTTTCAATTTTTAATTATTGAATTAAAATTAAAAACCAACATTTTGACAACGATCACAATATGGAGAAATGGTTTTGCCTCTTGACAAAAAAGTGGGTAAAAATAAAATTTGTATTTTATTTGTACCGACGGTACGAAATACAAAAACAGAAAACTTTCATAATATTTCTATTGTTGGTTATGTCTTTGCAGAGACTTCGAAAACATATTCTATTGTTTGCTCCATTCTCATTTCGTTGATGTAGTAGACTACTTTTAATATGAAATTTTGATGTTTCAATTTGCATTGCACTATTGCCACCACTTTCTAAAGAAAACTGAAGAAGGGGACTTAGAAAATCCCCGAAACGATCGTCTTTTCGTTCCTGAAAGTGTAGAGGTTTTTGAAAGCAAAAACTCTGTGAAGTATTTGTTAGGAGAATATCCTGATGAAGAAAAATAGCAGTTTTTGAAAAAAGTACTTATTATGTTAATTCATAATAAAAAAATTGGCCTCGAACTGAATTAATAAATTTATAATTTTTTTTTTAATTTTCTATTAATTTTTAATGAAATTTTATGGAAATATAAAAGTTCTAAATAAATATGTAATTCTTCAAATATTTTTTGTTAAAATACGAAAAAGGTAAATATTACAATTTTGTTTGTATTTAAAAATTGTAATTTAAAAAATCCGTTTTGATCAAATTTTTACTAAATATATTTAGAAACTAAATATAACAGAAAATGAAAAATCCTGCAAACATTTTAGTTAGAACTAGTAAAAATAAGCTAAAATTTACCTTGAAGAAAAAACTATTTTTTATCTACTAATATGCTGCAAAATTTTTTACGGATTTTATCAAGGTAATTCGTATTAAAAGTTAACTTAAATGTAACCAAAATTTTGTAAATTTAACAGTTTTATTTTCCTTCTTATCTTACTAGTATTTAGCAAACAACAATCTGCTAATATCACCAGTTTTTTTGCAAGGTCATTTTTAATTACATAATTTTTAGTAGCTGTTTCTCCTATTTTTACAGCTTTATTTCGTTCTATGAGTGTATTATTTTTATAAAAAGAAACACTTAAAAACACCTTTATATATTTTCCAATATATAATATTATTAATAAAAATAGAAAGAAATAAAGATAACAATTTACTGAACAAGACTGCTAAAAGTCAGCTATCAGTCAAACCATATGGTTTAGAGCGTCTGCTTGAAATGCCAAAGAGTGTGGGTTCAAACCCCACACGATGCATGATGATTTTTTTTAAATTAAAATAAAAACAAGTGAAAAATAACTTCTTTTTCATTGGTTCAAATATACATAATTTGTTTCAAAAAAGAACAACTTCCTTCCTATGACAAGCCAATGTTAAATACATCAGTGAAAACCACAAATTATCACAACTCCCACAACAAATAATCCAACTCTTTTCAACTTTTTGGATTTTCCTAAGCCGGGCAAAAAAAAATGTTCGCATAAACGTTTTTGTATCACTTACAGTTTAAGAGATATTTCACTTCGAAAATGAAATTTTTCATTTTTTTTTAAAGTACACCATTTAATTTCTGACAAAATTCTAAGAAATGCACAGATATGGAATTGTATGAAATTTTTTAAAACTGCTGCAAGCACAAGGGTATAAAAATAACAAGGATTTATTTTGAAACTAAAGCTACCTTGAAAATATAAAACATTCGTTGCAGAAGAAAGAGAAAAGGTACACCTACAAAAAAAATTTGTTGTCCCAACCGAATTTGGTTCCAACCGAATCGTTCGGTTGCTGCAACTGAAAATTCGGTTGTTTCAACCCTATTTCTGTTGTCACAACCCTATTTCGGTTGCCGCAACCCTATTTCAGTTGGAGCAATAAAAATAGGGTTGTGACAACCGAATTATCGGTTGCAGCAACCGAACGATTCGGTTGGAACCAAATTCGGTTGGGACAACAACATTTTTTTGTAGGTGTAGACATGTTATATACCATTGGAAAGAGAATTTTATATTCTTTTCAGATTTATAAAAATATTTTAAGCAAATTTGCTTTGTAAGATAACTTTTGTTAAAATAATAAAACAAATAAAAATGGGGAGCTTTCGGCACATACTAATTACACTACAACTCGAATATCTCGAGATCAGTAAGATCTATATCAATAATTTTTTAACACATAGTTAGACAATATATTTAGAATTCATAATATAAATTTCAGAAAAAAATAACAATTTTTAGTGAACTTTTTTAATAGTATACAAATTTTCTTTCCGAAATTTGAGTATTTACTAATTTTGACCTAGCGGCCCCATTAATAACCAGTATCTCTAAATTAAAGGCAAGAGGAATGCTAACCATCAGTATTATAAAATGTAATTAATGGATTTTTAGCACACCTTGTGCAAAGCTCCACAGGCCCATAAACTCAAAAATTATTTTTAAAATTGATGAATTTCGACCACTTCCAAATGTAGGGTGCATCTCCAACATGAGAAAAATTAGCACTAAACACGTCCTTAAAGGATGGTCTTTTACTATGTAAAAATATAAAATTAATATTTCCAACAACATTTTTTACAAATTTAAAAATAATGAAGGCACTTTTTTTTACAAAAATTAACGATTTTTTGGTTAGAATTCAAATTTTCGAATTTAGACCTTTTTTACGACTTAACGGAACAAGATATTTCAAAGCTTTTTTATGTTTACTTAGAATTTTGTAAGAAATTGAACAGTGTGCTTTTAATTAAAATCGAACCAGTATTAAAAAAGTTATAAGCAAAAATCCAAAAAGAGTCGAGTCAAAAATTGTATTTTTGATGCGAAATATCTCTTAAACTGTAAGAGATACAAAGACACTTATGCGAAAATTATTAAAATCTGTTAATATTTAAGAAGGTTACAAGCAGCACAAATTTTTTCATACCCGAGGTAGTTAATTTTCGCCCCCTGTAGCTCAGTCCTTAGCTAGACTTAATAAGATGTGATTCTGAAAATTTTACTCCTCCCCTACAACCATTTCAATTTTCAAACAAATGCGTTCAGTTCTTTAGAAGTTTCATACTTATTACCACTTTTTTTAATTTTACACCACTTTGCGATGATAAAAATTAAAGAATGCCTAACAATGTACATACACATTAACATTAACAGTGTAAGTGTGTTTGTATGTTAGAGTAGGCGGGCGAAACTAAACACATTTATCATTTTAAAACCAAGAAAAAAAATTTTTGTTTGAAATTAAACCTGTCCGCCAAAATTTCTGATAATTTAAATACTTTCAAATTATTAAAAGGGTTTACCAAGTATGGCAACCATATTAGTGATAAAAATTGTATTTTTTAACATTTCTCTATAAAATATTTTTAAAATTTATATTACCCCAACTCGTGACCAGCATAGATAAAAATAGTGCGTTAATACAATTGAACTTTTTGTAAATACAATTAAACTTTAAATTGTAAATACAAACAACATGTTTGTTATTTGATTGTTGAATTTATTTCAATTAACCCTTTCACTGACGACTTTTTGTTTGCGGATGTATCGTTATTTTGACTTCAGATTCTTGTTAATAGTCCTCAAGTTAGACAAAAAATATGTAACAAATTTCGCCCCTCCCCCTCCTATCCATCAAAAATGACGTTTGAAAATCGATTTTATGAAACTTTCAGCCCTATTTTAACCCTTAAACATTCGAGTAGCCAAAAATCCTTTGGTTGGTTTTCTTCCCTTAATAAAATGAACCTATATGGCAAATTTTAATTATCTACCTTCATTAGGTTAGGAGAAACAACAGAACCCCTTTTTCTCGAAGATTATGATATACACAAATAATTAGACTTCATTAAAAAATATCGCGACCATATCATGTTGAACTGCTTATACATTAGGCCTGTCCTTATTTTCCAAAATGGCGGCGCATAGGAGAGTAGGGTCCAAAAAGTTTCCATTTTATGCCGCAATGCTCCATGTAAAATTTGGGCTCGATCCGACGACTCTAAGTGGACCCAAAATTGAGTTGAATAATAAGACAAGGTTTTATTATAAGAAATTAGGAACTTTATTCGGCATTTTTGGAAAAAACTCAATTTTGGTAACAGTTTTGTCAATATTTTGTAATTTTCTTATTTTTATGTTGTTCCCCAATAAATTACACGTGAAACACGTGAAACACGCGTGACGCGGAAAATCACGTCACGCGCACATCTCTAGTGACATTGTTATTTAGCATAACTGCGTTGCTGCTTAGTTATTACATTTTCCTGCATAATACCGTGATCTGATTTAATTATTGTGGCAACCCGTGTCGAGACATACACACACACAACCAGGCCAAGAACGAGAGAACAACTGTCAAACGAATGAGTAGACGTTTTGAGTCAGTCGTATGAGAACAGCCAACCCAGGGGCATGGCATCACCAAAAAAATAAGTTATAAAAAATCGTTATCACTAGATGGCACTTTGCAAAAGAAATTGACAATTTTGTTTTTTTATTTAAATTTAAATAATAACAAACAACAAAGGAAAAAATACAAACAAATATTTCAAATTTTATTATTTGAATATATTCCGCTTTTGTTTTTTCCTTATTTTGAGCAGTTTTTGAGTTTTTAAATATAGACTCAGCTGATACTAAAATGAAACTAAATAGTTGCTCAGGTGATACTAAATTCCAGCGCCCCCTGGAATTGACATTGACAATTTTCTTTTTTTTTATTCAAATTGAAATAATTACAAACAAAAAAGCAAATAAAAAAAGAATTCTCAAATTTTATTATTTGAACATATTTTGCGCTTGATTTTTTCTTATTTTGCCCAGTTTTCAGCAATTTTTGAGTTTTTAAATATAGACTCAGCAGATACTAAAATGAAACTAAATATTTGCTCAGGTGATACTAAATGCCAGCGCCCCCTATCGGTGAGTAGTGTAAGTTTTGATTTCCTATCTCTATAATTAATAATCTCTGAGCCAACCAGTGTGTTACTTAATTGTGCTAAAGAAGAAAATCAAAATAATAAAGTACCAAAGTTAATTGTTGTAAACGAAATTATAATTGTTATTATTTTGGGTGAGTTTATAGGTTGTTACAATTATAATGTCAGAATCATCAACATCAAAACCTGCATCAGCCATTTGCTCGGTAGAAACGCGTCAAACCGTTCAATCGCTCTACAACATAGACTTAGTGAGTAGAACAGCGCATCAGATAACCGGTGTCAAACTGCCGTGCAATAGGCAAGTCCTACAGGTCTTCTTTCATAACATACGTTTTGTGAAACTCGACGCAAAGGAAAGTGCAAAATTAACGCTCGATGCAGTGTATATTTTCTGGCAACAAGCACGAATTCCAACACGATACGAAACAAGATGTGCGGAGAAATTGTTGAAATTGTACAATACGTGGAAAGATATACAAAAAGTGCACGCTAGCAAGAGATCTGTGGCTTGGAAACAAAAGGAGCTTGCATTTACCAACGATCTGGACAATTTGTTTGATATTGCGACTGCAGATGCCCTAAAAACCATTCGAATTGAAGAAGATAAGAAGTTTCTCATTCGACAACGACAACCAGGACGCCCGGGATGCATGATTGGCTGCGATATGGTTTTATTTCTGCGAGAAAAAAGAGCATCGGAACGAAAGGAGAAAGAGAAGCAGAGAAAGCGAAAATTTGAAGAAATGTCCAAGTCGAAAGATAGTGGTTCGTATTTGGCTTTATGTCAGTTTTTATCTTATTGATTTATGTAATACATAACACATTTTAAACTTTTTGCAGCCGGCCAATATACAGAATCGAGTGATGAAGGTGAGGTTGAGGTTATGGAAGGAATTGATGAAAAAGTTGAGGACGTGGGTGAAGCGATTGAGGAGAGCACTGCCGATGCCGAAACTGGTGACATCGTTGAACCGCACAAAAGTGTAGAAAAGAGAGGGCGTAGAAATTTTCTAACGCCACGACTTGCTTCTGTGCTTGACCACGCCAAGCTACAATGGCAGCTCATGTGTTGATAGCCTGCGCCGATGCATTGAATTATTCCATAGACGAGCTTGCTATTAACCGAACAACGATTAATCGATATCGTCGAGAAAACCGCCGGAAGGAAGCAGAAGTTATCCAGACCGAATTCGTAGAAACCGTAATTTAGTATTATTTATAGTTAGCGATATACATAAGTACTTATAAGTCATTCGTCTCTTCCCCTAAACAGCTAAGTATTAATAAGCCGCTTGTCTTACATTGGGACGGCAAAATGTTGGTTGACCTTGTAGGCAGCGCAAAAGTTGAGAGAGTTGCGGTTATGGTCAGATATGATGGGACTTCGAAGTTCCTTGGAGCACCTCAAATAAAATCTTCAAGCGGAAAAGATACAGCTGACACTGTTTGCAATCTGTTGGTTCGTTGGAACATTGCCGATCGAGTTGAAGCAATGTCATTCGACACTGGAGCTCTCAATGGCGCTTGCATTATCTTGCAGAAACCACAGTATTGCCGTCGAGAACTGCTGCACTTGGCCTGTCGCCATCATATTTAACAAATCGTTCTGCGCCAGGTTTTTGAAGTGAAATTGTCGACAAGCAGCGGTCCTGAAGTTCAATTGTTCGAGAAAGTATGGAAGAGTCTTGACCAGAAATCGTTGGTTCAAAAATTCCCCCCGATAAACAAGCCGCCATCAGAAATTACTGCAATCAGCAGTTGAAAGAACGTCACCCTCGTAATGATTATAGATAGTTTCTCCAACTGGTTGCTGTTTTCTTGGGTGAAACACATTGTGGTAGCTTCCGTTCTCCTGGCGCTTCCAGCAACGCGCGATAGATGGCAAAAGGCAAATGCCTTTTGCTCAAAATTTTCCTTTTCCGAAACCATTTCACATTGACGGCCAGAGAACTGAGTGGATTGCGCGACGTGTGCATTTTCTTGGCGCGAATCTACATTCGTGCATTGATTGGTTGTACAAATCCAATCAATGCTCCAAACCAGGATTTCAATTTCATTCGATTCCATTGAATACGCTCAAATTGATGCTCCAGTTTCTGCTGCCATATTGAAGAAGATGAGTAGCCACATGTGGTATTTATCAGCAGAACCAATGGCTTTGGTTTCTTTGACTCGAATGTTTCTCTTGAACAGAAAAGAAAAATGGTTGAGCGCCTTGCATATGATGAGCCTATTATTGAAGCGGATCCAAATCGGGCCGTTTCAAAACCGCAAACATTCGCGAACCATAGCTTGAGCGACTTCATATCAAACAAGACTAACAATTTCTTTGTGCGGTTCGGTTTGTCGCCGGAGTTTTTGGAATTTGACCCATCAACATGGGAAACCAACGAGAGTTTTAAAGAAGGCCGCGTTTTCTGCAAAAATGATAAATAAATAAATGAAAAATTTAATAAATTTAAATCGCGAATTACGCGAAACCTAGAGCAAAATTTAAAAAACTGGTTGCAGATTCGAAATCAGCACCCCCTAATTATCCTAAAACCACTGCAAAGTTGTGCAACTTATAAATATTGTAATATTTTGTAGAGCTGTGTTATATATTCTTTTAGAAACATGTACACTGCGGTGTACAAGGGTAGTGAAAGAGTTACAAATTCAAAGAAAATTTTAGCAAATGATGTTGCCATATCAAAAAACCAGTTTGTTTAAATTGAAAGCAAAATTTATTTATTTTTTAATTAAAAAAGCCCTTTGGAGAAAACATAGATATTCTTTACTATTTAATTTTATTTGGATGTCATCAAAAGAAAGTTTTCTGTTCCAAAGAATCGGTTGTACAATAGAATACGTACTTTTCCTTTACAAAACCTTCTACTCGCAATTCTTACACCGATGATCTTTGTTTTAAATCCTCCCAAAAGCAACTGCTTCTATAGCCCAAAAGTAGAATGGGTTCCCCTAGAATCAGTTCTGGAACAAGTCCTAGAACCTCACTCACTCCCTTGATTAAAAATGCATTCAATTAAATTTTAGGTTTAAAGTTCTCAGATTCATTGAGTTTTTTTCTTCTCTTCTAGAGAATTTGGAAATTAAGTTCCCAGCAAAAGTTTTTTGAACTGGTTACCTCTGAATCAGTTTTAGCACAGGTCTTTTTACCACCGGTTCCATTGAACATATTCTAGAACATAAAGTAGAACGGGTTGCTTGCAAGTACAAGTTGTTCTCCAACCGTTTCTTTGCATCCGACAATTTCCCTGTGTTATGGCTTTTCTAGTCTAAGGGTCTGTTTTGTAATGTGAACTAAAAACGATTTGTTTCTTTAATTTTATTTAAGACTTAAATTTCCAAACAAAATTTTACATGAGAATTTTGTGTTCCAAAGAATCGGTTGTAGAATATCTACACTCATAAAATAAATACAGTCACTTTTTGTTAGTAGTTTCTGAAGTTTTTCCGTTGAGTAGTTTTTAAAAATAATAACAGTTGTTCGTAGAACAAAAATAATTTTTAACTTTTTCCACAAGTTATTTAAAAATTTAACTAAATGAAAATACGGATATTTCGTAACAGTAAAATTTTCTAGTAAATTTTTATTGTTTTAAACTAAAACTAAAAAAATGAACCAAAAAAAGGTATTTTGTAGTAAAAGTTGTTTGAAATAAAAAAACAACAATACAATTATTTGAATTGTTTTTATTTTAAATTTTTTAGTAAAATCAAATATAAATTTAGTTCTTCGCACTATTTTTCTTGTTATTTTTATAGTAAAAATAAATTAACTTTAAGTTGATTTTACGGTTTCTTATAGTCAATTATTGATAGTCAAAAACAAATAAAAAAATTGTTCAATTAAATGAAAATGTGAGTAGACCGGTTTTTAACTGAATTTTATTCGTTTTAAATTATATTTTTAGTTAACTTTACCTTCAAAATAATTTGTGTGCACTTTTCCTTTACAACCTCTTCTACTGTCAATTATAACACCGATGATTTTTGTTTGAAATTGTCGCAAAAGCAATCGATTCTATAGCTATAAAGTTGAACCGGTTGCCCTAGAATCAGTTCTGGAACTAGTTCTAAAACTGATTCTATTTCACTCACACCTTCCATATAAGATCCGTAAAACTGGTTCAGGAACCAGTTCCATGGAATCAGCTGTAGAATTGGTGTGGTTGGCAACCGATTGTAAAAAATTTTCCTGGCTTCTAATATAATAAAAATTTGAGAAAAAATTTGTTCTTACCTTTGCTTCAATAGCACCCAAATGGGAAGCGGTTTCCATAGAACCAGTGCTGGAACTAGTTCTAGAACTGATTCTCCGTCAGTTTTACCATACATTTAAGATCCGTAAAACTGGTTCCAGAAGAATATGTAACTACCCAACAAAATTTGTTTGAATCTGTTTGAGAACAGGTCTTTCTACCACCGGTTCCATGGAACAGGTTCTAGAACTGATTCCTGGGAATAACGTTTCACTGTCACAGAACCGGTTCTATAACTTGTTCTAGAACCGGTTATAGAACCGGTGTCCTGGAATATCCTTGAAAATAGGACATGTCAGGACATGCTTAAACATGTTATATATACTGCTGGACGCGCCTCTAAAAAACTTTTCATATGATACCCATATTGAGTATGTTGTCTTCAGCTAAGTTGCAAATTTCTTACAAAAACTAAAAAACAATACATTTTTTAAAAATATTACAGCTCGTTAGATCTCATTGCTAGACCCGAAATATTTTGGGAATCACCATAAAACAAACCAAGGTTTATTTTGCAAAGGTTTTTTTGGAAATTGGAAGAAGCATACGATATTTATGTATAAGCCAATTTAGATTTTATTATATTAAATTATATATAATCATATGGTATAACATACAGTTACATAAATTCGGATTAGTAAAAAATTAGAATTAAACTTTGTCAAATAACTTTAAATTTCCAAGTAAAAAAATTGATATGGAGCCATATGAAGTTATATTTAATTATATATAATCTTTTATGTAATTAGATATAATTATATCCGAAAAATGAGAATGTCTTATTGTATCATATTGTATCGAATTGTATACAATTGTATACAATTTGGTACAATTTGATACAATTTTATGCAATTCGATACAATTGTATCCGAATTTTGTCCTCATCCAATTACATCAAATTATATCTTTTTGTATAAAATTATATAAAATGTTATAAAAGTGGACATAGTTTGATACAATTATATCTAAATATTAACCTTATACTTTTTATCATATTATATAGGACCATATCTAACAATATACATACAAAAATAATTTTTTTAAATAAAAAAAAATTTTCAATTACTTGTAATTGTAATTGTTCTTTTTTTGAATTGCAATTACAAATAATCGGCCTGATTACGAGTGTCGAATTTGTAGTCGAAATTTTCGACTCCATATAAAATGATTTTGTTTATAATGGAAATTATAAAGAAATGAAACTCTGATGCTGGATTTTTTTAAATCTGAGTGCTATATATGGTAAATCCAATTGATAAATTGTTTAAAAGTTGCGTTTCTAGTGAATTTTCAGCAAATTCGACTTAGTTTCGACTATGACTACGACACTCGTAATAAGGCCAAATATGTAATTATAGATGAGTTTTTTTTTTCAATTACAATTACATGTAATTGTGTAATTGCATGTGTAATTAATTACAAAATGTAATGATTAACCCCAGGCCTGCTGGAGATCTTATAATTTCGATAAATCTTCCATTACTTTTATCCAGATTTATCATGACAGTGCAATTAACATGAAATAAAATTTCTTTTAATTTAGTAATTTTAAAATAAAGTTAACAACACTGAAATTTTAAAGTTAATAGGATTATGATATACAAGCAAGATATAAGAAATCAGTCAGTTGTACGTTATAGTATAGAGAAATTCGTATTAAAGCTTCAGTGTTGTTAATGTTATGGGTGCGGTGCGTAAGCCATTTTTGACTCATGCTAAAAAAAAAAACATTACTCACGCACGAGCATTTCGTTTTTTACTCAGCACACATGATTATATTAACTTACTTATTAAACTTACAATCAGAAAATTCTCACGCAAAACAGTAAAAATTAGTAAAAACATTTGATGCAAAAAATAAACTCACACACGAATCAATCACGGGTTATTCTTACTCACGCATGAATCACTTAAGTATAGTAATTATTACTCACGATCACGTGTGAATAACGTGACGCACGAACATTTCGTATCACGCGCCAATCCCTAGTAATTATTAAATCTAAAAATAGTTCAAAATCATTGATAACATGGAACCAAATATAATACAATACGGTTTTATATGGACCTTAATTATTTTTATATAAAATCACTTTGAAAAAATTGCCTATGTGGGATGATATATAATTATAGATGATTTTATAAAGAACGTTATAAGTTATATATGGGTTCATATTCGTCAACATATAATCATAACTAACACAAATTATAAAAGATTTCTTATATGGATCCACATAGTTTTATATTATTATGTATAGTGTCATACTAAATTATATATAAACGTACATGTAATTATGTCTTTTATATATTACTTTATGTACTTATATATAGCACATACATATATATGTAGGCCAATATGTAATAATATAAAATCACAAATGTCTCCATATTAAAACCTTTGAGGAAAAAATATCTAACATATGACTATATAAAAGTATATCTGCTTGAATTTAAAAGCATATGTGGCCATATGTAACTATAAGTTACTATATGCAATTACATAAAATAATATATGATTATATCAAAACTTTTTTACTCGGGTTGTATGAAAAAACCCTACTATGATACAATTAGATGTGATTTTATACAATTTGATCGAGCCATTATTTTGATGAATTTTTATATCTATATATAAAGGAAAAACATGAGTGACTGACGGACTTTTTTGGAAGGGGGAAAGTCTCCCCCTTGACGGCCTGCAAAAACACCTTTGGCTAGAAAGCTGAAATTTAAGATATGTGTTCCTTGGAGTAGGGGCGAACTTTTTTGGAAAGTACTTTCTAGAATTTCGGACAGGGACGTTGTAAAAATGGGGGTTAAAAAGGGAAAAAGGCCCCGCTTGACCGCCTGCCCAAACCGCTGGAAGTAGGAAGTTGAAATTTGGTATAAAGGTTCTTCCACTATAGTAGACATCGACTAAGTTTGTATTTTTGGAATTCCCTACAGGATATCCCAAAAGCAAATTCGGTATGTGAGTTCCTCCTTCTGTGTAGGCGTCCGCTTAGACGGAAATTCCTATCAGGAGGGGAAATAAGGGGAAAAGTCTCCTCCTTGACGGCCTGCCCCATCCCTTCTGGCCAACATAAAATTGTAAATATGTACATATTCCTTGGAGTAGGACTAACTCACCGGCAACGTAATTTTTCTATTTTGGAACAGGAACATAGTAAAAATGGTGGTTGAAAGGGAAAAATTTCCCCAATAACGGCCTGCCCAAACCGCTAAGGCAATGAAGTTGAAATTTGGTATGAATGTTCCTTATCCATCGCAGATAGCCGCGAAGATGGAATTTTTGTAAATTACTAAAGGGAGGGGCAAAAAGATGAAAAGCCTGTAAAAACCCCTTCGGCTAGAAACCTGAAATTTAAAATGTGCGTCCCTGGAGTAAGGGCTAACTTATTAGAAAGATACTATTTTGAATTTTGAACAAGGTCGTTATAAAATAGGGGCTCAAAAATGGAGAGTGGCCCCTTAACGACCTGTCCAAACTGCTGGAACTAGGAAGCTGAAATTCGGTACTTAGGTTCCTCTTCCAGCCTAATTCCAACCGGGAGGGACAAAAAAAGAAAAAGTGTCCCACTTGACAGCCTGCTCAAACTGCTGGAACTAGGAAGCTGAAATTCCCTGTCGATTGATTTTCGGAAATTCCTACCCAGAGGGGCACGAATAGTAAACCTGAAATGTAAGACATATGTTCCTTGGAGTATGGGCTCACTTATCGGGAAGGTGCTTTTTGGAATTTTGGACCGGGACATTGCAAAAATGGGGATTAATGAAGCGAAAAGTGCCGCTTAAAGGCCTGCCCAAACCGCTGGAGTTAGGAAGTTGAAATTTGGTATTAAAATTCCTCCTCTATTGTAGACATCCGCTAAGATGAGATTTTTGGAAATTTGCACAGGTAGGGTCAAAAACAGGAAAAGTCTCCCCCTTAACGGCCTCGCCAAACTGCTGGAACTAGGGAGCTTAAATTCGGTATTTGGGTTCCTTCTCCAACGTAGACGTCCCCTAAGACGGTATTTTTGAAAATTCATACCGGGAGGGGTAAAAAGGGAAAAAACTTCCCCCTTGTCGGCCTGGCCAAACTGCTGGATATAGAGACCTAAAATTATGTATGTAGTAGGTTCCTCCTCCAACGCAGACGTCCTCTAAGACTGAATTTTTGGAAATTCCTAACGGGAAGGGTAAAAACGGAATAATTCTCCCCCTTGATGCCCTAACCGAACCGTTCGGCTAGAAACCTGTAATCTATAATATGTTTTCCTTGGAGTATGGGCTAACTCATCGACGAGGCATTTTTAGGACTTTGGACAGGAACGTGGTAAAAATGGTGGTTCAAAAGGGGAAAATTGCCCCCCCCCCCTTAACGTCTGCTTCTTTACCCGTGTAAAAAAGTTTAGATCTGACCAGATCTTTTTGGTTCTCAATAGATATGATTGAATCTAATTAGATCCTGTACCAGATCATATCAAATATGATCAGATATGGCATATGTGATAATATCTTATGGCAAGATCTGATCAGATCTAGTGCCAAATTTGTTCAAATCTAATGTGATCTGGACAAATTCGCCAGATCTGAACAGATCTAATTAGATCTCAAATTTGTCCCCAATTTTGAGATCTAATTAGATCTGGTAAGATCTACGAAGATCTAGCCAGATGTGCCTAGATCTGATCATATCTAATTAGATCTCAAATTTGTCCCCAATTTTGAGATCTAATTAGATCTGGTAAGATGTGCTGAGATCTGACCAGATCTGATCATTTTTACACGGGTAGCTAGAAACCTAAAACTGTAAGACCAAGTGTATATGGAACACTAAAATTAAGAAACTAAATACAAAACGAGTGGAATTGAAACACTACACAAGTGGAACGAAATGGATATAAACGTTGAAACATTGGAATTGAAATTATAGACAATGGAAATGGAATGGCAGAGGGAACGAAATGGAATGGACTTTAGAACGAAATGGAATGAGGAGCGAAATGGCATAGAATGGGGAACGAGTTGAATTGAAACACTGCAGTTAAAAGAGCAATGGCTCGGAGCAAGTGCAAAGAAATGGAATGGAAAGAGAAGCGACTGATGTCAATATCGATACACAAGACAGTAGGAATGAAATGGAATGAAATGGGGAACGAGTGGAGTTGGAATAACAGATAATGGGAACGAACTGCAATGGAATGGTGAACGAAATGGAATCTTGGAAGGAGTTGCATTGGAACACTAAAATTGTTAAACAAAATGGAATGGAATTTGAATGACTCAAACTGCCGGAGTTAGGTACTTGAAATTTCGCATGCGATTGAGGCAAGATTATATATATTTGGGAGTTTTACTGGGAGGAACAAAAAAGGATGAAGAATCCCTTTTAATTACCTGTTCAAACACTATCCACGGAATATGAAACTTATGTAGCATTGAATCATACTCTCCAAAAAGTTAAACAAATTTTCTAAAACAGAAAAAACCTTAGAAAAGGAATGGAGCTTATATATTCTGATATTTAAACTTCAGGTAACGAAGCACCGGTGGAAGAAACCAACGCAGTAAATTTTCCAACTGAATTTGTGAATTTACTTGAATTGCCAGGTCTACCTTTACATAAACTGGAATTAAAAAAAAAAACTTTAAGGCACGCTGAGAACGTAGCGGGCTTTGCCCGCTGTCTTTAATATTATAAAATGCTGTCCAACCCTGCTTTACGTTACTTATTTTCATTCAAAACACAAATGAACAAAACTGCTTACGGGTCTATCTACCTAAGTTCGCACTTTACCAAATTATCTTGATATACACACGTATATTGCAATTTATAATCGATTCATTACTAACAATCCACTTTTATGAGAAAAAGTGATCAAATATTTATTTTTTTTTTTTACCCATTGTTGTGTCAGAATTATTTATTTGTGGTGGCTGGGTGAAGGCTTTTATTATAAAAACTGTACTTTAAATAAAAAAGCGAATTTTAAAAAATTTGGGAGGAGTGGGCTGCGCCAACCACGAATTCGACCTATCTACGCCGATGGCTTGAACAACAGACAATTAGTTGTTACATGCTCACGTGTTGGTATACTAAATGATTTATTTATATAAAAATTAAGAGGAAAAAAATAGTGTTTGTACTTAAACATTACAATAAATTTACCTTAACAATTATTTTGCCTTAACAACAAATATTGTGCTTTATTTTATCTAAAAGAAATTTAATTCTAAACTAAATTTAATTCTAAACACGCTAACAATGTAGCGGGCTTCGCCCGCTACAGTTATCATATATTAAATTAGATACAACTTTATAAAGCTGCACATCAAAATTTTTTAAGCGGAGAGTTAGTTTCTATGTGTTAATATAAATTCACTATAGTTGTAATGTGTTATGGAATAATGGAAATAAAACATTAAATAAAAACTGAGTAATAAGTGGCATCATGTCACAAGGACACATTTAATACAAGTGCCAAGTCTCATGTTGAGTTCCTTTTCGTTTTACACTTACGTTTTGCATTCATTGCTGCTCATTTCCTATTCCTGTGAGAAATTTACGCTAAGTTTTAGTTTTTAAATTTAAAAAACTTTTACACCCACAAAAATAGAAACCTATAGTAGCAAACATATACAAACACAAAGAAAAGCAAACAAATGTTTTTTTTTTTTTTTAACAACAACACAACTTCCGTCAAAATGTCTATATAGGACGCGTCGTATACATGAACGCGTGCTGTTGTTCGTACAATTGATTCCATTTTAAGTAAATATTGTACGATATGTGTGCGAATATGTCTGCATAATGGGTGGATGAGAACTTGAAAAGGGTGTGTGCGTGTGTATGAGTTTGACAAAAGTGTATTATTTCTTTTATTCTCAGTAAATTTTGTTTTGGCTTCCGTGAATGTGTTCCCGTGTTTTCATATGAAATATATGTATATGGATAGAATATAACAAACATTTAAATTAAAGTGTTTTACTTTTTTTTTTGCTTTTTATGTGTTTCCGCAGTTTTTATGCTAAAAAACTCATATAAATTTAAATTCTTCGGAAATGATTCGCAATAAGCACCAAACGGAAATGTGCAAATATTCATAAAAATAATAATTCCCTCATCAAGGCACAGACAGCAAACATACCTTGCCTATAGTAGATTAAATATATAACCACGTTATTTCGGTTTGATTGGAATTTTTTATTGAATTTTATTTTTTATTATTTATTTTTCTTTGTCTGTAACTACAGAGTATTTATGCTAAAACATTCTTCTTTTTCATACAGTGAACTTGCTTTTTGTTGTTAATACAATTGCATAACAATTCCGACAACTTTACGACTTCACCTTTTGAAATTCTTATCGCCAATATTTGAAATTTTTGAAAGCAAATAATATTTAAATTTTTTGAATACTTTTGTTATGCATAAGATTTTAATTGCTGTTTGTTAAATTGTTCTTTAAGAAAATGTTAATGTTTTGAAAATTTCAATACTTAATATTACTAATATCTAAATTACTATGGTCTAATACATATAATTTCGTGACAAAAATTATTATTTTTATTCGATAACGTATTTTTATTTCAGTAGTTGATCACATTCGCTGCATAAAAAAACAGACAATAAAATAAGTACAAATTTATTTAAAAACAAACGATATTTCGCTTGAAAATAGGAATTCAACTTACCCGGTGAAAAATAATCATATATGGTTCAACCATATATGTATGGATCCGAAAAATGAGGCAAAACTTAAGTATATGTTCATATATGGACATACACATATTAAAATATACTTTTATTAAATAATGGTCACATATACCCATCCATATGCATGTATATTCCGCTAAAATTACAATACTTGCCTAAATTACTTGTTGAAACATTAGAGGTATTCACAATCTACATATTAAAAGAGTAATCGGCTCGGTATCACAACAAACGCAAATACAAGTATTTTGAAATAGAGTTCTTCTAAAAAGCACTTTATACAACAATACCACAGACAATACTGAGCCAATTACTTACTTTTCTACCAGGCACATTGAGAGAATTCCACTAAATTTAAACATCCAAAAGTGAAAAAATATGTATACCTTAATATGTATGTCATTTTCGTCGAGTTTATTGTTTATTATTGATGGCCTCATTAAGATGATGGCGTCTACTCCTCAATTAACAATTCTTACATTAACGAAATGCAATTTTTTTTTATTTTAGTTAACGAAAATTAAATACATTTCAAGTTTCGTCACTCCATTGGAGCATCTATTAAAAACACACTATAATATCATTTAAATAGAATTTACAAAGTGCCTCCATCTATTTCTATCTTGCGCAAGTACACTAAGAGAATTATCATCACTTCAGTAATAAATTTCTTCATAGTTTCAATGAAAATTGTCAGTGGAGCTCGTCCATTGAAAGTTTTCATAGAATCTATGAAACAGGTTTCATTAAATTCAATGTTTATGAAAAGTTCATAGTATTAATGAAAGTCTTCATAAAATGAAGAGACCATTCCGTTAATGAATGAATCAGTCATCCAATAAAGAGCTTCATAAAATATATGAAGCAATTTTATTTATTATTATTTTTTATAGTTGGTTGTTGTCGTTGCTAAGCTGGAGTGGATAAATAAAAAGTATTTAGCAAATCCAAAAAGCGTAATAAAATTTTAGCATATTTTACGGATGTACCAAATATATCTAATAAAAGAATTCATTAAGTTAAAAATTTCATAAAATTTTATAATAACCCAGCAAACAAAGATGATCATTAATGTCACAGAAATGAGCTCTAAAAACATAAACAATTTTCCACTTTTTCCAATGAAAGGGGTCCGTTCAAAAGAGCCCCCTGTGTACTCAGAAATGACTCAGGAAAAAGAACGCTTAAAATCGAAAATTTCCTCATAAATTTAAATAATTTTGGAACCTTCTTTGAGTCCGAAAAATAGACCCTCATTTTGAGACAGTTTTTTAGATTGTAGAGACAACTTTTTGGATTGTTTTCTAAGGGTTCATATTTTCTACCAAAAAAAGAGTGTTTTCAAAAAAACAATAATTCTATGAGCCATTTAAAAATCTTATTTATGAGTGCTCCAAAATTGCTGGATGGGAAACTTAATTCAATTAATGAAATTCCTTGTTAATTTTTCGAAAAAACTAATATGATTTATAAAAAAAAATTTCATACCCAGCCAGCAACCAAACCCAAAAATTAATCAAGAAAAAGCTCAAAAAATATTATTAAAAATTAAAATTTTTGTGTGAAAGTGTCTCATTCAAAAGAGCCTTCTTTTTTGATTCAAAAAATTCCTAAAAAAAAAGGATTTAAAAAATTCGAGTTTTGGTTTGTTCACAACATATTCAAATTTTTTTACATTTCTGAGTCATTTTTGAGCCATCTTTTGGATTTAATAATTTGGCTAAAATTTTTGTGTCTTTTATGATTCATTTTAGGAGGCTCATATTTGCGTCCAAAATATGAGCAATTTTTGACAAAAAATTTTAAAATTTAAAAAAAACGTGTTTTATTTGAGTGAGTTTTGAATCATAGAATAAGAACCCTCAAAAAACTATCAAAATTTTGCTAGCTGGGTAGTCCAAAATTAATAATAAAATACTAATTAAAAAAAAATAAAAAAGATAATTCTCTCAGTATGGCAATTAATGCACACTACTAAAACTCGGCCTTATGGTTACATAAAGCTATTGTATTTGAGAATTAAATGTTTAATATAAAATTTTAATTGTATGAAAATTTTTAAACATTAATGACGACGAACATTGAACATTTTCAATAAATTTATGAAGATCTAATTTATGAAATTCAATGAATTTTTTCAATGAAGTTATGAAATTTTATGAAAGGGAGCTATGAAAAATTCCATATATTAATTGAATATTATATACATAATGAAATCCTTCATTGATTATACGAAAAAAAATTCTATGAAATTATATAATTAATATCATGAACGATAATCCTTTCAATGTATACTGAGTTGCAGTTGATCTTCGCCACATAAATTTAGACCGGCCTCTGCTTCTTATGATTATTCCAAAAAAAAAAATTAAAATCAAAAAATTATTGTTGAACTTTAAGCGATAGTTTGGTTATAAGCGAACGTAAGTCAGCAAAACTTTATATGAAGTAACGGGAAGAAGTTACATTAGATGTGAAAATTAATAAACGTTGTTTTCAACGTTGATAACACTGTGAGACAAATGGTAGGGGTCAGTGATCGGGAAGGGTTCAAACTACCGGGGAAAGTTATATCGATAAAAAAGAAGTTATACGTGTCCCGGCGTTTCGCTGGGTCAACCCTAGGAATCGAGATATATCGATTTGACCTTTGGTGGTCTTTTTTATAACTCGAGAACCACCACTAGTCCGATTTTGCTCAAACAATTTAAAAAAAATTAAAAATTACAATTCCTTTAATCTGTTCATATAGCGTTTTTCTATATACTCAACAGTTTTGCCGGTAAAAATAAATGTATGAAGAAAAAAATATTTTTTGCCTAAAATATTAAAAAAAAGTAATAAACAAAAGGTTATTGATTTTTATGGTAGTCAAAATGATTCAGACATGGAATTTTGACTTTATCGGATATCATTAACCTACTTTAGCCTGGAATCCAAAATGACCCACGAATTTGATAAAAATGCAAAAAAACGTATTTTTTTTTTAAATTAATTTTAAAGATTTTTTTAAAATGCCTAATTTGGAGATGTCGATTGCTATTTGTACCACATAATAGTTGATATTAAAAAAAAAAAATAAATTGGAAAAATGATAATTCGAGTTCGTGTTTGGAGCGACTGTTTTCCAGGACATTTTACAAAACTTGCTCATTTTGTCAAAAATTAAACAAAATTTGAATGTTTTCATCAAATTTTACACAGTTTTCAGAAAAATATCACTTAAATTTGGTCAGACTATAATTATCTTTACATTTGTTTATAAAATCTTTAATCCTTAGTGGCCTGGGGTCAGAAAAGACCCATGAAACTTGATATTAATTATGACTACTAGATTGCAAAGCCATTAAATTGATTTAAAAAAATCTCAACTGGATAAAAATAATTATTTTATGTAATATGATCCATATGGCGTTAATTTTTATATATTTGGCCAAAAACAACCCACTAGCAAATTCATAGAATAACATCTTCCATAATTTTCGGATAAATATCACTTTAAATGAATAAAAAAAAATTGTATAAATTATTATTTTGAGTAACCTGATCCATATAGGGTTCATGTTCCCACTTTTCACAAAAAAATACCCACTAGAAAATTTACAGAATAACATTTATCAGATTTTTATTAAATTGGGATATGCGATAGAGGGTACAAAACTAACGAACAAGCGCGATTCTCTATAGTCCCAATCTTATTTTAAAGGGTTAAAAAAGTGGGGTCAAAAATGTCCGTATGCTCATAGCAATTTTAATTGTGTAATCGTATTAGATTCTAATTACAAGCTTTGGTTATTATGCATTTGTTGTTTTCTATTTGGAAAGACGTTATTCTGTAAATTTCCAAATGGTTATTTTTTGCCGAGAAGTGAAAAAATTAACCCTATATGGATCAAGTTACACAAAATAATTATTTTTATATAATTGAGATTTTTTTTGTATATTTAATGGCTTTAAAATCTCGTAGTCATAATTAATATTAAGTTTCATGGATCTTTTTTGACCCCAGGCCACTAAGGGTTAAGGACTTTTTAAACGAATATAAAGATAATTATAGTCTAACCAAATTTAAGTGATATTTTTCTGAAAAATACAGGGGGTGTGCCACTGGCATGGGTGGGTCGGCCCTCCAAAGCCATCCTATCCCTAAAATGTGTGGACTCGAACAACTTACATCCATGAAAGTGAAAAAAGCTACAACAATTCCGTAGCTCATGACCTTTTCCGAAAAAATTTCGAAAAAATATGTAAAAATAAAATTAAAAAGAAAACCAAAACATAGTGATGTGCACATTATCAAAAAAGATAGTCGAAATTTGCATAAATTTTGCTCTATCTCTCTTACTTTTCGAGATACGGGCCATTTTAAAAAATTGGGAGGGAACGAAATAGCGCCATCTTTAAAACTTTGGATACATTGGTGGCTCCATCTACCGGGTAATAACAGTAACATGAGAATATTATATTTTAACAATAAATTTTATAAAATTTAACGAGTGGGTTCTTAAAAATTAGTTTTAAATAATTTTGGAAATTAACACTCAAAATTAGTTAAATTACTGGGGATTTTTAGTATCGTGTTAAATGAGGATAACTAAAATTTTTGCCTGACATTCTAATTCTCTTTCTTCTTTTTGCAATAATATTTAAACCATATATTTGGCGTTGAATATCTACTATGGAACAAATTTTAAAATTTTAATTAAGTGTTTGTAACCGTCGCATAGGACAATCGTAATTAATATTAGAATTAATTACTAAACAATTTTTTTATAGAATTGATTTTTAGGAAGAAGAAGAAGAAAACATTTTTATTGAAAAATTTAACAGACACAAGGGAATCACCAGACTGCCGCAGTTTCATCTCACTCAAAGACTCGTCAGTGGTTAGTTTATGTGTCAACTGATCAAAGTAATTTTTAATTGTTAATTCGTCTTTATATGAAAAACTTTTTGTATATTGCCATGACCGGGGATTGAACCGGCAGCCCTCTGCACAGGCTATGACTCGTAGCATCACCTCTTAACAAGTTACACCACGGTCGGCATAGCGCTGAGTGTGGCTAATTTAAGTTTTTTCAATCACAGCCTATACAATGTATGTTTTTGTAATCAGAAGAGCCAGAATTAATTAATACTTGAACAATTTATTTTTTCAATTAGAATGTTTCCTCTCTTAATCCTATTGTTTTTTCTCCTTTTTCACAAGTAATTATCACATTATGATGCGCTTTTTTCACATTCAATAGTTGGATACCGAGTGTTGATTGGAGAAGTTTTGTTGCTGCTGTGCACATTTTTTGAATTTTATTATTTTTTAGTTAAGTGTTTGTAACCGTCGCATAGGACAATCGTAATTAATATTAGAATTAATTACTAAAGAATTTTTTTATATAGTTGATTTTTAGGAAGAAGAAGAAGAAAACTTTTTATTGAAAAATTTAACAGACACAAGGGAATCACCAGACTGCCGCAGTTTCATCTCACCCAAAGACTCGTCAGTGGTTAGTTTATGTGTCAACTGATCAAAGTAATTTTAAATTGTTAATTCGTCTCTATATGAAAAATTTTATGTATATTGCCATCACCGGAGATTGAACTGGCAGCCCTCTGCACAGGCTATGACTCGTAGCATCACCTCTTAACAAGTTACACCACTTTCGGAATAGCGCTGAGTGTGGCTAATTGAAGTTTTTTCAATCACAGCCTATACAATGTATGTTTTTGTAATCAGAAGAGCCAGAATTAACTAATACTTGAACAATTTATTTTTTCAATTAGAAATTTTAATTTATTGCTTTATTTAGGCGATATCCCAGCAAAACCACACATTACCAAATAATGTGTGAAGTAATGTGTTGCCATAGGGGCCGATGCATTACTTTATACCTTACTTCGCTGATGAATTTTACAGGCGATGAGCCCCAAAGTAATGTACGAGGAGGAAGTGATAAAGTAATTGGTTACTTATGTGGTTACAAGGATGCGAAAAGTAATAGTCCTAAAAATAGATTTTCGTAAAAAAAATGTATTTAAAAAAAATTTATTACAAATATTTTTTTATTAAATATATAAACGTGGTCACGCTGGGATTCGAACCTGGGATCCCTGCATGTTAGCCGAGAACTCTACCACCTGAGCTATCATCACATATAACATTTGATTGCTTAAAAAGTAAATGAATTGTTGTGATTCGTATTTTCATTTGTAATGTCGAAAAATATATACCTTACACACATGCTTACAAAAAAACACAAAGTAATGTGTCTGAAAATAGATTTTCATAAATATTCTAATCATTACTTTCCGTTCATAAATCATGTTGTACGTACTCAGTGATTGGTGAGTTATTACGTTTTGGTCTGAAATAATGAAGAAGGTAACGAGGTATCATTACAAGGTAATGCGTTAGTATATCGCACCCATTACCAAAGTTTTGCTGGGATAGCATAACATAGGTTGAAGACGTACATATCTTCAAACCCAATATTCCAATAAGTTGGATTTTTTCTGTGAATAACACTATCAATAAAACAAAATTACGTATCGAAAATTGATAATCAATTGTTGTTATTTCAAAAGTTATGGCTATTTTCGCTTTTTGAAAATTACGAAATTTGGCGAATTTGGTATTAAACATCAATAAATTTTGACGAAATTTGTTCTGCTTTTTACTACCTCTAAGTATATAACCTGTTGGCTAGTTTTTGAGTTAGAGAGATATTTGTACAATGCATTATGGCGCTGTACATCTATTGTGTTTTGCTAACTCGTTTTAAATTAGTGCCAAATAGGTCGGACTTCTTAAACACTGTTTTCAAATCTTCAATTTAAAATTTTTTAAATTTTTTTTAAAGAAATTTTAAAAAATCAACGATTGGACTTTAAGGTTTTATTAAGAACATATTAGAGATTAAAAACTACAAAAATTGTAGGATTTCCTTTTTTAATGTGGCTGCGGCAGAGATTTCCTTTGAGCGGGTTTAAAAAAAAACAGCGATTTTTGGAATTTTTAGCTTTTAGGCAAATTTTTCTTTTTTTTTCTTTTAATTTCACACGATTTTGGCCGGAATATAACAACTCAAGATTAAATAATTCAATCCTGAAAATTAGGGCAAAATATAAATACATTAAATTGCCCCTGCGTAGGGTCAGAAGTCAATTTTGAGATTTTAATTTTTTTTTAAACATATTAATATAACAGATATTCCTGAGCGGATATTAATGGAACTTCTTGATATTATTTTTCTAGATCTAAAAATAATATTCTTAATTTAATTTTAGAAAATTTACGCAAAGTAACATCATGTGTTAAATTTTTGCTAATCCGATTAAGGAAATTTAAAGATTTAAAAAAGACAAGAAAAGAAAACTTTTCAATTTAATAGCAAGGATATTGTGCAGCAAGTTAAGTTAAAATATTCTTACCAGTGTTTAGAAAATATTGAGTCTAAAAATAGATTTCAAAAAATCTAGAAAATTATTTTCTATTTGAAATAATGATAAAAATAAGTCATTATCAGTAACTCATTATTATATGTTTTAAAATAATGCAGAAGGTAAGTGGGTGTCATTACTGGTAGTCCAAAAAATAAAGATATGTCATTACCGTTTCTACACTGGGAGTCCTATGAAATAAAAATCTTCTAGAAAGCTTCGCCAATTCTCCATCAGATGGAGAGCAAACATTTTTATAATTTTTAACATCTCGCAGAATTACAGTACTGCCATATTTTAAGGCCACTATCTTTTGCCAGCTTTCATTCCTGCTCTACATCCTTTTTAAAAAACAACACAGTAATTAATAGCAAGAATTTTCTGAGTGCTAGTTCGCTTTTTAAAAATATAAGATAACGAAAATTTTTGTTAAAAAACCATATTTTAACAAAAAAAAAATGTGGTAAATTCAATTAAGGAAAGTTTAACAATTTTTTTAATCTTACATTTTACTTTGAGTTTGTTTCAATTGCTTAGTTTTTAATACAATATAATTTTTATTCAATATTATATTTATTGATAGTATATTTTTCTTAAAATCTTGCTGTTAACATTATCGATAAATTCTAAATAAAATCCCTTGAAATAAAATTCCAATAATTATGGATAAATATTATATTTATGTATGTATGTGTAGCAAAAAAAAAGGAAACAAAAAATTACAAAATCCCTTTAAAATATTTTAACAGATTTTGGAATGTGATATTAAAACTGAAATTCAATTAAATAAAACGCCATTTAATGCAGCACTATATAAATGTACGATGGTCTCTCCTTTTTTAAATATCCTTTATTTTTCTTAACAAAATTTCAGCAAGAGCGGCAGGCAAAAAAGAAATGGAAAAAAATCAAAACAAATTTATATTGAATTCCTTCGGTAGAAAATTAAATTTTAAATGCAGCCATAAAATAAAAAAGAAAAACTTGAAATCAAAAAAGAATAAGCTATGAGTGGATGAGTTCGGGTTGGTTGGTATTGTGGAAAAAATAAACTTTAACACATACATTTGTATATAGAATAATAATAAAAGCCTTGGAGCCAACAGATGCTAAAGTAATATATATATTTCTATACATTTGCAAAAGACACATATTCATGGTAGACTATGGGTCAGAAATCTAAATTATACCTATTCAAAAAATGGGAACAGCAAACCATTCGCAAGACACTTTATCTGCTATCAAAAAATGCTTACCCAATCACAAAATAATAATACCAATAGACCAAAGCTATTCAAAGAGAGTTAAAAAACAATGGTAAAAAAAAATTCTAATGTTTCCTTAACGCTGACAAAACAAAAAAATATGTATTCTTATATTTATGTACGTTCAGCGTTGGCAACAAATTTTCAAAATAAATGGCTAGATCAGACCCGAAAATCGCTAGAAAATCACTAAATTTATAAACAGTTCAAAAATTTAGCGATTTTATCGATAGATTGTTGAAAAATGGTAATTAAAGGAGTTTCTTACTCAAAAATTTCTTTAATATGTTCATAAGAAGTGTTATAAACTTTTAAATAATGAAAAATTTTACAATTAAAGCACCTTAAGTTGTTTGAGTTTCACGTGAAATAACTGCTATACTCCATATAAAAAAACTAATTTTTCACGACAATGAGTTTCACGTGAAAATTGTGTAGACTTTGTTTTCACGCAAATTTAATATACAAGCCTATTATTTTTCTTGTGAAAAAGTGACACTTTGTGTTTACTGTGATTGTTGCTTGCTAATTGCATTAAAAATTTTTTATTTTCAGAATTTAGATAATTATTTAAGGCCTTTAAAGATTGAGTGAAAATTTTCCACATGAAAAACAACTTACGATGCTTAAGCTTCAAATAATGAATCCCCATTTTCATTGAATTAATATTAGTATTTAAAATACTCAATAGAGCACGTTGTGCGGTTAAAACCTACATACCCATATTTTATTGAAATGTCCATTTTTTAGGAAGTTTTTTTTACTAAAATAGTTTAAGAAGTTGCTTTTTATAATAAAAGAATATCAATATGCGAATTTTATAATATTTTTCAACATAAAACAAATTTTTAAAAATTATATTACGGTTAAAAAAAAATCGCTATATTTTTGGCTAATAGCTACAGAACAAATTTTCCCGCTAGGGGCGAAATAAAATCGCTAGATCTGACCAGAAAATCGCCTTATATGGACAGAAAAAAAGGAAAAAGTACCCCCCCCCCCCACTCAAAATATACCTTGTCTTGTTTAATGATGATTCTCAAAATATTTCGGGTCTAGCAGTGAGATTTCACTAGCTGGACTGTTTTTAAAAAGCTTTTTTTTAGTTTTTTTTTAAGAATTTAGCTTTTCGCTAAAGATAACATCATAATATTGGTATCATATGAAAGTTTTTGCAAAAGGTGTCCAACGGTATATCGAGAGCCTATATTCAAAATACATACATATGTATGTCAACTTGAGTCAAAATGAGTTTTCGATGGCATATAGTTCCTCTATGTAATACCCATCTGTGATATAAATTTCAAAGAAAAAAATACCCAGGTAGAAATTACGTGTGGTAACAAAAAAGAAGCACTGGCAAAGCACAAGTAGACCGCGGTCTTACAAAAATAAGTACTGGAAAACCACTACATTTGGACGCTTTACCAACGCTTGATAAGGGTGAATTCCCAGCGCTTGCTTCCATTATTTTGTTTTTGAAAAAGAACCCAGGTGGAAATTATGTGTGGTAACAAAAAAGAAGCACTGGCAAAGCGCAATTAGACCGCGGTCTTACAAAAAGAAGTACTGGCAAAGCACTAAATTTGGACGCCTTCCCAAACGCTTTAAAATGGTGAATTCCCAGCGCTTGTTTTCCTATAACATTATTTTGTTTTTGAAAAAGAAACTCCAAAAGAGGGAATATTTAAATAATTTTTGACTCTACAATACAATAACTCCAAGAATCGTCTGTTTTTATAGTAATTTAAAATTCTTCAGTGATGACGGCTCATAATTTGGTGGCAGGGAAAACAATTGATTTTTATGTTTCTTGGTGCTATCTAAATACTTTGCAAAGCATTAAATAGATCGTTATTATCATTTGGGTGTAAGGAAAGCACTTTAATTTTTTTATTTGCGCGTTGGCAAAGCATTTGATTTTTATGTTAATGGGTGATTTCCCAGGGCTTGATAAAGCATTGCCACCGCCGTGGAACGGTGTTATCATTTGGGCGTTGGGAAAGCGCTGTTAACAAGCACTCATACCACCCATTTCGGTGCTTTGCCAGTGCTGGCCACTTTGTTTTATATCAATTTATGCTATTCTGCTATCTCAAAATACATTTTTTTTTGGTGAAAATAAACGCTAACTTCCATATTAAATTTTAAATTTTTTAAAATTAATTTATTATAAATCTAAATCACGTCTTATTAAATTTGGCATGCTGAATATGAATCTGGTAAAGAATTTGATATCCAATGGCTAGTTTTCGAGATATTTTTATCATAATAGTACATAGTGGTTTCAAACAAAAAAAAAATGGTACTACATATGTAACTTTTAAAGTATTTATCGGATTGAAACATTGTGTATGGACGGTTCCAGTCAATGATATAAGATTCCAAAATAGTGACCCTATTACAATACAGCGTGAAGTAGAGAGTGCCAAATTTGACCACCTCCAGATGGAAAAGATTTTTAATTAATATTGTTTTTTATTTTTGCAATTAACATAAAAAGGATAACAAAAAACATACATATATTACCTTCTTATCACATATTTTATGTGATACTTTTACACTTTCAGAAACTAATAAAAAAATATATATACTTTTGCAAAATATGCACAACAGTGCCATTAATGTAAAATATACTTAAAGTAATTATTATTACACTTATATAAAAAGTTAGTATAGAAGTCTGTTCAACGCGTTCTGATTCAATTGAACTAATTTTTCTGTTATTTTGTCTTAAAATTTAGGATTGAACTAATATTTTTTTATAAATCCAATTTTGCATAACAATTAATTTCATCCGTATTTGCACTAACTTTGCATGTTAGTTTTTAGTAATATGTGTTTCTTAACTTAACAAATTTTTCAGCTAAGTTAAACCACAATTATTTCTAAATGATTCTATTTTTGTGCCTCTGCTATCAATATCATATAGAGATGATGCTATATTTTTATATTTTTTATTGTATTTATAATCATAAAATGACTTATATCTCGAAAACAGAAATATTCGGTTAAATCAGGTAAAGTTTCTGTTGAATTTAGCTACAATTTCTTAGCTAAGTTAACTAAAATTGTCTGTGAATTTAGCATTGTGTAAAATTTACCTTACGTAAATTTAGCAGACCATAATTCTCAACTTCATTGAAAATTCTGGTGGCGCAAATACAGGTACTATTTTCTGTTATTTTAGCAGAAATTTGAACTATTTGAATGGGCTTTTTTTTATCAGTGTATGGTTTTTTTTATGTTGTTTTTTTCTTGTAGTTTTTCAATTTTTATATGTTATATGGAATAAAAAATCTCACAAAACTGTTAAATAGTAAATATTTTGCAAAAAAATCATATTTTTATTTACCGACAAAATATGCTAACTCTGAAAAAATATTTGCTTTTTAATATACTAAAATATGCTATCTCAAAAAAATGCGCAAAAAAATGCAAACATTTTTTGCATAGGTATAAATTAGTAAGATTATTTAAACCATCTTACGGAAGGTACATTGTTTACTTTTACAATAATAAGCGAAATAACTAGTTTTTTAGCTCTCCTCAGAAGTTAGTTTTTTGAGTTAGCATTTATTGAATATAGGTGCTAGATATATAGCATGTCCAAGCATGTCCAGACATGCCCCATTTTAAGGGATATTCTATAAAATAAAAAGAATTTTTAAATTTTTTGTGTAGAGGTTTGTAATTTAAATGTCAAATTAACAACTCTTAAAATCTAGTCGATTTAAATGAATACGTCTTTCGGATGTTTTTGAAATTCGGGCACTTTTTAATGGTTTTTGTAAGTCTGTCTGATATACACTGATAAAAAAAATCTGTAAAAATTTAGCTAAAATTACTAACTATTAGTTTAAAATGACCTTGCAGAAAAAAATTTCCGAATTTACCAGATTATTTTTGGTATATCCCAGTGTAGAAAATCATTAACAGATATGTGGTTATGTAACTACATACTTGGGAATGGTAACTAGTTACTTTTGTTTCTATATTTCTTATTACCTTTAATGAGTTATGGTTACCCACCAGCATAGGAATAATCAAAAAATATATCGTTGCCTATGCGCTTACCAGTACTGACAAAATAATGAGTCTAAAAATTGATTTTCAAAAAAATAAATTTTATAAAAAAAATATTTTTTATTGGATTTTTTTTAAATCAAATTTCTGTTGTGGGAATCGAACCCGGGTCTACAGATTGCGAGCCAGTAGCTCTACCATCTGAGCTATATCGACATGTAATATTTAATGGATAAAATCATAATTGACCTGCTGCAGACAAGTACGCAGCAAAATCTTTCATTACCAAATAATTGGTTATATAATAGAAATTCATAGCTCCGCACAACTTACTTTTTGGCGTCTAAACTCATTATTTTTGTTTGGCGTGGTCGTTTTTATAAGTAGTCACGCTTACCCGCTCGCTTACGAAAAAATGAGAAATAAGTAGTTATGAGATTTTGAATAATATAACCACTTATTACTCAAAATCTTACAAAAAGTTTAATTATAAATACATGCTTACAAAAAGTTTAATTATAAGTACATGCTTACAAAAAGTTTAATTATAAGTGGTTATCCGATTGCTTACTTGATTCTTAAAAATAAGGAGTTAGGCAAATACTATTAGCCTAAGGAAATACATTCAGAAAAATTTAAGTTTTCTCTAGTGTGTAATTTTAGGACTCGTCATAAAAATTTAAACAAATTTTTACTACAAGTAAGTCATTATTTTATATTTAGAAACAATGACTACAATAGGCCGTTATTAAGAAGTTATTATTTTATATTATAAAATAATGCAAAAGGTAATGATATATCATTTTTGGTAATGCAGATAGTAATGAGGTGTCATTACCAATATTTTGCTGGGTAAGCTTATTCGCCAATATACAAAAAATCAAAAATATGTGGTTACATATATACTTACCAGTGTTTAAAAAATATTGAGTCTAAAAATAGATTTCAAAAAATGTTCAAAAAAATCTATAAAATTATTTTCTATTTGAAATAATGATAAAAATAAGTCATTATCAGTAACGCCTTATTATATGTTTTAAAATAATGCAGAAGGTAAGTGGGTGTCATTACTGGTAGCCCAAGAAATAATGATATGTCATTACCGTTTCTACACTGGGATATTTAATAAAAAATTATTTATAATAAATTTTCTTACAATAAAATACATTTTTTATGAAATTCTATTTATATTTACGTATATGTGACAGCGCATAGAGAAAGGGACCTAAGGGTAAAAAATCAATTTTTTTTTTTTTTTGTGGACAACATCTGAGCATCGAATGAGACCGATCCCATGCTCTCCTGACCTTAGGTACCTTTCTATCCTTAGGTCCCTTTCTATTTTGCGCGTCACATATATTAGATACATGCATGGGCCCCTATGACTACACATTACTTTATATTTACATTATTTGGTAATTGGACAAAATTGTAATTAAATCATTTATATTCGAAGTTAGTCCATAGTGCCACTAACACTTACACACTATCACACATTGTTTACATTTAATGTAGTATTAAATAAAATGCTTTTAACAGTAACATACCCAGACTTATAGAGAGACAGACAAATACTGCCAGAAACATTGCCAGAGTCATCCAGTCAGGCAACTAACCTGTCTGTTTACCTTAAGTCGCATATGTGGTGAATTATCGAAATGAAAATTTACTATATTATAGATACACCAGTTGTTGATTTTATACTACTATATAAATAAGAATTTTTTTAATTTTTTTTTTGCATAAATATATATCGTCGACCGGCCTGCAAAATGACACATGTGTTTTTTAATAGATTTTCAGGAGAGCGAAAAAACTGTTACAAAATCTACTTTTAAGATATTTTATTGGCATCATATGCCGTAATGATTCACGACCTCATTTAGTAAAATCATCATTAAACCATATGATGCCAATAAAATATCTTAAAAGTAGATTTTGTAACAGTTTTTTCGCTCCTTGAAAATCTATTAAAAACACATGTGACATTTTGCAGGCCGGTCGACGATATATTTATCGCTCACTGTAGAAAAGTCATAAATCGATTCTTTATAACTTTACAACAGAAAAATACTTAACAAAATCTTAAAAGTCCTCAATATGAAATTACTTGACACTCAGGTTTCATTTTTGGTTTTCAGTCTACTAAAAATTAGTTAAAAATGACCTTGGAGAAAAAACTGATAAAATTAGCAGTATTTTTTGCTAAATAAAAAAATAATAATAATAAGAGCAAAATAAAACTGTTAAATTTACAAAATTTCAGTTGTGTTTAAGTTAACTTTTAGTTACTTTAAAATGACAAATTTTACTGTAAAAATTTGCAGAAAATTTTGCTTTATATTGGTAGACAAAAAACAGCAAAAATCCACTGTTGTTTATACAAAACTTTTGTTATTTTTAAGTTAAATTTAGTTAAATGGAAATAGCAGTCTATCCTGCAAAAAGCAACAGAATTATTTGCTAAAAAAAATTGTAAACAGCTGATTTCAGTAGGTTTGATTTTAATTTGAGTTAAACATCTAAAAAAAAAACTTTGAAGAATTAAATTTTTTTGGTGATTTTTTAGTTCATTAAAAATTTTTCAAATTTTTTTTTTTGATTTGATCAGGTTAAATTGTTATTTTCTGTTAACTAAAATTTACCTCAACTGTAACTAAAGTTCTGTATATTTAACAATTTCGTCTTTCCTGTTACTACCTTACTAATATTTAGCAAATTTAATTTCAGCAGTTTATCCTGCAAGGCAATTTTTAACAAATTTTTAGTGATTTCAACTAAAATTTTTACAGACTTTTTTCTATTTTGCAGATTTTATTTAAGTTTTTTCTTCTCTTGTAAATTAATCCAAATTCGAGTTAAGGCCTTTCTGCATTAAGGTGTCGATATGTTTGTGTCCATGACCACAAGTGATTGTATTTAATTTTGTATATGGTAAAATGTATGTGTATTTATTGATGTACATTTGTTCGGTAAAGCTATGGATGGATAACTGTTCAGGTATCCCTGTAGGTCTTTGTAAAAGTTTAATATTTATGAGCTAATAAAATCACATAAATGACCTTCACACTTTTAAACAAACACAATACTTTTTTGTATAATGACCAAAGGAAAAAAGTTAATTCAAGGAAAATTTATTATTTCCACTAGACTGATTGGAAAATCACTTCCACATTTTTCACATCTACTACAGTTATGTACAAATAAATATGTATTGTGTACGCATTTTATCACTAACTAACATAGGTACAGCAAATGCTAATACCTTAAGCGATACAGTAAAACGTTGCAATATCGAATAGCTAAGGCGGTAAAGAATTTGGGATAATATAAAGCTAATACCAAACATGTTATAATGTTGAAGACAGGCATCTCGACTGTTTATATGGAAAGAAATTTCAACTAAGGATGCAATGTAGTGAAATATATAAAAGAAGTGGGTAAAATATGCTGATAGTGAGAAGGTGGCGCAAAAATCATCACCATATCGGAAGATGCTATAATTTTTGCAAATGGCGATAGATGTCAGTTCTGCTTTAACTTTTGTGAAGTAAACAGATACAAAACACACGTCAATAAGACATGAATCACTATACTTCTCAAGAAAACGAAATAATTGTTGGCCACCAGGAAGACAACTTTTCATCGAAAATCATCATGAGCGACGAGGCCCATTTCCATTTCCGTGGATACGTGTATAAGCAGAATTATCGCTTCCGAAAATCCGCGTATAACACAGAAGAGCCATCACACCCCCTAAAAGTTACTGTGTGGTTTTTACGCTGGAGGCGTCAGGGGCCTTATTTTTTCGAAAACGCCGCAGGCCAAATGACTACTGCCCAACGACTTTCTCCAACCTCAACTGTACGAATTAGGATTGGAAAACATGTGCACTCTCAGAACAATTTTGTTGTGGCAACGGAATTTTTTGCCAACCGAATTCAGTTGTGGCAACCGAATGCGATTTCAATTCGGTTTCTACAACCGAATTATCGGTTGCGACAACTAAATTCGGTTGGGGCAACCGAATTTCGAGGTTGCAGCAACCGACCCAATTCGGTTGTCACAACGGAATTGTTTTGGGAGTGTGGTTTCAACAGGATGAAGCAACGGCGAATACTGCACGACCTACAATCGAAATTCTGAGGGCTGTATTTCCGGGTCGCCTAATCTCTCCTTTTGATGATTTGCACTAGCCGATAAGATCGCCGGATTTAACCGTTCTAGACTTCTTTTGCGGGGTTTCCTGAAGTCCTCAACAAGCCTCAGGCTCTTGAAGTCCTCAAAGAGAATGTGCGTCAGGAATGCAGGAGCCTATCGGCGGAAGTTCTGGCAAGAGTGATGGAAAATGCTGAAATTGTCATCAATTCTGACGGCGACCGATATCCTTTTTTCTACTTAAAAAAAAATTAGACATCAAGTAAATACAATCCAAAAGCAAAATCAAAGTTTTTCATTTATTAAAAAAATTACAGTGAAAGAACATCGAACGACAATTTTTGCGCCACCCTAGTTCGCTATCCGCGATTGAATTGAAAAAATTCTCGAAATTTTTGTAAAAAAATTAGGGTTTAAACCTTTGGTAGTGCTGACTTGATGTATATAAATTTGGTCCACCATGTATTATAAAAACTTGTCTAATAGTCACTTTATTTCATAACCAACCATTTAATGCTACAAAAACCTTCAAGTTTTAAATGAATTTCTAAAAGAAAAAAAAAACGAATTAAAATGACTTCTTTCTGAATAAATGATATTGTGGTGGACCAAAATTGCTTAACGAAAATTTTTAAAATATTTTTTCAATAATATGCACGGTACTACCAAACTTTTAAGCCCTATACAGGCAATTTACGAACCTCGAAATGATTTTTTTTTTTTGTATTTTTACTACAATCAGCTCAATAATACGCATGATATGCGATGACCTAATATATATTTAAGCTCAGATTCAACTTTTCTATGGCAATTGTATTAAAACATAGACCTATTTTAATAACTTTTACTGGTTTTTGTCCCTGGGACAATACAAACTTATTGGAGGTGTTGATTTAAAAATGCGGGATTTTTTGCAAAATTTTAGGCGTGTGTTGTGAAACACTGGTACAATATAGATTTATTCAGAGTATTGGCCATCGTTTTATTTATTTTTTATTTATTTATTTATATACTGTAACATACACAAGACTAAGAGTCTCATATTACAGTATAGAACTGAGTATGTGGAAAAATAAATATCGTTAATATTAGAAATTTTTAACTTAAAAACTAATTACAATTGATAAAAAACAAAAAGAAAATAATCGTTAGCTATGGCCTTTTCCCATCATTCGGGCAACATATGGACTCCGCACCAAAAGAACTCCTCATTTTTTGAAGCCAAGAACGAATCAAGCCAATTTCGGATACTCTGTTCAGAAGTGAAGCGTATTCCAGTGAGAGCGTTCTGAATCAATTGAAACAAATGGTAGTCGGACGGGGCAAGGTCTGGACTATAAGACGGGTGAGGCAAAACTTCCCAACCATCACTTTTTAAATAGTTTTTAACCGGTCTTGCAACATGTCGCCGAGCGCTGTCATGATGGAATATTACGGCTTCATGTGTGTTCGGTGAATGTTCCATGTGATCGGCTGGCCCGATTTCAGCAGCTCATAATAGATTGGACCCTTCTGGTCCCACTAAATACAGATCATTACCCTGGCGCCATGGATATTGAGCTTTGGCGTTGATTTGGCTGGTTGACCGGGCTTCACATACGATTTTTTACACTTCGGGTTATCGTAACCGATCCATTTTTCATCGCCAGTAATGACTCTATGCAAATATTACTTTTTTATAGCGTTCAAGCAGCATTTCGGACATGCAAAATCGTGTCTCTTGGCTTCCACTTGTATGGTACCCAATTTCCTTGCTTTTGGATGAATCCTGCTGCTTGCTTTTGAAATTGCTGCTTGAGTGACTCCCAATGATTTTTCAAGTTCTTCTTGAGTTTAAAAACCATCTTCATCGAATAGTGCCTCCAATTTTTAGTTTCTGCCAATTTACTTTCACTTTTTCCTCATTTTTCGATCGACTGTTTGACAATGCCATAATGTTATGTCCGATGTTTTGAAAAATTTTTTTAAATTTTAAGAAAAAACAACTAAAGATTTCTCTTTATTTCTCCCAATGGGTTCCTTCCGATCCTAATGAAATTCGGAAATGTGGTAGAGATCTGCGGCAAAAGTCGCCTTAAATTCAAATCTCAACAAACTTTCTACTATTACCCGGTAATTAGTTTGTAACAAGAAGTTAAGATAAGTAACCTGTTACTTTTCTATTATAAAATGTATTCCTTTAGCAAGGACATATCAATCCGGGTAACACCCTAAAAGAACATTCATTGCCTTTATACAGGGAGAATTGTGCTCGACGAATTTTAATGAGATTTTTAATTAAACTAGTGAAGTTTTCTTAACAAAATAAATGAAAAAATTCTTAGAATTGATGAAAAAGCTCCATATATTTTATGAAACTTTTCCATTGAGTGTATAATACTTTTAATAAATGAAATGAAATTTTTCACAATATTTTATGAAAAATTCTATTAATTCAATAAAAAGTTTCAATGGATAAGTTCCAGTGCAACTTCATTGGTTTAATGCAAAAACTCTTTAATATCCTGCAGATAATTCCCGCAGTATAGGTTAAAAGTAAAGAGTTTTTTTAATTAAAATATTTTTATTTGTGTATTAAATTAAAATTAAAACATCTCAAATTCAATAAAAAATTTTAATCAAAAACTAAAAGTGAGTTTTTTCGAATAAAAGAAACTTTCAAAACACTAGAAAATATGCAATAATATTCCATTTGTCTACGATTTATTTGCACTAATACGAAAAACACTAAAAATATTTTAAATTGGGTAAAATTACCCCAAGCAAAAATTTGCTGAAAGATGTGTGATTTTATAGAAAATATGACTCCAAATCTAATATTTTTTTAATTTCTTAGAATCAAAAATTTTTTTTTATGAAGAATTTTTGTACTGCAAAATGTCAAAAAATATGAGGCGTTCCTTCGGAAAAATTTTAGAATTTGAAAATTTTCATATAAAAAAATCTGACTGCCGGTATTATAATAAATACTTAAATAAAACCAAGTGAAGTTTTTTTCAGAAACTTTAGGGTGTTTCTGAGCATTATTTACTCTTCAGATGGTGATCCTAAACCATGAAATTTAAAAATTAATTAAGAAGTTCACTTAAAATATTTTAATATTAGTGCACTTAAAATTCAGAACAAACAAACTTTTGTGGTAACTTTATAATATAAGGGCCAGTTATTTTTATAATCAGAACTAAGCACGATTGTTGTCTTAAATATTTCTTAAGTAATTAACTTCGTTTGAAATCGATCTATGTTCTGACAATAAAACTGGACCTAAATTTTAATTTTTAATTAAAATGCCTCAAAAAGAAAATGGTTAAAAGATTCATAATAGTTTTATAAAACAAGCTCATTATAAAAATTTGAGAATTATCTCTTGAGAAAATGTAGAATCTGTTAAGTTTCCCGAAAAAAACAAATTCTTTCTTGAATCCAATAATCTACACAAAATCTCAAAATTAAAAATATTTCTTTAATATTAAATTCTAAAATATCCCTTTAAAAAATTAATCGGGTATTACTTTGTAGCATTATTTCCAAAAAAAAAATTTTTTGCTCCTCAAATGGGTGGGGGGCTATAACCCACATAGCCCCCCTTGTATCCGCGCCTGATTGGGGCCATCTGATAGTTTGAAGAAAATGAGTTTTTGATGGCAAACAATTTAGTTCTAAAGCTGTTATCTGTTATCTGTATTCATTTTGGAAAGAAAAAATTATTCCAGAACTACTTTTTTCTCAATTTAGTTTTATGAATGATATATACAGACCTAAGAGTTAATCATTTTGTAATTAATTAAATATGCAGTTACACAATAAAAATTACGTATTATTTTTATTTATAATTTAAAAACAAATTATTACAATTACATCTTATTTGTAATTGAAAATTTCCTATTATTGTTTGTAATTAAAAATTTACAATTTCAAAAATGTTTATTGAGAAAAGAAATAGACAAAAAGCGCGAGTTAGGAACTAACCCAACATGACTTTTTCTTTTTATGCTTGGCCACATCTACCCGTCTATCCCAGCCAATTTTTTTTTTTTTTTTTTGTAAAATTTTAGCAAAAAACATTTACTAATTCTAAATGTAATTGAAAATTTAAATGAAATAATTTTCAATTACAAATTACATGTAAATTACAATTACCTACTGAAATTTTAACTCATTTCTTAAATTCAAGAAAACGAAATATCTCTGTAAAGAGGTATTTTCGACTACGGTGTGCAAGTTGGTGTAGATTTGAACTCACTGATTCTAAATTCGTTTTAAAAATTTTTGTACCACCTCATAATTTTGAAGATAAAGGAAATAGTTAAAGAAAAAGTGATGTGATAAAGAAAAACTAAATAACAAGTGTAAATAACTTGGCTTCTGTTATAAGTTTTGTAGAAAAATTAGCTGGCTTTTGCTCCGACTAAATTCAGTATTAATGGAAATATCCTTAATATTAGGATAATTACGATAATTTGATACCAACTAGCTGTATTGTCGATTATTGATAGGTAATAAAATTAGAAAATTAAAAAAAAAAAAAAATCAATGTATAACTGTAACCGGACTTGAACTCAAAACCTAACTACAAGCACTTTTTTGTTTGAACAGCATTAATATTTTCATAAAATCAGTGCTCAACCAATACATGGGGTTTTGCACCGTTGGCAATTTCTGACTATGTAGTACTAGAACAAACTTTTTGCAAACGTTCACATAGCGCTTTAAGCAAATTATTTGCCAATGCTATTTTATAAACCATTGAAATAATATATTTCAGCCCATTTTGCTAATAACAACATTATCTAATATTGCACATCATTGATGGTGCTTATATATACATTATTTATACTGATGTTTAGATCTATGTAAAAATAACACACTAATGTCATACTATCATTCTGTTAGACCTCGTCATTGGCATTATTACCCGACAACAACAACAACAACAATAATTTATGTTCCATGACCATTTATGTATGTATAGTAGTTGTTTCCTCATCAGCATCAACAACATTTTCGATTTTATTCAATGCCATCCTGTGTACATAAATAACTGTTTGATAAAATGCAAGGCGCCAACACTTTAACAACAAAAAACCCACCATTTTCCTTTTCCACTCAAACAACAATGTACCAAATACAAACTTAAACTACAACAGCAGTAGTTGTAGAAGAAAGAAAAAACATCAACAAAATCATCATCATTATTATATATTATTATCATCAATGAACCTTACAAATGAAATGGAAGTCCTGCCACTGATGTTCTTCTTCAGCAAAAATAAATACTATGAAAGAGAAACGAAAAAATGTATACACAGGAAACGGATGCAAAGCTATTGCTATTGATCACTTTAATACGAGAATACAACTCACAAATGTAAAGCATACATCTATGTATGCATTTCTATAACATATATTTACAGTGCGTTTTATAATTAACAAATTCCTTTTTACTTCCTACAAGAAAGATAAACTCAGCGGGGAATACCCAACGATTTGATACATCCCAGCAAAAACAGACATTACCGAGTAATTAAGCGAGTAAGTAGCACACAAAGGGTTTCACTATTTACTAGGCTATTTACTTGCAACATTACTTTTGTTCGCGATGTCCAAAAATTCATGGGTGGTCATTACCCCCTCGCTTACAAAAAAAGTGCAAATAATGAGTTAAGTGGTTACCCTACGTTGTAAAATAGTTGGTCATATTGGCAAAAAAAAAACTCTTTACCTTGGAAAATTTCCTATTTTGTTCAAAACTAATTTATAAATAAAATATTAATATAAAAAAGACTTAATCAGTACTTATTTAATCAATTACCAGTAAGTGATTATTTTGCACGAATATATAACTACTTCTATAAATTATTATCGGTAAGTCATTATTTTGTATTTTAAAGTAATGCAAAAGGTAATGACCTATCATTACTTGGTAATCCGTATGATAATGACCTGTCATTACCATGTTTTTGCTGGGATATAATTAAATTGGCCAAGTATGACGAATACAAAAAACCCTAGCAATACCTTTAATTGTATATATTTTCGTTATGGAATAACCCTGCAAATAAATTTTAATATTTGCATATTTCTTAGTTGAATTCATATAACTTCTTATTTTGAATAAAGAAGTAGTTACTCTACTGATACTTTATTTTTAATTATTTAATAGATATTAAAACTAAAATTTTTTTTATAAGAAATCGAAACTGTCGACTTCTTTGTCATTCCAAATACGTTTTTATTTTCATATTTCCGAAGACAACTAATTACTTCAAGAGAAAAAATTAACGTCAAAGTGATTTTATAGCAACGAAATGCACTGTTCTTGACAAGCCTTATAAAATATTTTCTGATTTTTTTGTATACCATATACAAATGAAGTATCATATACAGATTAGGGCGGAATAATTTTTATACCATACACACCATCATCGTATGATGAGTAGCTGCAGGCAAAATGAGCCGTAGAGAAATGACCTAAAAATAAAATATCGCATAAAGAAAAGTTGACCAAAGAAAAAGTAAAAAAAAATCAAAAAGCAAAATATTAAAAACTAGCTACAATCAGGAAAAAGTTTCTAAAAATTAAATGAAAAATTACGCAAAAACCAATAAGAAAAACAATTGCAACAAATAACTTTACTCTAATTAAATTTTGTTGAAATTCATCCAACTTATAGTAGGAAACTGTACTCCTACAATAAAGGTTAAGCCTTCATTTGTTTTTTTCCAAGCTTTAAAAATTCCCACTCTTTTACATTTTACAAAACAATATCTTGTATGAAAATTTTAAACCACCGAAAATGACCCAAAATGTTAAAAACAATTGAAATATCAAACAAATATTTTAAGTTTTTTTTTTGTATGAAAAACTGTGTTTTTTTTAACAACTAACAACAGTTTTTTACATTAAAATTTAGGTTAAAATTTCGACTTATTTTTCAAATATTTTAGGACATGTCCAATGTTTACGCAATTTTGATACAAAATATTGTTCATTAAGACAATATATAAACCCAAAATGTAAGAAAAGTAAGTCTAAATTTGTGCGAAAAGAAATTCTACCCAATTTTTATAAGAAATTGAGTATTGTGAAAAATTGTTGTTGTCGAAGTTGCTTCCTAAATCAGTGTTGTCTTAAAAAATAACATATGCGAGCTCGCAATAATTAATTCATCCTTATTCGGACAAGTTCTGTCAAGCTGCATCCTTCCTATAACAACAAATCGTTAGAATGTAATATTTATTCTACAAAGGTGTAATTTTATTGGACGAGTTTTAATGAAAATTTGTACTAAAGTAATGAATTTTTTTTTTAAATTGAATGAAAAATTTAATAATTTTTTTTCATACACTCAAAATAGTTTGCAGTTTAAATTAACAGAAAATGTAATTTAAAATAAATGTAAAATCACTTGAAACCCGGTCTACTAACCTTTCATTTAAATAAAAAGATCTTTTCATTTAGTTTTAAATGTTAATAAATTAACTGCAAAAAATTAACTTTTAAAACTTTAAACTTTCAAAAACTTAACAGTTAAATCCGTAAGAAAAAATGATATTTATTTTATTTCCATTTCAATAAAATATTTCGAAAACTAAGCGAGCTAGAACAAAAAGTACAAAAAGTTTGCTCTTTCGGAGTATGAACCAGGTACGGCAAGGCTACCGGACCCAATAACACTGCATGACAAAATCTTGACTTTTAAAAATTAATAGAGCTCTGGCCATCAATTCTATATACTTCGAACATGCTGATTACAATGGCGTACTTTACTTTTCGATCAATGGTACAGATTTTTCGCTAAATGTCTTTAAAGTTTGACCACTATATCGTAAATATGGCCACACAGGACCTGTGGCCATATAAGTGCGATGTGCTAATCTTGATATCTAAACCACTACTTAGCGTTTTATATAGGTTTTTACGGTTTTTTGCTGTTTTAGCGACTATAGTCGCCGAATATACAATCAACCTCAATAAATGTAATGCCTTAGTAAGGAAGCAATTAAAAGGAAAATATTTCAATAAAAAAATGTATTCATCTACAGCGGTCTATACGTTAAAATAGCGATTTTTCAAAAATTTTGTATGGCAGCATAGCTTTCCAAGATATTCCCAAAGTCCAACTTTAAGTATAATATGGTGTCACGTCTAAAAACTGCTCGTGCTAAATTTCAAGCAAAAAAGTTTCCATTTGCAAAAGTTATGGCTATAATTAAATTTTTTACTACGGTTAGCATCGTACTAAAGACACTTTAGTATCTTAAAATGTGTTTAGTACGATACTTTTTTTTGCTTGAAATTCTGCAAGAACAGTTTTTAGAGGTGACCCCATATTATACTAAAAATTGGACTTTGGGGCATCTTGGAAAGCTATGCTGCCATACAAAGTTTTTGAAAAATCGCTATTTTAACGTATAGAGCTTTTAGTAAATTTGGTTGAATTAACAAATTTTTTGTTGAGCCTATTATTATTATGAGTGCAAAACAAGTTATACCCCTATTGTGCATCTTGGTTGTGTTTGCATAGTTGTTGCTACTATTTGCTGTTTATAAGTTTGTTTGTTTGTTTTCACTATTTACAATAACTTTCAATATTATCACACCACTATTTAATGGTGTTTTTATAACCACTTAGCAGTGTTGCCATATAGCGAGTTTTAACTGTTTTTTACAGTTTTTTGGGATGCCTAACAGGTTTCCAGTTTTTTCTTGTAAAAAACAGTTTTTTTAAAATCATGCATTTTTTTTACAGTTTTTTCATATTAAATCGGCACATTTGTTTCATTTACAATTTTTTTATTTTTTTAAACTAATATTTAAGAATTATGCTTATGCAAAATAATTTGAAAACCTTATAACACGTTTATAAAATAAAGTTTGTATAAAATATTTGTTTTATAAGCCATTTATAGACTTAGAAAGTGATTATGCATATGACACAAAAATTAAAATAAAACTTTAAATATTGTAAAAAATTAGGTACAAACCGAAACATAAATAAATTTGAAATTGGCAATATAATACTACTAAATATGCTTACTGGAAAAACGAAACATTTTTATAACAAATTTCATCAAAAATTAGCATGGAAAAAAATTGGCTAAACCATATGTAACATGTCATAGATCCGACGGACAGTTCTTAGCCGAACTTTTCAGATCATTTCTAAATGAAGGGTAATTTAGAAATTTATATGTTTTTTAAAACAATGTCTCATCAACAAAGGCCGAAATTGATTTTTTATTTTTTAAGTAAATATTTGCTAATTCGGGATAACAATTTACTACTATTTTTTCAATTATGATCAAGGACAATTCTAAAAAATGTAATTTTTTTTACGCTGTTTTTACACACCGTCAAACAATTCCCGACATAACAATACTCAATCTAATGAAAGGTAATTTTATGTGAAATGTAAATCCAAAAAGGTTATTTTGAAGTACAACATTGGCGAGTAAAGTATTCTATCCTAAGTCAGGGTTTAATAGAAAAAGGTTGACATCTCGGAAGGGTGATTCGATGAACTTTTTAACTGCAGATTCGGGCCTAGGAGACCAAAATTCTTAAAAAAAAAGTTTTATTAGAAGCCTGTGGAAAAAGTCGTGTACTATAAATACCAAACGCAATTAAATTATTCAAATCTCGATATTTAGAAAATTGAGACCCTGGGATAATATTTTAGTCTCAGGATACTTCGAGATCCCAGAATTTCTTCTGATTTTTAAATTTTTCTTGAAAAACAGTTTTTCTATACAAAAACAGTTTTTTTTTTACAGTTTTTCTAAAAAAATATATGGTAACACTGCCACTTAGCACCTTGCTTTTTATTGTTTTCCCATTGTTCTTTATTGTTTAACTTAAACTTCTGCCTCTTATTTCTGTATAATTCAACGGGTCGGTCTTAAATATATTTTGTAAGTTTCTTTTCGATAGAAAATTTGTTGTAGCACTACAACCCAGCAGAAACATAGTAACGACAAGTCATTACCATACGGATTACCATGTAATGATAGGTCATTACCATTTGCCTTACCTTAAAATACAAAATAATGACTTACCGATAATAAATTATAGAAGTACTTATATATTCTTGCAAAGTAATCACTTACTAGTAATTGCTTAAATAAGTACTGATTTAGTCTTTTTTATATTAATAATTTATTTATAAATTTGTTTTGAACTAAGTAGGAAATTTTCCAAGGTAAAAAGTTTTTTTTGCCAATATGACCAACTATTTTAAAATGTAGGTTAACCACTTATTTCCTAGCTTCTGAGTAACCACTTATTCTATCTTTGTGAGTAACTACTTATGCTTTCACTATGGGTAACTCGTTATACGCACTTTTTTTGTAAGCTAGAGGGTAATGACCACCCATGAATTTTTGGACATCGCGAACAAAAGTAATGTTGCAAGTAAATAGCCTGGTAAGTAGTGAAACCCTTTGTGTGCTACTTACTCGCTTAATTACTCGGTAATGTCTGTTTTTGCTATTTCAATTAATTTTTATTTACGCAACGTAAGAATTCGAAAACTAGAATACCTGACCTGTACAGTCCAGAACACCGATTCGTCCGATATCCGATAAATCGAAATTTCAACTGTTTGTACACTGAGAGAACTACCATCACTTCAGCAATTAATTTCTTCATGGTTTTAAAGAAAATTGTCACTGGAACTCGTCCATTGAAACTTTTCATAGAATCTATGAAACATGTTTCATTAAAGTCAATGTTTATGAAAACTTCATAAAATTAATGAAATTCTTCATAAAATTAATAGGCCACTCCTCCAGTGAATAAATGATTCAGCCAATGGAAAGCTTCATAAAATCGATGAAGCAATTTCATTTATTATTATTTATTTTAGGTGGTTGTTGCCGTTGCTAAGCTGGATTGGATAAATAAATAGTATTTAGGAAATCCAAAAAGCGTAACAAAATTGTAGCATCCCAGGAAAATTTTCTGTTCCAAACCCCTTCTACTGTCGATTTTAACACCGATTCTTTTTCTTTGAAATTGTCCCAAAAGCAACCCCTTCTATAGCTCCAAAGTGGAACCGGTTGCTCTAGAATCAGTTCTGGAACTGATTCTACGTCAACCACACCTTCCATATAGGATCCCACAAATTGGTTTCGGAACCAGTTCCATGGAATCGGTTGCAGTGGAACCAGTTGTAGAATGGGTGTGGTTGGCTACCGATTGTAAAAAAATTTCCTGGAATGTTTTACGGATGTACAAAATATATCTAATGAAAGAATTCATTAAATTAAAAAGTTTCATAAAATTTTATAATAAGCTTAATTCAATTAATTAAATTCCTTATTAATGTTTCGAAAAAATTAATATGATTTCCCAGTGTAGAAACGGTAATGACATATCATTATTTTTTGGAGTACCAGTAATGACACCCACTTACCTTCTGCATTATTTTAAAACATATAATAATGAGTTACTGATAATGACTTATTTTTATCATTATTTCAAATAAAAAATAATTTTTAGATTTTTTTGAAAATTTTTTGAAATTTATTTTTAGACTCAATATTTTTTAAATACTGGTAAGGATATATGTAACCACATATTTTTTGATTTTTTGTATGTTGGCGAGTAAGCTTACTTGTGTGCAGCAGGTCAATTATGTTTTTATCTATTAAATATTACATGTCGATATAGCTCAAATGGTAGAGCTGTTGACTGGCAATCTGTAGACCCAGGTTCAATTCCCGCACCAGCAAATTTTATTAAAAAAAAAAATACAATAAAAAATATATTGTTTTATATAATTTATTTTTTTTGAAAATCTATTTTTAGACTCATTATTTTTGTCAGTACTGGTAAGCACATAGGTAACGATATATTTTTTTATTTTTCGTATGCTGGTGTGTAACGACAACTCATTATTTTTCGCGACATCGCCATATAAAGGTAATAAGAAATGTAATAATAAAAGTAACTAGTTACCATTACCAAGTATGTAGTTACATAACCACATATCTGGTAATGATTTTCTACACTGGGTTATAAAGAAAAAGTCATAGCCCAGCTAAAAATCGACATATATGAATACATACAGGTTAAATGTATGAAAAAAACCCAGCTACAAATCGACATATATGCATCCATGCAGGTACGTACGTGCATGCTCATAAATATGCATTCATGACCATTTTTTTTTTTTTAATATTCAACTTTAATCGGGAAGTTTTCTTATATTTACCGCTATTAAAACTTTTCTTTGTATTAATATATATCTACGGAATGTCCTCTTATATGAAATAGGATTTTCGTTAACAATAAAATTGTAATATGCTAAATATTAGCGAAATTCTAAATAAAAGTCAAATTTTAAGACTTAATCGATTTGGCAACTAAAGCATCCATATAATGAAATTGCTTGGTAGGTAAATTGCAAAATACAATTTGAGAAATTTACTCATATGAAGTATGAGGAAGTTGGAATTTTACTTACAACATTGTGGAGACCGCGGACTCCAACTTTCATGTTTTTTTGGACTACTCTAATTAACATATTTATTAGAGTCCGTCACAAAAATTTGATTTTCGGATATCATCACTTTTTTTAAAGTTTTTGGAAAAAAAAGGATGGCGTTTTTTTTCTTTTTTATTTCAACTCCTTCCACTGGCGCAAGTCGGCCAAAAACGCTAATTTTAAGACCCTTTTCCTCCAGAGCAAAAACAGCTGCATTTATAGGAAATCTGATTTTACCATTCGATTCTACAAAAAAATTTAATACACAAAACTTTTTTTTTGCATTTTCAAAATACACCAGATAGCCATTGGAGTGGTTCGAAAATCCACTTTTTTTAAAAGCTTCTAAAAAGTAATTTTTTTATTACACACAATGAAAACTTATTTCCGGCGGAGTACATGCGTACAAAATTTTGGATATACCGCGAACCGTTAAAAAGTTATTAGCTAATCAAATTTGAATTTTTTTTTTAATTCAATGAAAAAGTATTTGAGTTAATTAAAATGCAGCTTTCAATACTCGCTGCCGCATTATAAATTTATTTTTTAGTAATCACATTTTTACTAAACATATTTGATTACTGAATAACTTTTTAACGGGTCGCCGTATATCAAAATTTTTTTACCAATATTCTCAGCAGGGAATACATTTTCATTGTGTATAATAAAAAAGTAACTTTTTTGAAATTTTTGAAAAAAGTGGATTTTTAGACCACTCTAATCACTATCCGCTGTATTCAGAAAACGCAAAAAAAAATGTTTTTTATATTAATTTTTGCTGTCGAATCGAATGGTAATGCCAGATTTGCCAGAATTGCAGCCGTTTTTGCAGAAAATGGGTCTCCAAATCAGCGTTTTTGGCCAACTTGCGCCAGTGGAAGGAGTTAAAATAAAAAAGAAAAAAAAAAACGCCATTTTTTTTCTATGCAAAAGCTTTAAAAAAAGTGATGATATCCGAAAATCAAAGAATTTTTTTTTTGACGAACCCTAATATTTATATATAAATGCATAGCGCATAGTTCGGGGAGACTGCCGAAAAAAGTGCCCAAACTATGCGCTGTATCTAAAAGAGTGTATTCAAGGAATTCGCAAGGCTAATGGAGAGTTTGCGGATAGTCCCCAAACTCAACAAATGCCTCTAGAGTAAACTTTAGATTAAAAACATGTCCTCGCAGTATGCGCTGTGCAAACATCAAATAGTATGCTACACTGAGAGAATTTCATCAATTTTTTCATAGTTTCAATGAAAATTGCCACTGGAACTCGTCCATTGAAAATTTTCATAGAATCTATGAAACAGGTTTCATTAAAGTCAATGTTTATGAAAAGTTCATAAAATTAATGAAACTCTTCATAAAATGAATAGGCCACTCCTCCAATGAATGAATCATTCAGCCAATGAAGAGCTGCATAAAATCTATGAAGCAAGTTCATTTATTATTATTTATTTTAGTTGATTGTTGTCGTTGCTAAGCTGGTGGATAAATGAAAAGTATTTAGCAAATGCAAAAAGCGTAATAAAATTGTAGCATATTTTACGGATATAAAAAATATATCTAATGAAAGTAATCATTTCACAAAATTTTATAATAAGAAAAGGCCTCTTGTTAAATGTGCATAATACCGTTACTTTAAACATGGAAGGATTTCTGTTAAGAGTTTTGTAATCAAAAAATGTCAAATATTCATTCTGTGTTTATTTTATCCACTTTGGTTATTGTTTCTGGACACAGTGAATGACTGAAAACCACGAAAATTCCAAAACTGCAAAAATTATGATTTCTTCCAATAAAGAAGGAAAAAATTTAAATTTATTACATTAATATATTTTTCTTGTTTGGATTTTCTAAAAGCCAACTAAATTTTCTCCATATCGGTGAAAGTACAATGTCCTCATCGCAATTTGGAAAAATTATATAATTTAATGAATTTGGGTGTCGTCATATGACGACGCTAGGAGAATATGTGTACAAAATGTACAACATTTTTATTTGTTTTTTTTTTTAATATAGTCATTTTGGGCTGTCTATGACAAGGTTAGGAGCTCAGTACCTTACCTCAGTATGGAATCTACCAAGAACGACAGGAAAATAGCCTTAAACTTCCCGGTGTAGATACTTTACATTATGGTTTAATAGAACACTTCCTAAAAAAAGCCACAACGATAAACAAAGACAATGTCGAGACCTCGATATCAAATCGACAGGTCGGGCAAAGTGTTCCAAATGCGATACTGGATCTTCTTTTCATATGTGCCACTTACGAGAGTTATATTTTTTGTTTTCTCTCGCTATTCAACGAAATAATGTTAGTTTATTTTTTTTTATTTATTCTTCAATTACATAACCGAGCACAAAGGGCCATATATGGTTAAGAAATTTAAGTATATCTGAATTTATTTTGGAAAATAATGCTAATTTTCTATACCTTTAATATAAAAATGTAGTTTTTAATAAATATTCCTGTTATTCTTAAAAAAAATTTCGATTTTTTTTTTGTAGCAATTGTACACATATGTATGCTCTTAGCGTCGTCATATGACGATAGGCAATAACTACGGATCTATATAAGACAAAATAATTTCAACTTCAGTTTCGTCTTCCTAGTGCCCTCAGTAGCAAATCATGTAAGTTTCAAACAAGTGGCACAATTATTTCTTAATTCAGGAGAATATGGGTTAATTCACTTAATGAAATTCTTTATTAATGTATCAAAAAAAATGAATACTACCTCTGTTCCGATTTAAGGTTAACATTTTGCTAAACAAAGTGTTTTTATTCAAATAGAATAAAATAAGTTAAAATAACAGTTCATGTGCCACTATTGTGGTAGAAAAAATAATATTGTATTGTAATAAAATTAATGAACAATATTTTGACGAGCTTTTGCTAATGTCTCTTCGCTGCATTTAATAAAAACTGGTAAACGGCCATCTCCCCGAAGACTTTCTTTACCCATACGTCGAATTTTGTAATTATAACCATCCTTGTTAAGCATTATAGATTCCATACATGTTTGTAATGTCAAAAATATGTTTTATATTTTATCTGAATGCTGTTAATTTTTTTACACAAAATCAAAGAATTATTTTAATTCTAACTTTCAACTTTGTCATCGAATTTAAAATAAATTTGAAAAAAAAATGGGAAAGGTACCCAGCAAAATATTGGTAATGACACCTCATTACTATCTGCATTACCAAAAATTATATCATTACCTTTTACATTATTTAATAATATAAAATAATGACTTCCTAATAACGGCCTATTGTAGTCATTGTTTCTAAATATAAAATAATGACTTACTCGTATTAGTTTAAATAAGTACTTTTTACACAGTTAAATTTTTGTATTATATATAAATATGTTTTATGTTTAAATTTTTATGACGAGTCCTAAAATTACACACTAGAGAAAACTTAAATTTTTCTGAATGTATTTCCTTAGGCTAATAGTATTTGCCTAACTCCTTATTTTTAAGAATCAAGTAAGCAATCGGATAACCACATATAATTCAACTTTTTGTAAGCATGTGTGTAACCACTTATTATTCAAAATCTCATAACTACTTATTTCTCATTTTTTCGTAAGCGAGCGGGTAGGCGTGACTACTTATAAAAACGACCACGCCAAACAAAAATAATGAGTTTAGACACCATAAAATAAGTTGTGCGGAGCTATGAATTTCTATTATATAACCACTTATTTGGTAATGAAAGATTTTGCTGGGTATCTATAAAATCAGAATCACTGATATGTCCTTTCAACTATCCAAAAAAAAAATTGTTTTTTTAAAAAACCTCCATAATCCCAGCAAAAATATAGAAATGTTAACCTCATTTCGGAACGGAGGTTCTATGATTATTAAAAAAATTTCATAGTCCAAAATGAATAATAAAAAATTAATTTGAACAAAATAAAAGTTTTAAAAGATAATTCTTACAGTATGGAAATTAATGCACATCATTAATTAAATGTTTAGTATTAAATTCTAATTGTACGAAAATTTAAAAAAAATTAACGAAATGACGATATTTTATAAAAAAAAATTTAAAAAAAAAGTAAATATGTTATGTTGAATGTGAGCCCGCCAGAATGGCCAGTTCACTCGGAGGACATAAGGCCCATTGAGTTTCCCTTAGTCTTCCCCTCATCTACATGGAAAGAAATACCACGGCCCGAGAAATCTAAAACCATCCCAATCCCCTTAAAAATTTCGCAAGACCAGAGAGAGAAAATAAATACTATTGAACAATTTCATATATATATAAAGAACATTTTCATTAATTTTATGAAGATCTAATTTATGAAATTCAATGAATTTTTTAACGAAATTATGAAATTTTATGAAAGAAAGTTATGAAAAATTTCATGATATTAATCAAATATTTACATACATAATGAAATTCTTCATTGATTGCAGGAAAAACAATTCTATGAAACTATATCATTAATATCATGAAAGCTAATTCTGTCAGTCTAGCAGACCTGGGGGTTAATCATTACATTTTGTAATTAAATACACATGCAATTGCACCATTACATCTAATTGTAATTGAAAAAAACTCAATAACAATTACATATTATTTGTAATTGTAATTGAAAAATTACAATTACATGTAATTGAAAACGAAGTGCTTCAGTTAAGTAATTATTACAAAACTAAGAAATTATGTCTCTTCTATGTATTTATTGTGGAAGAAGTAATTAACTACAAAAATTATCAATCACATATAACAAAATTCAAAATAATAACAACAATCCTATTTATATAATTAAATAAGGTGCTTTATTTTAAAATGAAAACAATGAAACAAGTATTTCTTAAATTGAATCTTTTGAAATTATTTTATGCAATCGTTAACCTTTTTAACAAGCATTCTATAAAAAAATTTAAAACCCCCTCATTATTGCTAGTTATGTTTACTTTACCTATCCAAAACACTTCAGAATCCTTTTTTAAAACTTTTTAGTTAAAAAAAAATTTTTTTTAAAAAGGAAATTGAATTCGATTAAATTGGAAGTAATTAATTACATTTTCAATTACAATTACTTGTAATATGTAATTGAACATTTTCAATTAAAATTACTTGTAATGTGTAATGAAATTTTTTTAATTACAATTACAAGTAATTGTAATTGAATTTTTTCAATTGTAATTGGGAATACCTCAATTACAATTACATTTTTTGTAATTGTAATTGGGGATACCTCAATTACACATTATATGTAATAGTAATTGTAATTGAATTTGTCAAAATTGTTTCAAATCGATTAGACTATTTTAGCAAAAATTTTAGTTGAAACACTAATTTAAGAAAAGATTTTGATTATCCTCATTAACATAATACTAAAAACCTTTAGTATTTCTACTAATTTTGAGTGTGAATTTTCATAAATATTTATAGCATTTATATAATTTTTAAAGAACGGTGTCGGTGTGAATATACAAGTTGCCAACCCTGTCGGGATAGTTGAAAAATTTTAAGTGCTCCGGAAGTAAAATTTTAAAAACGTTAAAAACAGTATTAAAAATTAATTTTTAATAAAAAATTATTATTGTGTATTAAAACCAGTTGTATGCCTGTGGGAAAAAGGGAGTCGGTTGAATGCGAGGACCTGTCCCGTGACCGGTGCAAATAGTACCGGCCCAAATGGACGTATTCCGTGACCTGTCCAGTGACTGGTGTAAACAGGACCGGTCTGAAAGAACCAACCACGGGACTGATGAAAATGGGAACGGTCTGAAAATAGTTACCCCGTGATCTGTGCCGTGACCGGTACAAATAGACCAGTCTCAAAGGACCTACCCCGTGCCTGGTGGAAACATGACTGGTATACAAGTACCTACCGTTACAAGTAAAAATATGTACGAAAAGGATTCAATAATATGTATGTGGAATATAATATTGAATTATTTAATTGAATATTGGCTTTCACAATTAAAAATTTAATTTAATATAAATATAGTTGTCACAACCGCCCGAAATCGATTGGAAAGAAATTCGGTGGCCCCAACTGCAACTGTTTTTTGGGTGTAGAAATTAGTTTTTCTTATATTGGCATCAAATCGTCCATTGATTATTACGGTGCCGCACGGAACAAAAACTCTGTTTTATGTGACATTAAAATGTTATGTTTATTTCAAATAACTTTATTTGCTTGTATTTACATTAAAGAAATTTTAGTCTTTTAAATTAAAATATTTGTAAGATTAATATTAAAATTAAATAAACGAAATTAAATTTTAAAGTACATATTACACACAAATTTTGTTTATTTTAAAACTGATGCGGTGACATGCCTTTTGGGGTGAGTTCTGTGACGTGTTTTTGTGCGCTAGTTCTGTGACTTGTTCATTTGCATTAGTTCTGTGACATGTTCATTTGCATTAGTCGTGTGACCTGTTCTTTTGCGTTAGTCCTGTGACATGTCACAAGGTTCAATTCACTCCTTCCTATGAGAAGGAAGGTCCGAGGACCGGTCCCGGTCCCAATGAACCAGTCACGTGAGGTGTCCTGTGACAGGTCCGTTTCCCATAGGGTTGTTACAAGAATTGCATCAAATATGCCTCCAAAAGTTCGCCGCAGTATTAAAAAAGTAGAAATTGTTTAAGAAAAATGCAAATTGGAAGTGCAAAAGGAAGATGATGACATTCAATGTGACAAGTGCTTAAAAACGTTTCATGCTATTTGCACTACACTAGACAAACGGCAATATGAACATTAGAGCGTACTACCTTACAGGCAAAAAAAAAGTGTGCCGTATACCCTCCAATATTAAGTATTTTTGCAAGGAGGTTTTAGAAAAAATTTAATTTTTTTGCCGAACGTACACTCAGATAAAAAAGTGTGTAAAAAAATCTGTAAACAGTTTCCAATCGCACTATACTATTTTTATACTGATTATTAGTACAATTTTTATTTTTAGTAATCATTTTTCCTATTCTCTTATTACAAATTACGGATTTTTTACTAATTTTCGCTCCAAATTTCAAGTATGATGAAGTAATTATACGCTTGTTACAATCGAAAGAAAACATTTTTTTTTTTTTTAGATTTTACAGTCTTTTTATTTTTTAGTACAATTTTTTGCTAATTTCAGCAGATTGATTTTAAATTACAGTTTACAGCAATTTACTGAAATTTAGTAGCTGCAACTAAAGGGTTTTTCAATAAGAGCGCTACAAAAGTAAAAAAGTTTAAATAAAACAAAAACGGTTTTGGATATCAATGAAATTCTTTATTCCTGTGAAAGTACGTTCGATGCCATTATGTATGGAAATCGATCTCTTTTGCATGGCCGCCACGGGCACGCTTGCAGAAGTCCAGACGGTGAACCCAATTTTCGACGGTTTTCATGCATAAATCGGCCGATACTGCTGCAATTTCACGTTCGATAGTCGTACGAAGTTCATCAAACGTCGCTGGCTTGTTGGCATAGACCATAGATTTGACGTAGCCCCACGCTCAATTGTTGATCTGCTAGGACAATCATGACGACCATAAATTGGACGTAGCGCTCTTAACGTTGAGGCCACTGACTCCGAATTTCGGTAGTAAATTTTAATAATTTCGACTCGTTGTTGGATCGTATATCTTTCCATCATGAAATGGCAAACCTTACTAAAGAGAAATGTCAAAAGAGCGGCAAGAAATATGGTGTCCTTTGCTGTCCCTGTCTTTCTACTTTTGTAGCGCCCCTGTTGAACAACCCTTTAATTATTTATACTAATTTCATTATACTAAAATTATGATATTTAGTAAGTTTTTTAATTGATTTTAGCAAATCGATTTTGAATTGCATTTTACATAAATTTTACTAAAATTTAGTAGCGGCTACTAATTTTTTCTACTAATTTTATTGTACTACAGATCAGCAGACATGTGTTGCTAAAACTAGCAAAAAATACCGCTGGCTTCAAAACAGTTAAATTTCCCGTAATAACAGCAAAATTTTCAGTAGCTATTACAGACTTTTTTGGTTGAGTGTAGGGGTCGCCATTTTACATTTTTCGTTATATCTTTGGCATTTACAGTCGGATCTTAATGTGTGATATATCGATGTTTTTGTCTCGAGGATACTAGTATTTTGCTCTAAAGGCCATTGACCTCAAGTATCCCGTTCTAGTAGTTACCTACCAGATCTCAGTTGCTACGACCCTAATGTACAACCCTAATGTCAGCAAATTAAAGCTCGCAAAAAATCATTGAACTTTTGCTAAAGAAGTTTTTCGATAAACCCAGTATAAATTTTTTTATATATTGGTTGCCGAACGTAGGGGTCGCCTTTTTAAATTTTTTTTCATTCGATTTTTCCCTTATAGCAAAACACTGGTCTCCTCGAGGCAAAAAAATCGTTATATCACACTTTAAAATCCGACTTTAAATGCCGAAGCTATAACGAAAAATTTAAAAAGACCTTCGGCAAAAAAAAAAAAAATTTTTTAAATTGCCTTGCAAAAATACTTCATATTGGAGGGTGTACGGCGAAGTTTTTGATTGAGGTACGGTCTAATAAACATCTATTGGAAAATGAAAGAGAAGAGTATGTTTGTCATGTGTCTAATGAAAGTGGTGTTAGCCTAAGCAATGAATTAAAAGAAATAAAAAGAAAGCAAACAGAAGGGGCAAGGTCTGGACTATACTTAAGGCGAGTGAGCCAAAACTTCCCATCCAATGTTTTCCGAATAGGTTTTGACCGGCCTTGCAACATGCGGCCGAGCGTTTTCATGATGGGAGATTATTGACTCATGTTTGGTCGCATATTTTGGTCGTTTTTCGCTGATTGCTCTCTTCAAACGTCTGACCCGATTTCAACAGCTCATAATACAAAACACCCTTCTGATCCCACCAACTACAGAGCATTACCTTGGCGCCGTGGATATTCGGCTTCGGCTGGTTAGCCGGGCTTTACATATGAATTTTTTCGCTTGGGGTTATCGGAATGTATCCATTTTTTATCACCAGTAACACTACGATGCAAAAATGACTTCTTTTTGTAGCGTTCAAGCAGCATTTCCGCCTTTCAAACGTCTCTCGGCTTCAATTCATATGGGACTCAATTTCTTTGCTTTTGAAAGAATCCCAATGCTTTTAAACGTAGGGAAATGACTTGCTGTGTGACTCCCAATGATAGTGAGAGTGGGAGATTGGAAGCATTACTCTTCGTGGAGTAATGCTTCCAATTCCTCATCTTCAAACTTTTTCGGATGACCAGGCCTCTTCTTGCCTTCTGTGTCGAAATCACCACTTTAGAATCGCGCAAACCGTCGTTCACAAGTTTTTTGAGTTGGTGCATGTTGACCGTAAGCTTCTACCAACAATCGATAACTTTCAACAGCCGTTTTCTTCAAATTAAAGAAGGTTATCAGACTTCCCCGCAAAATATTTTTTTTAGGCACAAAATTTAACATTATTGTAGCGATTGAAAAAATATGTGTTTACACTTTGGCGTCTATCGAATACTGAATTATAATAACAGATGTTTACCCACCAAAATACCATATTTGTTATTATTCACCCAAACCATATGTGACAGTTATGCCATATGTTGTCCAAATCGACATTATTATTTTGTATACCAATATATAAAACTAGTAAAAAGGTTAACGTCGGGCATGCCGACTATACAATACCCTACACCAGTCTGGTTAAAATCCAACTAATGTTTGGATCCGAAATTCGAATGGGTTAAAATGGGACTTGTGTCAAAATTTTCTATAATGTGAGTCAGCGAACCAAATTTCATTAAAATATCTTAATATTTGCGACCTGCAGTTTGTAACCAAGCCAATTTTGGGGGGACTCTTATATGGGCACTAAGTCTAAACATGGTTTCGTCCTTGGGCTGATATAGGTCGGTGTACCAAGTTTCATCAAAATATCTTAATATTTGTGACCTGCAGCACATAAACAATATAATTTTGGGGGGACCCTTATATGGGCACTAGGTCTAAACATAGACCGATATTCACCAAAATCAATAGGCTTCGTTCTTGGGCTGATATAGGTCGGTGTACCAAATTTAATCAAAATATCTTAATATTTGCGACCAGCAGCGTATAAACAATATAATTTTGGGGGGACCTTTATATGAGCACTAGGTCTAAACACGGACCCGTGTTAATCAAAATCAATAGGCTTCGTCATTGGGCTGACATAGTTCGGTGTACTAAATTTCATCAAAATATCTTAATATTTGCGACCAGTAGCGTTTAAACAATATAATTTTGAGGGGACCCTTATATGGGCACTAGGTCTAAACATGGACCCGTGTTAACCAAAATCAATAGGCTTCGTCCTTGGGCTGACATAGGTCGGTGTACCAAATTTCATCAAAATATCTTAATGTTTGCGACCTGCAGCGTATAAACAATATAATTTTGGTAGGACCCTTATATGGGCACTAGGTCATCACAATATCTTAATATATGCAACCTGTAGAGTGCGCACAAGAATGCATGGACAGACTGACAGACGGACGGACAGACGGACATCGTTAAATCGCAATAAAAAAAAATTCTGAGCCGATCGGTATACTATAAGGTGGGTCTAGGACCAATATTTTTTGGTGTTACAAACATCAGCACAAACTTATAATACCCTGACCACATAGTGGTGTAGGGTATAATAAAAAACGAGTAAAAAGGTTAAAGTCGGGCATGCCGACTATACAATACCCTACACCAGTCTGGTTAAAAGCCAACTAATGTTTGGATCCGAAATTCGAATGGGTTAAAATGGGACTTGTGTCAAAATTTTCTATAATGTGAGTCAGCGCACCAAATTTCATTAAAAATCTTAATATTTGCGACCTGCAGTTTGTAACCAAGCCAATTTTGGGGGGACCCTTATATGGGCACTAGGTCTAAACATGGACCGATGTTAACCAAAATCAATAAGCTTCGTCTTTGGGCTGATATAGTTCGGTGTACCAAATTTCATCAAAATATCTTAATATTTGCGACCTGCTGCGTATAAACAATATAATTTTAGGTGGACCCTTATATGGGCACTAGGTCTAAACATGGACCGCTGTTAACTAAAATCAATAGGCTTCGTCCTTGGGCTGATATAGGTCGGTGTACCAAATTTCATCAAAATATCTTAATATTTGCGACCTGCAGCGTATAAACAATATAATTTTGGTAGAACCCTTATATGGGCACTAGGTCTAAACATAGACCCGTGTCAACCAAAATCAATAGGCTTCGTCCTCGGGCTGATATAGGTCGGTGTACCAAATTTCATCAAAATATCTTATATATATTATATATTTGCGACCTGCAGCGTATAAACAATATAATTTTGGTAGGACCCTTATATGGGCACTAGCTTTAAACATGGACGTATTTTCACCAAAATCAATAGGCGTCGTCCTTGGGCCGACATACGTCGGTCTACCAAGTTTTATCAAAATATCTTAATATTTTCGACCTGTAGAGTGCGCACAAGAATGCATGGACAGACGGACGAACGGACGGACAGACGGACATCGTTAAATCGAAATAAAAAAAATTCTGAGCCGATCGGTATACTATAAGGTGGGTCTATGACCAATATTTTTTGATGTTACAAACATCAGCACAAACTTATAATACCCTGACCACGTAGTGGTGTAGGGTATAAAAATTCTGAGCCGATCGGTATACTATAAGGTGGGTCTAGGACCAATATTTTTTGGTGTTACAAACATCAGCACAAATTTATAATACCCTGACCACATAGTAGTGTAGGGTATAATAAAATATACCACTCAATCCTTTCCAGACCAACGTTAATTTTTATATTTTTCTAAAGCTGGGGAAATATATCAAAAACTAATAATTTATATATCAGTGTAATCTGCAAATCAGCGCCTTTAGAAGTGACATAAGAAAAATAAAATGTATTTTATAGTAAGGGATACAAAGACCACTAATGGAAGAAACTACTAAAATTTTCACTTAGGTTTAGGTTTAGGATTCCTTTTCTGTATTTAACAGACTTTAGCCGTTGATGTGTCGTTAAAATCTGCTAGTATATACCCATTAATGCTGTTTAAAAATAAGCTGCCGTATGAAAAAGCTAAGGGTGACTTTCTCGAATATGACCGATTTTTAGATATTTCCCATGGGTTTATAGAATTAACGTCGCCATATTTGTGTTCAGCACATTCATGTTATTAAACGAGTAAAAAGGTTAAAGTCGGGCATGCCGACTATACAATACCCTACACCAGTCTGGTTAAAAGCCAACTAATGTTTGGATCCGAAATTCGAATGGGTTAAAATGGGGGTTGTGTTAAAATTTTCTATAATGTGAGTCAGCGCACCAAATTTCATTAAAATATCTTAATATTTGCGACTTTCAGTTTGTAACCAAGCCAATTTTGGGGGGACCCTTATATGGGCACTAGGTCTAAACATGGACCGATGTTAACCAAAATCAATAGGCTTCGTACTTGGTCCGATATAAGTCGGTCTATCAAATTTCATCAAAATATCTTAATATTTGCGACCTGTAGCATGCGCATCAATAGGCTGCGTTACTGGGCCAATATAGGTCTGTGTACAAAAATGGTTGAACAAGTTATATTGCTTGGAATGAAAAATTTCATTCCCTCGAAGCAAATTTCGGTTAAACCAAAAGATAAATGTTGGTTTAACCAGACTTGCAGAAATGCAGTCAGATCAAGAGAGTTAGCGATCAATAATTGGCGGGATAACAAAAACGCCAATACTGATATGCTTCGCAAACGGGCGAGATACGAGTGTTCCAAAGTACTTAGACGTGAAAAGTTTCTTTACGAACGACGTCTTCGTACTAAAGTTCTTTCTGCTCCTAGGGGTAGTAAGAGCTTTTGGTCATTCGTTAAAAGAGTAAAGGATAATGCTAGTTCAGCTATCCCAACTCTTATAAAGGATGACCAAATATTCACTGAACCGGTTGATAAAGCTAACCTTTTAGCTGAGATATTTGCAAGAAATTCATTCATGCCGGAAAGCGATCAACCACTGCACGAGCTTGAAAGAGTATCGAGTACTATGCCTAAGATATTCTTTCGAGCTCGAGCAGTTAAAAGGGTTCTTGCCGACCTCAACGTAAATAAGTCAAAGGGGCCGGATGGCATACCAATACTGGTGCTGAAACAGTGCTCTTCGACGCTAGCTCGTCCATTGGCTAACCTTTTTGGCGCTTCTTAACATGCGGGAGTTTCCCCTCGTGCTGGAAGGTTGCCATTGTCCAGCCAATCCCTAAAAAGGGTGGAGCTAACAACCCTGAAAATTACCGCCCGATCGCAATATGCTCTGCACTCTCTAAGGCGATGGAGAGTATGATTAATTACCATCTTGTGAATTATCTAGAGTCTAACTCACTTCTTAATGACCGACAGTATGGCTTCCGTAGAAATCGTTCTACGGGAGACCTGTTAGCGTTCTTCTCGGAGCGTTGGAGCCGGTCCATCCACCGTTTTGGTGAGAGTAAAGTGGTTGCTCTGGATATTTCAAAGGCCTTTGATCGTGTATAGCACGGGGCGCTTGTATCAAAGCTTATTGCTTTTGGTGTGGGTAATGACTTCGCTCGTTTTATTTCGAGCTTTCTCAGAGATCGCACTATTCGTGTTGTTATAGATGGGATCTCATCCGACGAGTTTCAGTTGAATTCAGGGATACTGCAGGGTTCTGTTCTTTCTCCTTCCCTATTTCTTATCTTTCTCAACGACCTTCTTGGTCAAACTTTCAATCCTATCTACTCTTTTGCAGATGACAGCAACATTTGTCATTCATTTTCCTTCAATAGTAGGCCAAGCCTTGAGGAGATTGGGGGCAAAAGGCAAATTATGAATGACACACTCAATCGTGACCTTTCTACAATCTCAGAGTGGGGTCGTGTGAATAAGGTCGACTTTAATGCATGCAAGACCCAATGTTGTATGTTGATCCATAGGGCTGTGGGGTCAACACTGCCATCTGTAAATATGGGTGATATCGATATTGAGGAATCGGATACTCTTGATGTTCTGGGTATGAAGATTCAATGTGACGTCCGTTGGAATAAGCATGTTTTCAAAGTGTCGAAAGAAGCATTCAAGTGTCTAGGTTTTCTACGTCGGTGCAAGAAGTACTTCACTCCATCCGATTTACTCAATATTTATACACACATAATAATCCATGCATAAAAATACGAAATAAATGTCAAAACAACAAAAACTTTCGTAAAATAAACCATTTTTCGTATATTTTACAATTTTTTTTGTTATTTTGACATTTTTTCGTATTTTTATGCATGGATTATTATGTTTGTACCACCTATATCCGACCGAAAATGGAATACAACTCCCATATATGGGCAGGAGCTTCGAAGTCTATTTTGGAGCTTCTGGACCGTGTGCGAAGCATGGCGTCGGAGTTTATCAATGACAGTAGAGTATCCAGCTCTATTGACTCATTGGAGCATCGTCGGAATGTGGGTTGTGTGACTCTGTTCTATCGATATTACCATGGGAAGTGTTCTGCTAAGATAAGTGAACTTATCCCCAGAGCCCGAGTTTTTATTCGTAATACTCGCCTATCAAGTAGAGCATATCCGTTTGTAGTCGATTGTCCAGTGGATCGCACAACACATTACAGAGAGAATTCGTTTATCAGTCGCACCAGCCGTATGTGGAATAAACTCCCCGCAGAAGTCTTCCCTGTTACTTACAATGTAGAGAAATTCAAATCAAATATTCACAAACACTACTCCCTCTTTCCTCCTCCCCATAACCTATTTTCCTAATACCAACACAATGCACTGCGTTAATAGGGGGCATCCCCTGAGTGTTGGTCCAACAAAAAAAAAAAAAAAAAAAAAAAAAAAAAATACAAATTTTCATAAATTTTTTATTCTCATTTTTTCGCAACTAAACTAATTTTGAACTAGTGCTTTTCTAATTAATTTTGTCACAACAATTCTGCTGATAAACATATTTATAGCATGGACGACAACCAGATAGATAAGATATAGATGTCTCAGGTTGTATGCATGTAGCACTGACAACGGAAATGCCAATTAAAAAAAACACAACTCTACACAATTTATAGATTTAAAATTTCAGCAAATAAATTAATTAGAATATAATTTATCTACAAAGTTTTTGAGTTTTTCTCAGTTTACGAATATGCACCAAAAAGTTTTATTGCTCTTAGCAAGAATTTTTTTTTTATTTGAATGGACTATCTGTTAGTAAAACTTTTACTGAGATTACTATACCCTACATAACTACGTAGAGAGGGCATAATAAGTGTGTGCTGATGTTTGTAACACCAACAAATATTGGACCAAGACCCACCTTATAAAATACTGATCGGCTCAAAATCACTTTTTATTTCGATTTAACGATGTCCGTCCGTCCGTCTGCCTGTCCATACATTCTTGACATTAGCACTCTACAGGTCGCTAATATTAAGAAATTTTGATGAAATTTGCAAGGACGACGTCTATGGATTTTGGTTAAAATCGCTCCATTTTTAGACCTAATGTCCATATAATCGTCCCCCCAAAATTGGCGTTTTTACACGCTGCAGGTCGCAAATACGCAGATATGTCAAAAAATTTTGACACAAGTCCGTTTTAACCCATTCTAATCCAAACATTAGATGGCTTTTAATAAGACTGGTGTAGGGTATTATATAGTCGGCATTCCCGACTTTAACATTTTAATCTTTTTGTTTGTGGTAAAAAAATGTTTGCTAATTTCAGCAAACCCCTTTTTCTGAAATTAGCAACTTTTCGTAAGCACGCTCCTGACTAAAAATTTTCTGAGCAGCGAAATTTTTTGCTGACTTTACTGACTTTTTTTGATGTAGTTTTAGATATCGGAAGATATTAGGAAGAAAATTTTATTCTTTTTAAGGTTTTTCTCATTCAATAAACTCGTTTGTCCTTCTTGTAGATACCTTAATGTTGAGTTTCAGACTTAAAGGTTTTGAACAGGTGGTTGTTTCTTTTCCCCTCCCACCTATCGCCGTAAAAATTGTCAAATATATATAAAACTTCATTAGTGGATATCTATGTTAACCCTTAAATTCATGAACTCTTAATTTTTAAAAATTTTTTATTATGTGATTTCTACATTTCACGAAAAATATAAAAAAAAAAATTTTTTTATGCTTTGTTGACAAATAGCTATATTTTAATTATCCCAGTGTAGAAAATCATTACCAGATATGTGGTTATGTAACTACATACTTGGTAATGGTAACTACTTTTGTTATTACATTTCTTAATACCTTTATATGGCGATGTCGCGAAAAATAATGAGTTGTCGTTACACACCAGCATACGAAAAATCAAAAAATATATCGTTACCTATGTGCTTACCAGTACTGACAAAAATAATGAGTCTAAAAATAGATTTTCTAAAAAATAAATTATATAAAAAAAAAATATTTTTTATTGTATTTTTTTTTTTTAAATAAAATTTGCTGGTGCGGGAATCGAACCTGGGTCTACAGATTGCCAGTCAACAGCTCTACCATCTGAGCTATATCGACATGTAATATTTAATAGATAAAAACACAATTGACCTGCTGCACACAAGCTTACTCGCCAACATACAAAAAATCAAAAAATGTGTGGTTACATATATCCTTACCAGCGTTTAAAAAATATTGAGTCTAAAAATAGATTTAAAAAAATTTTCAAAAAAATCTAAAAAATTATTTTCTATTTGAAATAATGATAAAAATAAGTCATTATCAGTCACTCATTATTATATTATATGAAAAAAAAAATATACATAAAATATACCTTTATTGTCGCCAAACTGAATTTTATTGCGAGAATAACACTTTAAATATTTAATATCCCAATTTTAGTGTTCCAATGCAATTCGTTTCCCGTTTCGTTCACTTTCGTTCCCATTGTCTTGTGTTCCAATATCAATCTGTCCTCGTTACATTTCATTTCTCCGTGCAGATCCGTTTTCCATTCCATGTCGTTCCGTATTACAATTCGTTTTCCCTTCCATTCAATTTCATTTCCATTATCTGGTTTTGTAATTCCAATCGTTCCCCATCTACTCTATTTCGTTTCCCTTGTCTAGTGTTTCATTTCCACCCTTTTCCCCGTTTCATTCCATTTTGTTTCACAATTTTTGTGTCACTATTACACTCTTTTTTAAATTCGAAGTTTCTAGCTAAAGTATTGCATTAAATGAAGGTAACTAAAAACTGTTTTACTGATGTATTATTTTAGATGTATGTAGCGGTTTGAGCTGAATAAGCAATAAGTAACAAGTTACCGTTACCAGATCATAGGTTATACAGGAGATTAATAGTGTCGGACCGAATAGTATGGCCAGAAATTGTTTTTGGTCGATAGTCGGTATGTTGAAGAATTATGGGAAAATTTTGATTGTGTGATATATTTTTTGAGTGGATTGAAATCCATGTTGCTATCAAACTAAAGTAAAAGTCCGACCTTATGACTCCAAAACTTCGGCCAAATTGGTAAAAGTTCAGCGGCTGAACAGTTAATTTTACAGCTAAACTACCAGGTTTCCCTTAAATTTGACACTCAAAATCGGCTCAATTAATGTTTTTCCGTTATAAGGATTTTCCCGCAATACCCCCGAATACCAAAAAAGAACTAATTGTAGGTGTTATTTTTTAGCCGAACTGTTTGGTCAGACACTACAGATTGATTAAATGTTTTCCTACACTGGGTATTTCTTTTATACCTAATAAAACCCATGTGAATTAAAAAAATTATTATATTATGTATATTAAAAAAATAAATTAAATGATATATTTTTACCCCTAAATTCATAAACGCTTTGTAAAATTATAGGAGGTTTATTGAACAAATTTTTTATGAAAATGACGTTTTGTAAACCTGCAATAACTTTACAAAGCATTTATGAATTGAGGGGTTAAATAATATACTACTTTCAAAAATAAATTTAAAAGAAAACTTAAAACCACTAATATACTGAAATATGCATAAAGAAACCGACAAAAACTACATAGTAGTTCATATAATAAAAGTACGAGTACGTAAATAAATATATGCATTGTTATTCATTTTTATGGATTTAATTTTAATTAAAATTATAATTTTAATTGCTATACTTTTGTATTAAATGCGCAATTTAAATAACACTTAACAAATTAATTGTAAACATCTACACCCAGGAAGAAAATTCAAAAGGGACCAGCACTGCCAAAGCGCCGAAATGGATGGTATAAGTGCTTGCCCAACGCACAAATGATAACATCGTTCCATGATGGTGGCAATTCTTTGCAAAGTCCTGGGAAAGAACCCAGAAACATAAAAATCAAACGCTTTTCCAACGCCCAAAATAAAAAAAAAAAAAAAATAAAGTGCTCTCCTGACACCCAAATAATAGCTCCGAGAAACACAATAATCAAGTGTTTTCCCTGCCACCAAATTATATATAAAAAAATGTTTTCTGGAGTTACTGTATTGTGAAGTCAAAAATAATTTATTATCCACTCTTTTTCGGATCTTCTTTTTCAAAAACAAGATGTGTTAGGAAGATAAGCGCTGGGAAACTTTTCAAGCGTTGGTAAAGCGTCCAAATTTAGGGGTTTGCCAGTACTTCTTTTTGTAAGACCGCGATCTACTTGTGCTTTCCAGTACTTCTTTTTTGTTACCATACATAATTTCTACCTGGGCACTTGTTTACAAAATAAATATCCTAGACCTGCGTTTTAGTATACTGATCGACTGAGAATCATTGTCATGCTTTTAGATAAAATTGCTCCATGTTTAATTTTATTTACAAACTGTTTTTATTTATGTACTATTGAAAAACTTCAAATTGCATCTTTTAAACAATTCAGATTTTTTCGAAATTTGATGAGAACAATTTTTTTTTAAATAAAGACCGTATATTTTCAGATGCGGCTTATAAGGCCTGTCGTGCAAAACTCATCTTGACTTTTCTAATTGGTTAATTTTTGACCCCACTTTTTAACCATTAAATATGAAATTGAGCAGCTAAAAGAAAATACGTGTCCTTTAAATTTTTCTTCTCTATAACATATCAGAAGCTCATTAAGATCTCCGAGCCCACGTTGGGAATCTCTTCTTTTCAGTAGAGGGCGTTCGTTTTTTGGTGAAAAGTTACATACTCATATTTTATTGAAATATGTATTTTTTTGTCAAATCTACCCAAACTAATAAGGACTTAATGTATTGTATTTGATTTAACTTCTGAGCCTGCTATACCACGGAAACAGGTTTGGCCACCGAATTTGTAGCCAATCGAATTCGCGCGGTTGCAAAACTTTCTTAAATAATATTTTTAGTCGTGAAAGCCAATTTGCATTTGTCTAATTCGATATTATATTACACTTAAATACTATTTAAGGTGTAATATTAAGTTTTATTAAATTAAACAAATTTTTTAAACTAAAATATTTTTTGGAAATTTTTATTATCTTTGGAATATTTTTCCAGTACCAATTTTCGAGGATATTCGCACTGTACACAATTGCTAAACGAATATAGGTTTAAAATTTATAGGAAATACGAGTAACTGGATAATATTAAGGATTGTTTTTTAGTTCATTATCCCTATCTTTAATTCTTAATACAATACTTTTGGTTTAGTAATCGGTTTTAGGTATTTTTTAAATAGGGTCCGAGAAAATTAGTTTTAATGGTTTTTCTCGAATTCCAACTAACATTTTTCCTATATGTAGCCTTAATCATCGACCCAGCACTGGGAATCATTTGAATTACGATAAGGCAGGGCAAAATTTTGCGAGGATTCCACTTCTATACAAATGTACTATTACTCCAATTTGGAGTTGTTGCGAAGTGTTAGCCTTACTTGTTTCATACTCTGTATGAAAATTTTTCATTTTAAATAGTTTTCACCCAACTAATTTAAAAACTTTTCTTACAATTTTTAAATTACATAAAATACAATACATTCATTATAAATTAAAAGTTATGGAAATTAAATTCGGTTCATTGGAGCGTATAATTTTACTTTTGTTGTATTTTAAATCGAAAACTACATTTTAGGTCAAATTTACAGTGACGGACAATACAATTGCATCAATTAGGGTTTCTTCTAATTTTATGCTTGAGGCCTTTATTTTTAAAAATCAAAATGAAAGTTAAATTGTCAGCAAAAAATGAAAGATGGTCTCAGGATTCGTATAGGATTTTAGTGTACCGTTTATTTTGCTACCCATGTCCATTTAAAAAAAGTGACAAAGTCTATACAATTTTCTTGACAATATTCTAGCTTTTCAGGGCAAATTTAGCCATTACTTTGGTTTTTAAAAATAAAGACAACGAGAATGAAATTAGAAAAACTTTAGCTGATTCCGTTTTATTATCAGCCACTGTAAGTAATATATATAAAACTTTGCTTTTCAATTATTTTGTTTTATGCAGAAAATATTTCAATTTAATTTCAGCCATTATATTAAAATAATGGGATTATAGATTTTAAAAAGGGCACATATCCTTAAATTCAAAGTGCTCGGAAGACACAAAAAACTGATTATTTCGCGAACGGTTTAAAATATTTATAGACATTTCGTTTGTTCTCAAATTCCTTTTATTCTAGGCCCAACTCAATTTAAAATTTTTTATTCAAATATAAAATTTTAATGTTTTTACGTATCAACAATAGAAAATTAACTTTGTCTTTTAATTTTAATTATTATAGCAAAATGTTGCGATATATCATATTTTTGCGTTTTATACTTACATAAGTATATTTAAATTCAAAGTTAGACAACAAGTATATGTAAATAGGTATCTATCGAGTTAGCTCGAAATGGAAGAATTAGATTTTTCTTTATAAAATGGCCCATTTTTTAAAAAGTAATATTTTTAATAAAAATTCCCAAAATTCGAAAAATTACTTGTTTGTTTAATTTTCTCATTTAATATACTTGAAATTGTTCGAATGCGGAATTTTGGTTTCTTCGGATATCATTAACGCAATTTAACCTGGAACCGAAAATGACCCATAAATTTAATTAAATGCATAAACACCTGAGTAAAAGTAGTTATATAGGAAATTATATAATTTAATATGGACTAATATGTTTATATATAGTCAAATGTAACACTATATCTTTGTGGATGTAATTATATATAGCTTTGAGTTTTCCAAAAATTTCTTATATGATGTCATATATAGATCAGTATAAATATATATGTCCCCATATATATATTTGTTCCTTTTACTCCTGCAAGGAGCATAGGAGCATATATGTATATTAATATATACCATATTTAGTTAAATATGCTATGACAATTTTAACACAGCGTCATATATAATTAGAAATGGCTTTATCGGTAAACATATAAAGTCTTATATAGCTCAATGTTAAATTTTTTTCTAAGTTGTTTTAGATATGTTTAAGTATAGCTCAATGTAAAAAAAAATTCTATGTTTTTCTGAGATATATTTAAGTATGTATGATTTCAAAATATAAAAGGCGTACTCATTATAACTCTTAAATTCCTTGTAAACCTTGTATAAATACAAGCCATATTTTTATGTATGGAATTTGACATTAAACTCATAAACACAGTTTACGGGTAGAATACAAGTTCATATAAGAAGGCTTAAAATGCTTGGTTAAAATTATGTACAACTACTTCTAAATACTTATGTGTAAATTCATAAATGCTTAATAAAGTTATAGGAGGCTTATGAAACAAATTCTGTATGGAAAATTTGTTTTGTGAACCTGCTATAATTTTATAAAAGATTTATGAATTTAAACATTAAAGTTTTATTTAAATTTTGAAATCTTAATTTAAGGGTGTTATTTTTTAGTACTTTTTAATAGTTTTTGTTTTGATCCTGAAATATAATGCGTTATATAATTATGTCTTTCTACATAAAATTAGATATGATTATATCGGGTCAAAATCCGGATAAGATTGTATATGATTTAATATATTTAGATCTTATCCGACATAATTTTATCCACCATTTTTCGGATCATAGTATATCTCCAATTACATTAAATTAGATATCATTACATATGACATCATATTATTTTTTTTTACTCGGGCATCTTTTTAAAATTATTTTTAAAAATGTTAAAAAAGGCTCAGTTTGGAAATGTCAATATAATAGTTATAATCATGGATGGAAACGAAACGATGCGGTTAACGGTAAGGGTAACACCATTTTAGATTATTTCCGTAGCGGTATATATATATTTATTTTTATTTCGATATATATATTTTAAAGGTAATGATTTTTTTTAAGAACAACGGAATTTCGATTATTTCGGTGATTGTATTTTAAGGTTAACGGGATCTAAATTATTTCGGTGACAGTATTTTAAGGGTGACGGTAGTCAGTTATTTCAGTACATACCGAAGTTTTTTGCAAACGAAAACTAAAATAAAAACAAATTAATTTAATTCATCTAAAACATTGATAAATCACATGCAATTACAAAGAGCAGAGAACTAAAAAAACGGTAGCGGTATTTTAAGGATAGCGGTATTTCATTTATATCGGTAACGCTTTTTTAAGGGTATTGATATTTCATTTATTTCGTTAAAAGTATTTTAAGAACAATGGTATTTAAGAAATTTCGGTAATGGATAATAGTATTTCGGTAACGGTAATGAAATCCCCCAGACCTGGGGACTTCAATTACAATTACTTGTAATTTGCAATTAAAAATTTTCAATTAAAAAAGTAAAATTAAAATAAAAAAAACTCAATTCGTTGGCTTAGTCGGCAAACCTGTCAAGTCCAATTTTTATGCAAATTGAGTTTTTTATGTAGTATCCCAGTGTAGAAAATCATTACCAGATATATGGTTATGTAAGTACATACTTGGTAATGGTAATTAGTTACTTTTATTATTACATTTCTTATTACCTTTATATGGCGATGTCGCGAAAAATAATGAGTTGTCGTTACACACCAGCATACGAAAAATCAAAAAATATATCGTTACTTATGTGCTTACCACAAATGACAAAAATAATGAGTCTAAAAATAGGTTTTCAAAAAAATAAATTACATAAAAAAAATATATTTTATTGTATTTTTTTTTTTTTAAATAAAATTTGCTGGTGCGGGAATCGGACCTGGGTCTAGAGATTGCCAGTCAATAGCTCTACCATCTGAGCTATATCGACATGTATTATTTAATAGATAAAAACATAATTGGCCTGCTGCACACAAGTAAGCTTACTCGCCAACATACAAAAAATCCAAAAATATGTGGCTACATATATCCTTACCAGTGTTTAAAAAATATTGAGTCTAAAAATAGATTTCAAAAAATTTTCAAAAAAATCTAGAAAATTATTTTCTATTTGAAATAATGATAAAAATAAGTAATTATCAGTAACTCATTACTATATGTTTTAAAATAATGCAGAAGGTAAGTGGGTGTCATTACTGGTAGTCCAAAAAATAATGGTATGTAATTACCGTTTCTACACTGGGATGCTAGTGTAACTCAAAACACATCATTTACAAAAAACAAAATGCCGTTATGTTGTTTTTTCTTGTTGTTATGCAGTGGTAAGCAATTCTGTCAAGTCAAAAGAAAAAAACAAAACATCGAAAACCACGCGCTAAATCCAGCTGAAAACAATACGCATTTTGTTTCAACATATTTCTTCAATAGAATTAAATGCGATTTTTGTTTATTTAACCCTGGAACACTAATCTTATTTTTAATACGTTAACGCTAATCATTAGTCAAATCGACTAACATATATATATATTACCGATTTTTTAGATATCTATATTTGAATCACAAAAAAATCTTTACAAGGTTGACAGTTGGTTTTATTTTAAATGTAAATCAATTTACAAATTTAATTTTTTTGTAAAACAATTAGTTTAAAATTTATATTAATAACAAATACTCTTGAGATCAATTGTTGAAAATAATGAATAAATAAGAAATAATAACACTAGCCTTTAGTCGAATCGACTAACATTTTGCTAAATAACTCAAAAATAGCAATACTTACTGCAACAATGTGATCATTCAGAACAAGACAACACCTTTGACTGAGAATACAAGAGAATTTAGACCGATCGGTAAAATGAGAAAAAAGCTGTGCACAAAAATGTAAGTGGTGTTAGTCGAATCGACTAACATTAGCGTTCTAGGGTTAAAAAGACAAAACATTATTAAAGATTAACTAAATAATTATTTAGTTATTTTAATTTTTTAGGTACCCAGTGTACAATTGGAGTACGAAAAGGCTGAGCCATTTATGACTTATTTTTGAGTCATTTGTGAGTATTGAAAAAATTTTTAAAAAATTTTGAATACACTCATAAATAAGAGTCTATTATGTTTCATTTATGACTCTAAGATTTGAGCACTCTGAAAATGCTCGTATTTTAGAGTCTTTTATGAGTCATAATTTCTGAGCGCTCAGAAAATGTTGGCTGGGTAACTATTACTTATAAATTTTTTCAGGTAAAACATTGTAAACTTATAAATTTTATTAGGCGATTGTCATGGATTCTGCTGACATAAATAAAAATAAAACAAAAAAAAGAAAATCTGCAAAGTCCACATTTAAAGTAGAAAATTATAAAGAGCAAATGTGCTAAGTCCAAAAAGAGCCTATAAGTCTGCAAACTTTTATTTTGGAATTCTATGATTTATTGTGGTTAAAGAAGAAAACTGCGTTTACAGATTTAAAAAAAGTTAACCCAAATAAAGTTGGACAGTTTTTTGTCTCCTGAAAAATTAAAAAAAACGGACTTGACATATTTGCCGACTAAGCCAACGAATTACTTAACATGTAATTGTAATTGAATTGAACGTGATTTCAATTACAAATTTCAAACACATTTTCAATTAAAGTTAAAATTACAAAATGTTTTTTATTAAAATTTAAAAAAAAAAAAATTGGCTGGGATAGGCGTGGCCAGGCATAAAAATAATACGACATGCTGAGTTGATGCCCAATAAAATGTAATTGTAATTAACATTTTTACAATTACGTGTAATGTGTAATTGAAAATTTTCAATAACAAATTACATGTAATTGTTGTTTTTTTAAATTACAATTACAAATAATATGTAATTGTAATTGAGTTTTTTCAATTACAATTACATGGAATTGTGTAATTGCATGTTTAATTAATTACAAAATGTAATGATGCCATCCCTGGTTGTAATTAAAAAAACTTTTTAAAATGGTAATTCGGTCTGTTCCCGGATATTCTACGAAAATTGATTATTTTGAGTGTTGCTTTGTTCGGTGCTAAGATTAAATACGACAAATTAGAAATAGTTGTTTTACAACAAATAGAGAACAAATTTCCTAGAACCAATGATTGACAACTGAATGCTTCAGTTGGCAAATCTATTAATTCCATAACTGTTTTTTATAAATTGCTGTTAAATTACAAATTTAGTGATTTAATGTAATAGTGTTAATATTTATTTTCGGGTAAATTTGTTTTGAATTTAAAGTTTTATAAAATTCAGAAAGTGAAGTTACTCGATTTGGCAAATGAAGCATCCAATTTATGCATTTTCTAGTACTATCATCAGGTTGTCTGTATGGGGTCTTTTCTAGGTTATAATAATATTTGAGTTTTTTTATTTATACAAACTCCTAAATAAATTGAGAATCAAACTCAATTGAGAATCTGGAACTGATTCTACGTCAGCCACACCTTCCATATAGGACCTCAGGAACTGGTTTCAGAACCAGTTCCATGGAATCGGTTGCAGTGGAACCAGTTGCAGAATGGGTGTGGTTGGCTACCGGTTGTAAAAAATTTTCCTGGGATGTTAATTCATAATAAGGAAATTGGCTTCGACCTAAATTCATAAATTTCTAATTAATAAAAATAATAAATTTTAATAAAATAGCGTGGAAAGGAGTTGCACCCGACTGCCGAATTATCATATTTTTATTTTTATTTTTTTTTATAAATATTTTTTATAAAAAATTTAATTATAACTGTTATATTAAAAAAAAGCTATTGATATTTCCAAATTAAATATTTAAAAAATTTTTAAAAATAAACGGGAAAAATTTGTTTAATTTTGTATATAAACTGTTTGACTTTTCAAAATCGAATCATAAATCAACACTTTTTGAAAACCAACAATTTTACTTAAAAGTACCCTTTGAGTTCTAATATATGAACGATCATCCCAACAAAACAATATTTGCATGGGAATATCTGTCACATATTTAGTTAAAATATGGTTCTACCTCAAGACAGTCAACCAGTTCATATAAAAAGTGTTAAGTACAATCATCATTTTCTTATTGCTGACAACTGGGGTGGGGTGGGGTGTAGTGCTGATAAAAATATGAGTAGTGGGTATCGAGCATCGAGTATTTGTCTTTTTGTTTGGGTACTCGATACTCAAAACTACTACTCGATATTTTCAGAATTGTATTTTGGACAGACAAAATATATAAAAATGTGACTCAGCTAAAATATTTACCACAAAAATGTGACTCCGCTAAAATATTTATCACAAAACTACAACTCTGCCAAAAGAAAAAATCAGAAGTAAAATTTTAAAAATATATATTAAAAAAACTATGAAAAATGAAATGAATAGTTGGTGAAAAAGTTTAAAAATATGTTTATAAATTTAAGTATTGAATTAACGTAAATATTTTCAAAGAATTTTACTAAAAAATTTTAAAAAATTTCAAATTTAAAAACCGTTAAAAGTATCGAGTAGTATCATGTATCCAAATCAAAAATATCGAGTAGTATCGAGTATTCAAAAGTAATCGAATTTACCAGCACTAGTGGGGTGATGCCTATGAAACAATTGTATTCTCTATCAGGAAAATGAAACGACAAATAAAATCTAATATGACAATATCATATGAGAATTTCGACTTGAGGTAAAATAAAATTCTAACTAAATATATGAAAATGTACAAAGTCCGAGAAATTAATTTTTGTATTTTATAATGCAAAAATTTAAATAATTTTGAACAAATATATTAGTGGTATTCATCTAAATGTATTTATGCCCTCGTAAACCGTGTATATTTGTAATCGCGTATATAAATACACCCAGAAAACAGATTCGGTACTGACAACCCCATTTGTTGCCAATCGAATGGTTCATTTCCAGCAAATGAATTTTTCGGTTGCAACTACCGAATTATTCTTGATACAACTGAAATTCCGTTGCCACAGTCAAATTAGTCCTGTCTCAATTGGCTTTCTGTTGCCACAACTAAAAAATTCGGCTACCACAACCGAACCATGCGATTTGCTACAAATGCGGTTATCAGAACTGAATCTGTTTTCTGGGCGTAACTTTAACTGTTTATTTGAATGAACGCACCCTTTAAAACTATTCACATTTCAATTTTGCATTTAGCCACTTTTTCGATCTTTTCATAAATTGAACACAGAATTTTTTAAATTTGTATTATTTAAAAACAAATAAAACAGAAAATAAAAAACAACACACAAAAAAATTCAAAATCATTTTATTTTTGACAATATTCAAAGGAGTGTATAAATACGAAAAAGTTTACATATAAAAATGTAAGCGTGTATTTACGAGGGCTCGTAAACTAATTTTGATATTAATCGAGTAAACTTACAACATATACACAGTATACGAGGCGTAAATACTTTAAATGAATACCTTTATTATGATTTATGACTGGACAAATGGTAAAACAGTTCAATTTTTAAAAGACGTTTTTACATTTCTATTAAATTTATGGGTCATTTTAGGTTCCAGGTTAAAGTTGGTTAATGGTATCCGACGAAAAAAATTCTGTGTTTGAATATTATTAAGTATATTTAATGAACAATTTAAAAAAAAATTCCAATAGGTCATTTTCGGAATGGGTTTACGTTTGCTAAAAAATAGAAATCTAATTCTTCCATTTTGAACTAATCCCAGTGTAGAAACGGTAATGACATATCATTATTTTTTGGAGTACCAGTAATGACACCCACTTACCTTCTGCATTATTTTAAAACATATAATAATGAGTTACTGATAATGACTTATTTTTATCATTATTTCAAATAGAAAATAATTGTTTAGAATTTGTTTTTTAATTTTTTTATATCTATTTTTAGACTCAATATTTTTTAAACACTGGTAAGGATATATGTAACCACATATTTTTTGATTTTTTGTATGTTGGCGAGTAAGCTTACTTGTGTGCAGCAGGTCAATTATGTTTTTATCTATTAAATATTACATGTCGATATAGCTCAGATGGTAGAGCTGTTGAATGGCAATCTGTAGACCCAGGTTCGATTCCCGCACCAGCAAATTTTATTAAAAAAAAAAAATACAATAAAAAATATTTTTTTTTATATAATTTATTTTTTTGAAAATCTATTTTTAGGCTCATTATTTTTGTCAGTACTAGTAAGCACATAGGTAATGATATATTTTTTGATTTTTCGTATGCTAGTGTGTAACGACAACTCCTTATTTTTCGCGACATCGCCATATAAAGGTAATAAGAAATGTAATAACAAAAGTAACTAGTTACCATTACCAAGTATGTAGTTACATAACCACATATCTGGTAATGATATTCTACACTGGGATGATATCAAAACTGGGGGGAGTAATGAATTAAAATCGAAAAATCATATTTTAAGGGACAGCCGTGCAAACTTATGCAGATTTTATACAAGTTTGTAATGATCTCATTAACCCAGCTAAATCTTTCATTACCAAATAAGTGATTATACACTTAAAATAATATGTCAGTAGAAAAATCTGTCAAATGTGTTTCAAATCGATTTGACAAATTTTCAACAAATTTTTAGTTGAAACACTGATGTAAACAAACATTTTAGTTATCTTCATTTAACACTGTACTAAAAATCCTCTGTACTTTAACTAATTTTGAGGGTTAATGTTCAAAACTATTTATAACTAATTTTTAAGAACCCATTTGTTAAATTTTACAAAAGTTGTTGTTAAAATATAATATTTTCATGTTTCTGTTATTACCCGGTAAATGGCGCCACCAGTGTATCCGAAGTTTTAAAGATGGGGATATTTCTTTCCTCCCGATTTTTTAAAATGGCCCATATCTCGAAAACTAAGAGAGATAGAGCAAAATTGACGAAAATTTCGACTACTCCTAACCCAGCGAAAGGAGTTATCTCTATCGAAAAATGGACATTGGTGGGTCCTTGGACCCTCGGAAGTTGCTAATAAAAATTGCACACTTAACAAAATGGCCCATATCTCTAAAACTAAGCGAGATAGAGCAAAACGGACAAAATGTTTGCTCCGATGGAGTGTCCTTATATGCCGTTAGATGATATGGACTAGGTCCGGGGAGGGTCCTGAGACCCTAAGTTTAAAAAATTTTATGATTCAATATAATTACAAATATAATTGTGGTTTTGCTAATTTCTTACTTAAATTTAGATTTGTTAAATTTAACAAAAAAATGTTTTAAAATCAACAAATTTTATTTTAAGCCAAAAAACAGGAATAAATTTTATTAAAGTAACAAATTTTCTTTTTCAGCCAGCAGACTTATTATTTTGAGTATACAAATAAACTAAAATTTTTACTACTTATAATTTGGCGCCAGTACTAGTTACTTTTGTTAGACGAAGTTGTTTTTATAAGCAGTATAGCATAGGCGCGACGACTTATTTTTTTTTTTAACTTTATTTCTTTATTTATTGGATCTTTCTTATTTCAGAAAATAACAATAAGTATTAAAATCTTAAATCAACTAATAATTTCTGGGTCTATTGCCATTGCAATATAAAATCCATTTTTCGTTGCGTAAAATGTTCATCTTTCATGTGGTTCCGCGAGGGCCAATATGTCGACCCTCTTGAGGCGAATATGTCCATTATAACATAGTAGATCCTGTGCAAGAGGGTTTGGATGAGTTGCCAGTTTTCGTACATATTTAGAGCAGAAGGTTTTTATTTCGTCGCGAACAAATGGAATATTAAGGTCCTTATGAATAATCACGTTATTAATATACCACGGGTCGCCAGTAATTAGGCGCAATATTTTATTTTGTCGTCTTTGTAATTTTTCTATATTAGAAGCAGAAGCTGTTCCCCATAGTTGGATTCCATAGGTCCATATTGGCTTAATAATAGCTTTGTAGAGTAGAACCTTGTAGTTTAGGTTGAGAGCAGAATGGGGACAAAGGAGCAACTGAAGCTGTAAAGTTTTAAGTTTAAGTTGTGTGGATTTGGATTCAATATGTTGAGACCAGGTTAGGCGACGATCAAGGTGTATACCAAGATATTGTATGTGATTTTGCTCAGGGATATCGATGTTATTTATCTTCAGTTTGGGACAGTTTCCCTTTCTCAAGGTGAAAGTAACATATGCGCACTTTGTTGGATTTACTTTTATTTTCCACTTGTGAAGCCATTTTTCGAGTTCCTTAATATGAGCCTGCAGACAACTAGAAGCAATTACTGGATTTTTATGTACGCTTATAAACGCTGTATCATCTGAAAAAGTTGACGTGTGTATCAGGTTATTAGTAGGCATGTCTGAAGTAAAGAGTATATACATGAGAGGACCAAGTATACTGCCTTGGGGAACTCCTGCTGTGATTTTTCTTGAGTCTGAGATGTGATCTTTGTACTTTACTACAAATGAACGATCCATTAAATAATTTCGCAGTAACTTGTGCGTATTTAGGGGTACCAAGGAGCTTATTTTATATAATAACCCATCATGCCAGACTTTGTCGAAGGCTTGGGAAATATCTATGAAGAGTGCTGAGCAATAGAGTTTGTCCTCGAAAGCATTTCTGATAAGAGTAACTATTCGATGAACCTGTTCTATGGTGCCATGATCCTTTCGGAATCCAAACTGATGAACGGGAATGATGTGGTGATCGTTTAGGTATGGGGTCAACGCATTTAAAAATACTTTCTCAAAGAGCTTTGATAAAGTTGAAAGTAAGCTTATCGGGCGATAAGATGATACTTGGCTAGCGTCCTTACCTGGCTTAGGTATCATAATTATTTCTGATATTTTCCATGATTTAGGGTAGAAACCAGTTCGCAAGATAGAATTGAAAATGAATAAAACTAGTTTAAGGGCAGATGTTGGTAGCTCACGAATCATTTTTCCTGAAATTTTATCCATACCAGGGGCTTTATTTGTTTTTAATTTTTTAACTGCTGAAGTTAAGGACGAGAATCGAATTTTCATTGGGGAAACAACAAGGTCTTCAATAGCTGGCAAAGTTATGTCTGAGCTAGAAATATTAGGCGTGAACACTGTTTCGAGGTGATCGGCAAAAACTTCTGCTTTCTCTTTATGGGACCTAGCCCAATTACCATCGCTATAACGAATAGCAGATTCGTATCTAGTTGGGTTTTTAAGTTTTTTGGTGACTTTCCAAAGACTATAATCCGTGGATTTAGTTGGATTTAGACCTTCTAAATATGCCTTTAGAGCTGACTGTTTATCCTCCAAAAGAGCACTGTGAAGGGTTCTTTGACAGTGGTTTAGTTGACTTTTCAAGGTAGGAGAGCGATGTAGTTGCCATTGTCTTCTAAGATTTCTCTTTTCTTTTATAAGATTTTGAATAGTTGTTGAATATTTATTATTTTAAGGGCCGTCGTAGCGTTCAAAGGGTGTAGCTACTTTAGCTGCAGTTGATAATGTTTCGGAGAACACGTTTATAGCATCTTGTATTTCATCATCGGATTTCAGTGAAATATTTTGAGATACGTGTGAGCTTACATACTTTCTATATTTGAGCCAGTTAGTATGTCTATTAGGGAAACAAAAAGGTTTTTCGATGGTTTGCCCATTAAGCATTGAAATAATAGTGGGAGAGTGGTCATAAGACAGGTCGAACAAAGAGATTGCAGAAAGCTGATCGCGTCTGATATTTTTAATGACTGCAAAATCTATTAAATCAGGAGTCTTTTGTAGATCTGAAGGCCAATAAGTGGGCTGTCCTCCAGATATAACGTCAAGTTTAAGAGATGAGATAGCTTTTAATAGCTATCTACCCTTAGGAGTAGTGAGTCGTGAGCCCCAGAACGTATGCTTTGCATTGTAATCTCCTGCCGCTATAAATTTATTGCCTAGAGTTTTGTAAAAATTAATAAATTGATCATCTGTTATTTTGTGTCTTGGGGGACAGTATAAAGAAGATATGGTGATGTTTGTGGCCGAGAGGCATATTGATGAGGCTTGAATATGATCTGTTTTATATTCCAGCATTGGAAAATGGCGACTTATTTAATTAAAAAAAGAATATGAAATAGTAACTACTTACATTTTAACCACTAAAAAGTATATGAGTAAGCCTTATTATTTAATAATTTCTAACCACTTATTTTTTAACTGTTTATCAGCATATGAATAACTACTTATTTTGGTAACTACTTATTTAGAAGTAGATTATATTTCTACTGCTTATTATTTAGATACATATTAGTAATGTGCACCCATTACAGAGATTTTGCTGAGCAGATAGTATTTTGAGCTTGCTAAATCTTAATAATGTACGCTGAAGACCTTTCATTATACTTGTAAGCTGGTAGTAATTACTGGTATAAAAGAACTTATTTAAATTTTTGAAAATTTTCAAAATCTCGGAAACATTTTGTTTTCATTTTGTGCATTTTAACTACATTTTTCGTAAGTAAAACTTAGCATACTTCTAAAACTTAGAGTATAGGAATACGTGTATCTTTCAATATACATATACCTCTGGCTTTGGATATATAAATGCGATTGTCTGTACCCGAGTAAAGAAGAGTATATATAACCTACATTTTTTTATATTAAAATATATGATAATATAAAATATTGTATGCGACCTTATATGTTTTTATATGATGATATATTATAAAAATTTTTTAGGAATTTTCTCATATGTAATCATATTAAATCATATATCAGTATTTGCTTTATTGCAAATTTTATATATAGGAATATATTATTGATAAAACCGTCCAAAATTTTATATATAAATAGATACGAAAAATATTTTTAATTTTATTTTTTATATAACAATATCGTCGGCTTGCCTGCAAGTAGTAGTGTTCTTTAACATATTTTCAGGAGGGCGAAAAAACTGATTTATATTATCATTTTAATATATGTCATTGACATCATATGCCTTAATCATGATTGTAGTAAATAATGTCGTGAATCATTAGGGCATATGATGTCAATAAAATATATAAAAGGATAAAATAAATCAGTTTTTTCGCCCTCCTTAAAACCTGCTAAAACCAAAAACATAGCACTACTTGCAGGCAAGCCGACGATATAAATTAGTTAATATCAGAGCCAAGTTCGAGATTAACTAATATATTCGAGATTAATATATTATTTGATCAAAAACTTTTTTTTTATATGTTTTACTCAATTTTTTCATTAAATTAATATTTTCGGAGCTTTTTTTGAATATTATTGTAGAGCATATTCAGCTCCATAAATCGGGAACTATAAGCCTCCAACAAAAAAGAAGTGCATTGCCGGGCTAACCAAAAGAAACCAAAGAAAATTCCCATATTTGATAAAAAAAAAATGATCTAGTCTTTAAATAATAACGGCTTTTACATTAACGTCTTTAATAGTTACTCATTATAATTATCAACAGTAGCCCTCGGCTGATAGGTGTGTAGGACCCGAAATCCTGCTGCCCTCCAATACAAAGTTGTTTTTATCATTTAAATTTAATCATATCATATTGTATTAACTTATATCCAATTTGATTTGGACAAAATTCGGATATAAGTTTATCATTTGATATAACTTTGTATCCTTTTAAATACAATAATATCCGATTTGATACAATTTAATATAACCATTTTTCGGATGAAATTATATCCAGTTACATATTGCAAATATATCCGTTCACATATAATTTTATATCCATAAAATTTTTTTACTCGGATATTTAACTGTCTACAACCTTTATCAATGGAACTAGGTAACTGAAATAAATGTAAATCAAGTTTAGTTATGTGTTTATATTTAAGTTTAAAGTCATATAATATTGTATGGAAGTTTTCAATGTAAACAGACAAAGCCTAAAATGTAGAAGTGTATGAAAGGATTTTATACACTTAACAAAAATATTGTAATTGCAAATCTTAATGCAAATATTGTGTTTATGTGTTTATATGGTAAACACTGTTCTACAAAAAAAAGGTGAATGATATTGCAGTGGATTTACGAAAACTGGGGAGGGTGTGCTGACTTCGAATCTGCAACTAGTTTGTTAAAATTGGCTCTAGATTTTGCACAATTCGCGACTTTACCATTCTCCATTTTTCAATAAATTTTTTCAATAAAAATTTAAAACATCTTCAGATCAACTAAAAATCTACAATAAAATACCCACAGACCAGGTACAGTCCAAATTGTTAAGTAATATTCCTTAATTGCAACATGTTAGTATTTATACGGCATGTTGTGTTAGGATGTTATACACAAAAATAAAAAACAACCGTGTAAAAGTTTCTTTGCTTTAGTTCTAATTTCTATAAATAGAATTAAAAGCTTGAATGTTAAAAAGCACGAATCATTGCTTTACATATTGAAGGAACTTCAATGAAAAAGCACAACTACAACATAGGGAAAAATAATAGCTTTGTTAAAGACATGTGGTTTTCGTTAGTTATAATAATGAAAAATGGATAAGTAAAAATGTTTGAATTTACTTCTCAAAATGCATTTCTTTGAAATTGAACATATATATCTATAGAAACTAAAATCTACATTATAGCCTAGAGAGGACCCCATAAAGACAATCTGATGATAGTGAGCGGTGTCACTTGAAAATGCATTAATTGTCAACCATTGGTTCTAGGAAAGTTTTTTTCATAAGTTTTTCTCTATTGGTTGTAAAATAAAAATTGTAAATTCTATTTAGAATTTCTAATATTTGATCATAAACCGAATAAAAATAACACTCATTGTAAAAAATTTATAATTTAGTAACTATAGCTCCAGACAGAAAACCCTTTACACAGTTTATTAAGTGTGTATCAATATCTCAATAACTTTTGTAAATATAAATCGACTGCAAAGTTGTGCGACTTGTAAATATTTTCTTATTTTATATATGGAAAATAAGGTAGTGATTGAACAAAATTGAGGCTAATTTTTCTAGTGGGCATTTTTTTGTATGGAAGTTAGCCGCCAGTTAAAATACATTTCATTTTGTATACAGTTCTTTAAATCTTTTAGTGTTTTAAGAGGTGTACACGTAAAAATTAATCGCCAACTGTAGAAGCTTGTGCTAACCAATAAATTCAATTAGCACAACCATATTACAATGCAATTCCGAAATATTTTGTGTAATGCAGATAACATTCAGTTATATTTAGAAGCAAAAGTTTGTTATGAAAACCAATAGGCAGTAACCAAATGCTTTTTGGAAAGTGACAAAATTTTTGTCGGTGTATATGTATATAAAATTGGTTGTTTATTTTCTGAGTACGTACATTTCTATGACTCAATACACTTATATATCTCAGTAGAAGTGTGTGCTTGAGTGTATTTATTTTGTACCTGTTGCAAAGTGATAAGTGTTTTGGGAATATTTCATCGACAGATATGTGAAGCTGTCTGTGTGTCTTTAGAAAATATTTACTCGTTACAGGATTACAAATTTTGTCAGTATTAAACGGCAGTGCATACAAGTACATAAGGCAAAATGTATTTAAAAAAAGTTAGTTTTAGACAAAATTATAGAAAAATCAGTACATTTGAGCCCGAACGCGTTTAACAGACTTTTGTACTAACTTTTTTTATAAGTTTACCAATATTTTGCTGGGTTAATACTAAAAACATGCGAAGCCTTGTGGTGTGTTTTGATTTCGTCCCTATATTTGCTTTCAATTTTTACACGATATCTTGAGAGAATTAAGTAATCTGCAAACAGTAATCTGGCTCCCTTTTACATAATTAAACAAGTGATGTGAACCACTTTTGTGTAAAGGATTATTCACTGTCGTGTTTTTAAACAATATACATAAAAATAATACGATTTAATCTGATTATCGACCTTACGACATTTGCCCAAAAAGAGGGCTTCAAATATAGAAACTTGTGTCTGCTTACTTCAGAATATGGGACTGGCCGGTAAAAATGGTTTTCACCTGATTTTCCAAACTGATTACAAATCAAAGAAAAATAAATGACACAAAATTCGAGAACCGATTTTACTAGCAATCTATGAAAGTTAACACATTTTTTGCCAAAAGTGTAGAATTGTGCCCAAATCCACAAATCCAGTAGTCATCAAAACACATTATTTATTAGAAACAGTAACGTAAACAAAACACGCTATTAAATATTTTTAATACTTTTAGATAGTTTTTCCAACCTGAACAATAAGGACAATTTTTGAACATATAAATTAAATTTTTGCCCAACTACGCACACAAACAGTAAAAATTGTATAATCTTCTAAGTTAATATTAAAAACTTCGGAAGAAAATTATCAAAAATTAAGCGGTTGGAAAAGTGTAACAGTTCCTATAAAATAGAAAAACGTCATCATATTTTTCATTAACTGAAATAGTTTAAATGGTGTTCTCGATTTGCAATTAGAACAGGTTAGTAACCAACATAAGCTATAAAAAATCATTTAGTTTGCTTTCGTAGTTAAAAATTTAAAGTCAAATATCTGAACAATGTGAACCCTGTTACACTTTTGCTCGTCAGTGTAGTTAGTGCTTAAACAAATTTTTATTATTTTGTAATTTTTTTTTGTATATTATAGTCCTCGCATAATCTTGCAATAAATTAATTTTCCATAATTTTGCTTATTTCTTTCAGATAAAAAAAAAATAATGATAAAACATCCTGTTCACAAAGATATCTATGTAAAAAATATTAAAAAGAAATACTGAAACAATTGCGATGAAATACAAGTTAATCATAACTACTAACTTCAAGTTAAAAGAGATAGAATTAATAATATCTACAAAAACAACACAAAAATAACAACAGTAGATGAAAAATGAAAAACAGTAGAATAAACAAAAAAATTATTTTTAAAATTAAAAACTAACAAAAGAGATGAAAAACGACGTTTTGTTCATAAATATGTACAAAAGAATATTGCAAAATTTAGCGGCATTAAGAAGGAAAGCAATCGAAACAGGATATACTTATAGAACAAGAAAAACAAACAGTTAACAAGTAATAAAAATACAGTAAAACACTTAAAAAATCGATAGATTAACAACTGATTTTGTTGCGCATACATAACTACATATATATTTAAATTGTAATATATATCCGCTTCCGCCTTTGCTTAGAGGGCCATTACCGCAATTACTCTCTAAAGGAAAGAAGTAAAAACAACGGAAACAAAACAACCAAAACAAAAGCGAAAATATAATTTGCTGGCATGTTACACATCAAATAATACAACAGTATCGCCAAGGAACAGTTATCAAAGCGTGTGTTGATAACAAATGATGGAAAATTTACAGTTTTATATTTATCCTCAACCTTATCATTGTTATGTTTGAAATTTATCACACAATATGTTGTAAACTCCCTCAAACTATATAACTGAATCAACGAATATTCTTATATATCGCTGTGAATAATTGTTTTGTAGCGTGTGTCGGTTTTACATCGCTTCATATATATATAAATTTTTATTTTGCCACAACATTTTTTGGTAGTTTCCGTTGATTCTTTCAAACAACATTTCCTGATAATCGTTGATTGTTACACATTTTGTGTTTAGAGGGCATAATAACACATATTTCTTTGTCGTTCTTTGTACAAATCTACCTTATTTTGTTGATATAAAACGGAAGTTGACATTTTCAAAACCGGAATTTTATACCCGCCTCAAAATATAATATGGCACGCAAAACAACTTTTGATGGTAAGTTATTATTATCAATCAGTTTTAATATTCTTTATGAAGAGTATAAACGAATTTTTTTTACAAAGTCAAATCATTACTGTGGGACAATTTATACTAGCAAACATGTGGGAATAAAAATTAATGCCATTAATCGGTATTGGAAGGCCAATATCTTCTCAAAAACACTTGAATCTAACTGCAAAAAACTTCTTTTAAACAATTATTTCTTTTTCATAAGCGTTATTTTTCGTACCTTTTTATATGTTTGTTAAATTTTTATTTGTACGATAAATTTAAAAACAAATATATTTTTTTCGACCTTTAATTCTGCAAAGAAAAACACAGGCCAACGATGAAAAAACTTTTTCAATAAATTTAGCTAATTTCTGTGTAATTTTCTGTGCTGATTCCGAAAAAAAATAACAAAAAAAGTCGTATCACCCACCAATTTCTCACATTTCAATATTAAATAAAAATAAATTTTATTAACCAAAATGAATAACAAATATTTTTACAGCTAAAATGCTTTAAGTTGGCAATATATTCTAGTGCTATAGGGTTAGCAATAACATTGTTACGTAGTTGGATTGGTCTAGTATAGAAAACTATAGAATTTTCTGGAAGAAAATATCCCGAGAGATAGGATGTACTGAACACGTCAATCTGGTAACACTACATTTAAGTATACACCACCTACACTGTTAAATGCCATAAATAATGTTAAAGGCTCAGTTACCCAACCGTAAACGTATCTGTAACGAATCAGCTGTTTCGAAACCACAAGAAGAAATGTAAACGGCATCGTAACACGTAAATGATCCGGCATCGAAACAGCTGAATGATTTTAGTCGGAAAAAATATAAAATGAATAAAGGAAATTGATTCAAACAACAAATAAGGAATAAAAATTAACAAATAAATGGAAAAATTTAGAATAAAATATAAAACCACATGAAATAGATGCTAAATAGTAATGTCGTTTACGATAATCTATAAGTGTACTTTTTAGCTACGGTATGGTACAGTTACATCACATTTACGTTTAAGGTCCCATAATCCGCCCTTAAGTGTTATAATCATAGACGTGTAGCATGTTCCACAGCCATGACCATAAAAGACCGAAAGTTACGTAGGAAAACGAAGTTGCGCATTAACATTTGTGAAGTGAAGTTGCACTTGAACATTTGTGCTGTTAAGTTGCGCATGAGAGATGGTATAGTTAATTGCGCTTTAGACTGTGTATAGTGATTTGCCCATAGAGTTTGTGTGTTTGTTATATTAGCTATGTTTTCGACTTTACTCGTAAAAAACCTCAAAGTGCATAAAAACGCGTTTAAGACGAAAACTAACACATTACTTTTCGTATGCACGTTAACTTTCAACACGGATAATTATCAACGTTGAAAACTAAACATATATACATTTTCACATCTAACGTAACTTATTCGCACTACTTCCTAAAAACTTTTGCCGACGTACGTTCGATTATAATGGAAAAATTATGAACATAACCTGTTTAAAATTTTTTTATACTACAATCGGTTTAACGTAGATTTGCTTTAAATAATTAACGATGATAGTCATAAGACAAAATACAGCTATTGTTGTATTTAAAGTAATACAGTGTTAAATAAACAACTGTAGAAGCTTAAAATTTATCTAACATCGGAGAAAAGGTTATGCTAGAAACTTTATAAATATAGTTTTTGTGAATATATTGGCTTTAGCGCCACCTAGTAGGTAAAATTTTTGTGAAATCTTTTAGTTCTATACAAATAATATACATTCTAAATATGGGGCAAATCGGAACATAACTACAATGATAAATAGTATTTTCATAAACCTCAACGACACACAGTGTGGAATTTTCATATAACGAGCGGCCAAAAGTAGAAGGAGTTATCGTAGAGTGATACAATTTGGCACGCTCCTTTATATTGACCAGATATACAAATATTTTCAGTTTGGTAAAAATCCGTCCGAGGATTCGTGTCCTTCCCATATATCCTGAAATTAAAAAGTGCCATAATAAATGAAATAAATATTGATACTTCTTGAAATTTTGTATATGAATTACTTATAATGCCCTTCATTTTTCGACCAAATTTTGTTCAATTCGGAGCAAGGATACGCATAGCTCAAAAATGTCCTTTTTAAGAAAAGTCAAAAAAATTGAAAAAAATTACAATTGCTTGAAGTTTTGTTTGTATACAGAACACTTAAGATATTTTAAATGCGACTAAATTTTTTTATCCAATTTAGAGCAAGGATACACAAAGATTAAACATATCCTTTTTTTTAAAAGCCAAAAGTACTTCTTCGTGAAAATTCTAACTGATTACGATATTGATACTAACGATATTTTTGTTTAATTTACAGTAAGAAAATTTTTGCCTTGAAAATATCCTTTTAGAGAGGATTCAAGTTCTCTTTATATGTATCTATATCCAGAAATAAAAATATATTATTTAATATATAAACTTTCAAAAACTTTCTACCACAGTACACAACGATATCAAAACTACATTAAATCGCAAGATATTATTAAAATTTAGAAAGGTTTTATTAATAAATAAAAATTCAAAACAAATAATAAGGAATATTTCTAATCACTGAAGCTATCACACTCAGAAAAACTAGTATCGTGTTGTACACAATTGCCTGCATTTTGTCCTGTAATAACATACTCTATAATTTCGTAGTAGTTTCTAGTGTTTGCAATATTTTTTTTTTCTCTCGAAATGTACAACTTGGGTTCGGTTTGTAAAATCATTCTTTCGATTAAGTCCTTATTAGAGTATTCTCTGCTGTTTTTATTTGCATGATTTAATCGAGTATTTCTGAATACCTTATGGCTTCTTCTGATAACATTCCTATAGGAATTGTACAATGATTTTAAATGTTTTTAGTACCCTGTGGGATTTCGACCAGTACGTTTTTATTTTGGTAACTATAAAATGTATTCCCTTAAGGGGGTTAAATACTGTAACAACAGAATTTTAAGGGGCATATTTAAACGGTTGTCAAAAATTCAAATAACAATATTTTTACTATATTATATTTTTATTTAAAATACATATTATTGTTGTATTTTTAAAAAAATTAGTTTTAAATTTCTCCAACCAAAATCGCCAGGGTTGCCACTTCATTATTAGACTTTTTTTTAAAAGGCAAAATTGGCTGCCACTGTACAGCCTTCACTAATTATTGGAAAATAAAAATGTAAAGTGATTCTTAATACCAGATAAATTCTCTAGTCCTTATCGTGGCTCGATTTTTTTTTTAAATATTTTTTTAACAAAGTTTTTACACAAACTTGAAAATTCCAAAAAAGGCAAGAAAAAACAATTTTAGTTGGGAATATAAAATTTATTTTACTGAAATTCAAAAAAAGAGCCACGATAAGAACTAGTATTTTGTGGAATACGAAAGAAAAAACTGGATCGAAATCGGTTACAGTGGCAGCCGATTTTGAACGCATGGTAGCGAGAAAAACGCGTTTGAAATCTAAAGTTAATTTTAAGCTAAGAAAACAGTAAAATTTCAAAAAATTGTAAATGAAGAAAAGTTATATCTCCTAGCTTACTACATTTCCACCAAATTTGGGGCGAATCGGTTAATGGGTATTTGATATATTAAACATACATAATACTACTCATATTATTTTGTAAAAATGCTATAATTTTGTATAGTTTTTAATTTATTTCGTAATTTTTTTCCATTTTTATATAAATTGATTACTTTTATAACTTATATTAAGCCATTGGCACCTGCCCCATATGACGAGTCTTCAACATCCATCAAAGAATCGTCGTTGGCTTTTCTCTGAAAACTGCGTGCAATTTTACATCTTTTGATGTAGTTTTTATCTTTTTATTCTGCCCTGTTACAATATATACGATTTCTAATAAAAATAAGTTAGTAAAAATGAAAACAAAAAGTGTTACACACAAATTTACTACATAGAGTTTTTCTTTGGGACTAAAACATATTTTACAAAAAAATATGTGAAAATTTAATTTCTTCCAATTTTTTATTGAAATTTTCGGAGCATTATGAAATTTTAAATGCGTTATGAAACTTTAAATGCTTTCTTCTCAAAACTTAATTTTCACACACTAGGTCCCTTTTCTCGGAGAAGGTCACATATATTAAAAAATGAGAACGGTCTTTTTATGTCTTTTTTCTGAAAGTCTGCTGAAGTTTGTAATTCCAAAAAATTGTACTCTTTCGTTTTGTTTACATTCAAAATAACGGTACAATTCATATGATTAATATAAAATTAACAAAAATAATGCTAACATATTTTGATATTATGTATCTAAATAGAAATTATAAATTAATACAGAATTACCGACACATATTTTTTTGTTAACCCAATAAATCATGCCTAAATTTCTAGGTATTTGCATAAAGTTAAACAAACACCAAACAAGAATGACTTTGAACCAGCATAACTTTTTATACCCTACACCACTATGTGGTCAGGGTATTATAAGTTTGTGCTGATGTTTGTAACACCAAAAAATATTGGTCGTAGACCCACCTTATAGTATACCGATCGGTTCAGAATTTTTTTTTTATTTCAATTTAACGATGTCCGTCTGTCCGTCCGTCCGTCTGTCTGTCTGTTTGTCCATGCAATCTTGTGCGCAATCTACAGGTCGCAAATATTAAGATATTTTGATGAAATTTGGTACGCAGAACTATGTTGGCCCAAGGACGAACAAGTTTGATTTTGGTGAACATCGGTCCATGTTTAGACCTAGTGCCCATATAAGGGTCCTACCAAAATTATACTCTTTATACGCTGCAGGTCGTAAATATTAAGATATTTTGATGAAATTTGGTACACAGACCTATATTGGCCCAAGGACAAACAAGTTTGATTTTGGTGAACATCGGTCCATGTTTAGACCTAGTGCCCATATAAGGGTCCTACCAAAATTAAACTGTTTATACTCTGCAGGTCGTAAATATTAAGATATTTTGATGAAATTTGGTACACAGACCAACATTTGCCCAATAACGTAGCCTATTGATTTTGGTGAACATCGGTCCATGTTTAGAACTAGTGCCCATATAAGGGTCCTACCAAAATTATACTATTTATACGCTGCAGGTCGCAAATATTAAAATATTTTGATGAAATTTGGTACACAGACCTATATTGGCCCAATAACGCAGCCTGTTGATTTTAGTGAACATCGGTCCATGTTTAGACCTAGTGCCCATATAAGGGTCCTACCAAAATTATACTGTTTATACGCTGCAGGTCGCAAATATTAAGATATTTTGATGAAATTTGGTACACAGAAATATATTGGCCCAATAACGCAGTCTATTGATTTTGGTGAACATCGGTCCATGTTTAGACCTAGTGCCCATATAAGGGTCCCCCCAAAATTGGCTTGGTTACAAACTGCAGGTCGCAAATATTAAGATATTTTAATGAAATTTGGTGCGCTGACTCACATTATAGAAAATTTTGACACAAGCCCCATTTTAACCCATTCGAATTTCGGATCCAAACAATACACCAGACTGGTGTAGGGTATTGTATAGTCGGCATGCCCGACTTTAACCTTTTTACTCGTTTTTTACCTTTCAGGTTTATTTTAACTAAAATGTGTATTATCAAATGTGGAACAACTTTTTTTGAAATACAACAGTTGTATTTTTATTCTTTTGGCCGCTTGTACTACACTGTGCGACAGTGCCTAATCAATTTTTCATGAAAATTTTTGTTCCACATAACTAATACATATGCTAAAAATGGGCAAATTCTGGCCATAAACACAACGTCAAATAATATTTTTGTGTACAAGTCGACAGCAGCACAACCCACCGGGAATACATATCGGACAACCAAACGAACATAAGGTGTGGATATGGGTTCTATACATCCAGTGGTAGTTCAATAATGAGGTCACAAAAATACACACAAAGTATTATATGCATGCAGAGCGCATACTCCGGGGACATTTTTTTGATCCAGAGTTTAGTCTGTAGACATTTGGTTAGTTTAGGTAGGGACTGTCCTCAAACTCTTCCTAAGTCTAGCGCATAGTACGAAAACATTTTTGTCTAATATACAGCATAGTTTGGGCACATTTTTGGCTATGTCCCCGAACTATGCGCAATACATACATATATAAATATGTATTAAGATGTTTTAACTCTGCACTCCTTTAAAAAAACTGTTATTTTTCCAAGTTTTTTCCTTCGGTTTTCCTTTTTACCAATATTTTTTTGCTTTAAACACATTGGATTTTACTTTTTTTGTCATCTCTGGTGATTATGCATACACTTAAAATAATACGTCAGTAGAAAAATCTGTCAAACCGGTTTCAAATCGATTTGACTAATTTTTAACAAACTTTTAGTTATGACACTGATTTAAACAAAGATTTTAGTTATCTTCATTTAGCACTATACTAAAAATCCTCAGTACTTTAACTAGTTTTGAGTGATAATTTTCAAAGCTATTTATAACTAATTTTTAAAAACCCATTCGTTAAATTTTACAAAATGTATTGTCAAAATATAATATTTTCAAGTTTCTGTTATTACCTGGTAGATGGCGCCACAAGTGTATCCGAAGTTTTAAAGATGGCGCTATTTCTTTCTCTCCCGATTTTTTAAAATGGCCCATATCTCGAAAACTAAGAGAGCAAAATTGATGAACATTTCGACCACCCCTAACCGTTCAATACCCCAGCGAACGGGGTTAGCTCTATCCAAAAATGGACCTTGGCGGGGTCTTGGATCCTCGGAAAATTTTAATAAAAATTTTCCACTTCATAAAATGGACCATATCTCGAAAACTAAGCGAGATAGAGCAAAACGGACAAAATGTTTGCTCCATTGGAGTTCTCTTATATGCCCACTAGAGTGGTCCAAAAAAAAAAAAAAAGGTTGGAATTTTAACGCTCCACAACTACAAATATGCCACTTTGAAAAAAAATGTAGTCTGATCAAAAATATCACAAAAAAAGTTTTGTTTAGAGGTAGCACATCGCAATTGAAGTTTCGAGGTTGTACTTGTTCTATTATTTTTAATTAATTAAAAATAATGGAAAAAATGAGAAAAATTAAATATAATTTTTATGATCGCGACATATCAAATATAATATATTTTTAGGTGTACATTACAAATATGAAATCAAAATTGAAATCGGAGTCGCGGATTTCGCAAAATTTTAAAATTTCATACAAAAAAGGATCAACTTCGATTAGGATGTTTTCTTATATTTACCAATATGAAAATTTTGTTTTTGCATTAATATATATCTGCTAAATGTCCTTTTATGTGGGATAGGGTTTTTGGTAGCAATAAAATTATAGCAATCTAAATAATAGCGAAATATCAAAAAATGTCAAATTTTAACTCAATTTGCAAGGCTATCTGTTATCCTTTTTAAAATTAAAATCAGTGTTATATATAATGAAGGTCCTTGGTTAGTAAATTGCAAAAGTATAACAAATTGCATTTTTCGATAACACCGTTTACAGGTAATTGGGAAAATATCTCAAAAAACTTGAGTTTTTTTGAATTTTCAAAAACCGCGAATAATTCATAAACCACAAATTTTTTTTAAGTTTCGATTGCTGATTCATAATCTGCGTTAAAATAAAGATCAGATTTGAGAAATTTGCGCATACAAGGCAAAAACAAGTTTAATTTTTAATTACATCTTTTCGGAAAATTTCGAAAATTTGACTAAAATATGTATTTTTTTGTATAAATTAAAAAAAAACCGCGAATTACTTAAAAGTTACTTAATTTTTTTAAGTTTTGATTTCAAATTCCTTATATTCACATTAATTAAGACCAGATTTTAAAAAAAAATGTTAAATAATAGCGTACAGGTTAAGAAATAATTAAATTTAAAGTCAACCCTACTTTTAGTATAAATTACTCTAGAGATAAATTACTAATTCTTAAAAGACAACTTTTTGTGCTACCTCTAAATTACAGCGGATTTAGCTGAAACTTGGCACAGAGAGTTTTTAGACATTAAGGAATAGGGGCAACATATAGGGGATCGCGAATTCCAACTTTCATGTTTTTTTGGACCACTCTAATGCCCACACATGATATGAACAT